>JACAXG010000963.1:0-18783 GCA_018881555.1 Amblyornis subalaris
TCAACCAATGGGGCGTCGAGTATAACAGAACTTTCCAGAACAGGGGGTAGGACTTAACTCAAAACTGACAGTTCTGCCCTTGCTCTAATGCACTCGCAAGGGGAGAGAGGGGGTGGGGATCAGACGTCCATCTCATCCTCCGACTCCTCCTCCTCCGGGAAAGAAGGCTCCACATCGGAGGTGATGTCATCAAAGCTGGCCATAGCCACTTGTGGAGAATCACCCACCACACTTATCCAGAGGTTTTTCTCCCCTTTTTATTTCCCCAGGGAAGCGCGGGTTCGGCTTCTGGCTTGGCCTGGTTGTTTTTTGTCACTTTTCGGAGTGGCTGGGCCAGGCCCGGCTCGGCTGGTGCATGTGTGTGCGCCGCCATTGGGGGAAAGGGGGGGAGGATGCCGTCCCTAGCGCCTAGTGCAGTTGGTGGCGCGCAGGGTTAAGTTTTGATTCAAAGGAATCACTCCACAGTAACAGTAAGGTACTGTAAAGCACACCTTTATTGGCCCGGCCGGGGAGGCACACAGGGGTTAAACCTTCATGTGTATGCCTGCCCAGCTCTTCTCACAATGCATATTTATATGTTTTACAAGTTTGGCCTCCGCCCGTGCTTTGTTCATTTATCTAAAGTTATAGCTTTAAGGGTTACGTTCTTACATGACTAGTTTTTTATCTTAGGGTTACAAACACGACACACTATATATTCATCACACTTATTTTGCTAACACACAGTTTTGCTATTACACACTTTGCTACTATATTAGTTATACTTCATCTATAATTGTGTATTAATTATGTTTCTATTCTCTACTATATAAAAAACCCTGCATTTTTCTATCTTTTGGGACAGCTCTGTTATTTGTCATTAAAACTAGCTTCCTTGTTTAACATGCCGCTTCCTTCTTATCACTTAGCCCATAGGGGGGCTAAGCCCTTGCTTTGAAAGAAGAAAAAAAATGGTTATTCTGACGCATTTAACCCGCATTCCTTTCTCTTATCTTCCTAGCCCACTCGGGCTAGACCCTTAGCTTTGCGAAAGCAGTTTATCTATGCATAGCAGTCAGTACTGAACTTTCATTAATCTTATACTTTGTACTAAGGTTTTTTGTTAAAGAAAAGGGGTCCTGTGTTTCAGTTTGCCAGTTTTTTTCTTCCCTGCTTAACATGGGCATCCATCAGTGGAGCGGGAGGTCCCAGACCTGGACGTGCTGGTCACTTGTCCGCAGGGAGGCTCGCCTTCCGCGACCGCGGTCCTATGACCGGAGTCGGCGGGGGGAAGGTGCGGCCGCCATGCCTCCAGACCGCGGGTCGGCCACGGCTGTGGCTGATTCGGGCGTCGCGGCCGCCGCCGCGGCTTTTGCGAACATTGCGGCGAGTGAAGAAGGGGTTTTTTTGGGTCTTTCTCCGGGATTTTGGCGTGCGCGCGGCTCCCGGAGCCCCCGATGGGGGGCCGGGCTGGAACGGCAGGCTGGGGACCCGCGCCCCCCATGGCGGGAGCGGGGAGACGGCCGCTCTGGGCGAGACGGCCGCCATGGATTCCTCCGCCGTCGCTTTGGTAACTAACCCGGTTACTGCTGGAAAGGGGGGCAGAGAAGGGAGAGCGTCCGTGCTGCTGCCGCCGGCGCCACTGGCGCTGGGGCCGGGCCTGGGACCGCCGCGGACTCCTGCCCTTGGCCCGCCGAATCGATCACCGCCACGCAGACCCGCGCACCTCCCGTCCCCAGGACCCGCCTCTGCTGCCGCCGCTGAAAAGGGAGGTGGGAGCGGAGGTGGGGCTACACCCCCCCCGAGAAGCTGACGTAAATTCTGTGGGCAGTACTATTGCAGTTTCCATGGCAACGGGTTCGATCGAGGCGCGTCCGCCCAAAAGGCTGGCACGGCTCCACCGCTCTCAACACCGCCCACTCCGGGGGCTGGCGCGGCGGCGCCGCCGCTCCCTATACCCCCGGCCTTGCCCCCGATCCCTAATGCACGCAGGGAGGGGGGGGGGCATTCGCGATTCCAAGTGGCAGATAAGAAGCTGCCTCCGCCAGCGCCGCAGCCGCAGGGGCAGCGGAAGGGGGCCCCACCGCACCCTCGACCACTCCAGCGGCCCCTCATGCAGGGGGAGGGGCAGCCTCCGCGATTTTGAGCGGCTGCACGGCAGCCGCCTCTGCAATAGGAGCTTCCGCCGTGGTGGGAGGAGGCAGGACTACGGCTCCCGCGAGTGGGACCGAAGGGGTTGCCATGGCAACTAACCCTGTCAGGAAAACCTCTGCCGTGGCGGCTGGCACGGCACCGCCTCTCCCGGTACTCCCGGCGCCGCCCCCAGCCCCTCACGCGGCGGCGCAAGTGGAGGTGGCATGGCCGCGCGGCAGCCCTAGCCCCGCTGCGGACGTGCCCTGCGGGAACAGGGCTATCCCGTCTGCTTCCCCCGTCTCTGTTGTTCAAGAGGGGGGAGCAGAATCCGGCTTTGAGCTGCTTATCTGTACTATCAAAATTAACATACTTTTTACAAGGCGCACCAGAGCCAAAGAGATAAAAACTGCTGTCCAAACTCCCTTGAGAGAGCCTATAGGCAACCAAAGCCCTGTCTTAATGAACACTTTGGAAGGGAAACTGAGTCAAGACACTGTAAAAGTGATTAGTGCCACAGGGGTAAGTGAAATGAGACCTTTCTTCCAACCTTTGAGATTTAAATTGGGAAAACTGGGTGACTCACCAATTCATTATTTGCCAAATTCTTCTCAGTCTTTACTGAGTAAGAATCTATTGAAGAAAGTAGAAGTTGAAAGTAAATTTTTGCAAAGGGGAGGGAGACTAGCAGATGATTTAGGGTGGTTTACTGTGTTAGATCTCAAAGATGCTTTCTTCTGCATTCCTGTGAATGAGAATAGTCAAGAATTTTTTGCTTTTGAGTGGAAAAGTCCTGAAACAGGGAGAAGAAGCCAACTCACCTGGACAGTTCTACCCCAGGGTTTCAAGAATAGTCCAACTATATTCAGAAACCAGCCGGCAAAAGAACTGGAGGTTTGGAAAAGGCAGGACTAAGAAGAGTTGTTCTACAATAAGTGGATGATATTCTAATTGCTGCCAAAGATCAAGACAGCTGCATCCAACTTACTGTTTGTTAAACTTTTTGGGACTGAGTATAGAGTCTCAAAAGAAAAAGCACAAATTGCCAAGGAAGCAGTGGTTTGTTTGGGGCTTGAAATCTTCTGTGAACATCGACAACATACCCCATGCGGTGCTGTTGGAATAGGGTAATGTTACTCTGAAAACAACGACTGTTGTCAATCCTGTTATGTTTCTGTTCTCAACACTAACTGATAATGTACCTGAGTATGACTATTTGCAGACTATAGAAGAGACCTATTCCAGCAGACCAGACCTGAAGGATGTGCCTCTAGAAGAACAAATGACAGGATATGCAGTGACAATCACGGACAAGGTAATCGAGGCAAAGGCCTTGCCATCAGATGTCATCACAGAAAGCTGAACTGATTGCACTGACAAGAGCTCTAAAACTGAGCGAAGGAAAAAAGGTAAACATATGGACTGGTTCTGAATATGCATTTAGTGTTGTGTATGCCCATGGAGCCATCTGGAAGGAAAGAGGGCTGCTGACCATTCAAGGTAATGGAATCAAACATGCTGAACAGATCCCTGCACTCCTGCAGAGTATTTGGAAGCCTACAGAGGTGGCTATTATGTATTGCAAGGCTCATCAAAAGGGGAAAAAATTCCTGAATTGGGGAATTGTTTTGCCAATGAAATAGGAAAAGGGGCTGCAGAAAAAGGCATTCTAGCAGTGGTACCACAAAAAGAAATCGATCTGTCAGAGTTTATCCCAAAGTATGATCAGAAAGTCCACCAGTTAATTGAGTTCCTTAAGGGCGAAATCAAAGAAAGTGGGTGGGCTATTACACCAGCAGGATAGGCTGTAGTTCCACTGTTGCGGTGCTCCAGCCTTAGTTATCAAAAAGGCAGTTTGCCACAGAGCAATATTTCTTAGATGCTGTCACTTTAGGTTTCTCCTCCTCACAGAGTCTTAAGCTTTGTAACAGGTCAGCTTGGTTTGAAATTCTCTCTAACTGTATTGTCATTAGTCAGTTTGAATTTGTTCTTCCTCTGAAGATGTTTCATTNTTGAAATTCTCTCTAACTGTATTGTCATTAGTCAGTTTGAATTTGTTCTTCCTCTGAAGATGTTTCATTGGTTTTCTCTCATGTATCTCTACTCTCATTGGTACACACTGTTATCCGTACCCCTTAAAGCAGCAGAGACAGAGCGGGAAATCGTCTCTCTGCTAACCTCCTTTCAAGATATGCACCGTCCTCCTGGGCAGAGACAAATAAACTTGGAATATGGTTACAGAGAGTCCGTCTCTCTCATTCCTTTTGCCTTCGCTGCTGCCTCTGTGAAACTGCCTGTGGTAAAAAGCTGCCAGCTTGTGTGGACTGCAAGAAAACCCTGCAGATCGCTCTGGCCCCAGCTGGATACAGCAAAGGGGGGGACAAAGCGATATTCCACCTCTGCTCCTTCAGGAGATTCCTCAGCGGTAACATGAACGTACCCATTGGGGAACAGAAAATCTTTTAAAACATCTGAGAAAGGTAGTAATAGGAAGGAGAATGACCGAAATTGTGCACTCTATAGTAAGCAAATGTGAAATCTGCTGTCGAAACAACTCTGATATGAGCAAAAGAGTAGTGCTAGGGGTGACAAAGGCCAGAGACCTTCCCGGAGACTATTGGCAAATAGATAGGATACAGGTATGTAGGAGATGTGGGAGATGTTAATTTGCACAAGAAGCGGAGCCAGCCCCTGCAGAGAAGTCATCATCCGTTGTGAAGTTATCACTGGCGATAAGACCTTGGAGACACTCCCTATTGTGAAGACATCTTCTGCTGTTATCAGGGGTGCTTATCACACAAAGGCCTGAGGGCAAGAAAAACATTCAGCTACCCTGGCTCTGATAAGAGAGCTAACGGGATTCCCAGAAACACCTTTTGAAGTTTTGCTGAACATAGCAAGTTTTACTGTATAAGTATCGTGTTAGTTCTGAAAAATAGATTCACTTGCACTCAGCCTGTGTGTCTTGCATTTCATATGCCACACAGGTATGTACTGGTGTTGGTTGAAACCTTCAGTGGATGGCCTAAAGCTTACCCCTGTTGTACTAACAGCTAAAGAAGTGGTAAAGGTTTTGCTCAATCATATAATTTCAAGGTTTGGGATTCCTTTGGGGTTGTCATTGGATAGAGGGCCACACTTTGTTGCAACAGTAGTGAGGGAGGTTAGTCGAATTCTGGGAATTGCTTGGGATCTGCATACTCCCTATAGACCCCAGGTGAGTGGTAAAGTTGAACGTATGAATTGAACCCTTAAAACACAAATTAGCAAAATTTGTCAAGACACATCCATGACATGGGTTCAGGCCTTGCCCATAGCCTTACTGAGAATCCGCATACAACCAAGGCAGAGAAAAAACATTAGTCCCTACGAAATACTGTATTGATGCCTTATCTGGAACTACCTAAAAAGAGAGGCTTGACAAAGATCAAAGGGATAAAAGCGGTGGTGTTTATTTGAAGGCCT
This sequence comes from Amblyornis subalaris, assembly GCA_018881555.1. Taxonomy (NCBI): domain Eukaryota; kingdom Metazoa; phylum Chordata; class Aves; order Passeriformes; family Ptilonorhynchidae; genus Amblyornis; species Amblyornis subalaris. Next base: position 5,575 of record JACAXG010000963.1, read on the forward strand.
TCAGGTACATCAGAGCTCACTCAGGGGGCTTACACCCTGAGGTGGACCCCCTAAGATCAGCTCCCCAAGATGGACCACCCAAGATGGATGACCGGTCACGAGTTCTCCATACTTTTATAAGTTTGGTCTATTAGCATATCGGAGCCAGCTCTTCCAATTAGAGCTCCAGGTAATTAAGTAATTCACCCCAAGTTTGCTCCACCTTCACCAACGGCTGTTTACAGATCTTGGGCCTGAGGCAGTAAGATGTCCTTGAGGTCCAGGCCTGAAGATGGATTGTTTTGTCTAAAGGCAGTAGCTAACACTTTATATGGGCTTTAGAGTTACACACTAAGAATTGCAGGGTTACAAATATATGAGTAATATAAAAGCTAAAATCCTAAGGCATCAGTATGGCAGGCCATATCAAATTATGCATATCCCAGGAGAAATTCATATGAGGGAGAAAATTGACTTACAGAGGTATTTAATGGCTTTAAGCTCCACTTTGCAGAAACTCCAGAGATTCATTGTGTTATCCACACCCATAGGACTGGACATATCTGCTCATCCGTTCCAGCTTGGAGACTGGGTCTATGTCAAATGGTGGGACAGTGGCCCCCTGCAAGCTAAGTGGAAAGGACCATTCCAAGTCCTGCTGACTATCCTCACTGCAGTCAAAGTCACTGGAAAAGGACCCTGGATTCACTACTCCAGAGTTAAGAAGGCTTCTGCTCCAGAAATAACTGGAAAAACAGAGACTGATACAAATGAGGATGATTATATGGTTTAAACTGTTCTTTTGTGTCTGTTATCTGCACAGTTGGTAACCACGACTCAGGTTTAGACCCAAAATTTGCAAAACAGAATGGCTCTCGATTTCCTACTAGCCCCACAAGGGGGTGTGTGGTGTGACAGCTCACCCCCCTGCCATCAAGAAGCTTATCTGCTGTTTGCATAAATCGGGGAATCTCCCCCTTTTTGCTCAGTCTTGTGAGACACCCTGGCGTCACTTACAGCTGACAGTAAACATCTGACTGTGGGAGAAAGATTGTGAATGATAATCTGGAATTTGTGACTGATAGACACTACACTTTTACAAACTATAAAAGACACACCTAACTTTCACAAAGCAGAAATCTCCTGCACACACACTGTGTGTGAGGGGGATTCTCCAAGTTTCAGGATGCTGGGCTTGAGTAATAACTCTCTCAAGGGTTGAGTGGTGGACACCTTTTACACTATCCCAATTCAGTGGTAAGTTACATTGGCTCCTAATCTGTACTATTTCTTTGCTAGCTGTAATATAGGTACCTTTATTGTGCACTGTAGTGTAACCTACTAGTAATAGTTCTTTTGTTTATCCTGTGTAGTAAGTAGTCTGTTTAAAGTCTTATGTCTGTTTTTCTTGTGTCTATTCAGTAAATAATTCATGTTGTAATAGACCTGATCGGTCATTATTAAAGAACTTGCGAGCGAGAGTGATTTTGAGGTGTGGGCTGCCTCAAAAGAGCTGCTGTGTACTGCCAGAAATCTGAGCAAAGGCAGAGCCATCTAAAGCTCTCACTACTCTCATTCATAAAAAATTGCCGCTTTTCCTGCCCTTGCCTGGATCCAGCTGGGCTCGCGACCTCCTGGGTTCTCAGTCCACAGAAGCAGTCTGACAACTTTCACAACAGGCAGATTCGTTAAGGCAGCAGCGAAGGCAAGAGGATGAAAGAATTGGACTTCTGCAACTATATTCCAAGTTTTATTTTCTCTGCCGACGAGGCAGGGCGAACAAAGCTTGAAGGGAAGTTAGCAGAGAGACAGCTTTTCGCTTTGTCTCTGCCGCTTTAAGGGGTAGGGATAACAAAGTGTAGCCAATCAAGGTAGAGATACATGAGAGAAAACCAATGAAACATCCCAGGGAAGGAACAAATTTAAACGGACTGATCACAATATAGTTAGAGGGAATTTCAAATCAAGCTAACCTGTTACAAAGCTTAAGGTTCTATGACAGAGGAGAAAGCATAAAGTAAACGCATGTAGCTATGCTGCTGATTCCTCCTTTGCTCCGCCTTCAGGGACAGAGTCCTGCAAGGGAAAGTTCACCCATTCTGAGCCCCCTTCACAGGGCTCGGACTGCACCATAGCTACAAAAAATGGTGCAGCGAGCTGGGTTGATGACATTCGGTTTGAAAACACAGACATGAGACTTAGCAGATTACTCATGGAAGCACAGCGTTTACCGTAATAAGCCTATGTCACTGCATAGCTGCTTTAAATGGGGAAAATTACAAGAAAAAATAAATGAAAGGTGGAAATAATTGAAAGAAGAAAATATCATTTGTCATGCAGTTACATTATGTTTAAAATCTGTTTGCCAATGGAGGGAACAGATAATAAAGAAAAATGACAAATTAAAAAAAAAAACCAAAGAATCCAAGGGAAAAACAAAAACCTTGGAAGAAAAATTAGAATTGGCATTTTCAGAAAACCCAAAATCTTTGGATGTTAAAGAAATTCCAAAGCTGATAACATCTCCCAAGAATGGGAATGGCAATATTCAGAAAAACTCATGAAATCAGTAATGAAAATGTTGGATTGAATTCTGATGAAAGCACAAAACCTCCACCTTTTAAGGAGGAAGAAATTCCAGAATTTTAATTGAAACCCATAATTAAAACCGAACTGTCCAAAAGACCCTCAAGGAGGTCAGAGGACGAACACGGTCAAAACTTCTCCCTAGGATTCCCTGGCATTGGCAAACCTTCAAGAAAAATGTAAGTGAAAGGCAGGGAACACTGAAACTGCCTGTCTGTCGACAGTTTGTTTCACTGGGGAAAATTAAATATTATTGGATAGTGTGGAAAGTTTCAGGTTTTGGGGTGTGTGTGTCCTATACCTCAGTCTAGACCCCCCCGACGAGCCCCATTCAATAGCCAGCAGAACTGCAGATTGGGAAAAAGGAACGAATATTATGAAAAGATGGTAATCTGCCCCAATCCCAAATAAAAACATTCAGATCTCGGCAGAGGTGAATCTTAATATATTAAGACCTTTGCTGAAAGAAATTCCAACCATGCTAAAGAATTATTTGTGGGGAGACAAGACGAAATCAAAAGAAATGTAATGCACAATATAGCTTCACGTAACTTACAAACCCTGAGGAAACTTACGTGGGAAAAACTACTGCATCCTGTAGTAAATCATGCAGGAGAAATGGGCTGGAAATATCACAAAAGCAGCCCAAGTACTGAAATGCAAAAACCCCTTAAAACACGGGTGAGTACTGTTGAACAAAAATCCTCCCGAGAGGAATGCACTGCAAAAAGCTGCCTTGGCTTTGCAAATGCCAAGAGCTGTTTTCAAGCAGTGGGGGGGGGAAGCGGTAAATTTAAACCCCAACCTTCTACAGAGGAAATTAAAAAAAGGGGGGTTTCTCTACAGAGAAAAAACACTCCAAATTCCTTTTACAACATGGCAGGAAAAGGACCTTTAATGTTAAACGATCTTTAGGCCAGCTCTGCCAGCCAGCGCATTCCTGCATGTCAAAGGTCTTCTGATAGCCCTGTGTTTATGATTGTAACAGCAAAGAAACACTAAAACTTAAAAATCTCTTTAATTACTCTTAAAAAGTCAAAAAACTAAACTTAAGTTTTAAAAATGAAAACTTGAAATCGTTTAACTGGCTTTAATGAAAAAGTGTTCTGTTACAGTGCTAAAATCTATTAGGATGTAATTAAATCTTTAAACAAAAGCATTGTATTTTAAGATGCATTCTGCTTACAGAAAAAGCAGACAAAAATTAGTGTCTTACAGTTGATTATCAAAACTTTAATGTTAACCTGGGACTTTTAATTACAACTGTTCCAAATATTGCAAACCTCACCACTATACTGATAAATAAATAGCAATTTACATACTAGCTGTCTTCAGCTAAATACCAAAAATCCCTCTAAGAAGGTGAAATTCCTAGAAGCCAGGGGATTAGCAATAAAACTGTAATTAAAAAGAAAACTTCAACCTCGGAATACTAGAAAAAATCATATTCCTGTATTTTCTATAACAACAAAATCCTTGTACACATTAATGATGCATATATCTTAATAGTCACAAATTAAATGAATGACACTGAAAAGCAAGGATGGTATGGTATATGTTACAGCCTGGACTAGTGCCATAGAGTGGTTGTGTCAGTGGAAAGTGTTAAACTGGCAAGTAAGTGAAAAGAGGTTTCACAAAAGAAAGAGTGGAAAGAGTCGTTACAAATTCAGTCCCAACAAATCCACACAGGATGAGTCAAAGCTCATGCAAATAACCAAGCTTTACAAGCTTATTGGAACAATAAAGTGAATCAACTGATAAAAATCAGAGGAAAATATAAATTGATCCACAACATTGGTATCAATTTAGTGCATGGTTCAGAAGTTCTGTTGTTTTAGTTTCTCTAATAACCTTAAGTGTTTAAGTATATCCTTAGTAGACAAAAGATTAGGTGTATCCAGATGTGAGAAAAGGAACCCTGAAGCAGCAGTGAAAAGGACTGCATGGCAGTGAAAGCTACTGACGCAGACTCCTATAAGTGAATAAAGCCAACTCCAGACACAGAAGAACCACACTGAACTGTACAGTAACTAATGAATCTACTATAGCTAAAGCTACAACATAATCAAAGACTCTAAAATAGCAGCTATTGTATTGTTTAAATTTTTTATGTTTACAGATTAATGTTTTCAATACTATAACATGGCTACTTAAATTAATTAGCCATCACAACAAAACTTACAACTAAGGATTGTAAAAGGAAGACAAAAAGAAAACAATGTTGTTTTCCTAGAAGTCACTATAATATAAACACACATAGGGCAAAATGCTACCTGACCCTTACAAGGGGAATTCTCACACAAATATACTGTAAGCTGTGGCACTGATAGAAAATCACAACTGCTGATTTGTTCTCAGTTTCCCACACATTTCATGAAAGCAATCAAATAATGAGAATTCCACCCCAAACATATTTTCTAAAAGCCTTCCTCCACCTGAAGTGATACTCCTTCTGGAAGGAAGGACAACCCAAATCTTCCATAAATTAACAAAACCTGATAATACAATCAGTGCTTTGCAGCTTACCAACCTTTCAAAGGTAATTAAACAAAATTAAATGGCTTTGGATTTGCTTTTAGCATCCAAAGGTGGTGTGTTCACAATTCTCAACACCAGTCACTGTGTATACTTAAATCAGACTCCAAAAATACAAACTGATCTAAAAGGAAAACACTGGAATCTTTCATGAAATACAAAAATCAAAGGAAAATATATATTTGATTAAATACCCTCATGGATTCCTAATTTAAATGTGGCCATGAGAGAATTGATTGGCATAACATCAATATCTAGTATATGAATTCGATTCCAAATTTGCAAAATTGGATTTAACAAGATGTGTAAATCTAACAATTACCATCTTTTCTAAAAACTGAGAAGAATACAGAACTATCCCTCTCAAGTTCACTCACATAGTATTAAAATCTTAATTAGTACTGTTAAATACTATGTAATCTAATACCTTTTAATTGTTTTAATTAACATATATATATATATGTTTTGTAATTTCCTACAAGTATTGCTTTAGAATACTTGTGTCTTCACCCTGGTTGTCCCAGTGAGTAAAAAAGGATTTTTCCTTAAATATAACTTAAATTCTCATATGATTATGGGGTCAATTTTATTTACACTTGCCTGCCTTCTCCGGGCAAGGCATAAAATTCCCAACTAAAATAATATGCTAAATAAAAAGAAACAATTGAGTTTCATTACATCTTTTAATTTCCCTGAGACAACCAGACCATTCCATAATATTTGAATGTTTATTCAAGTTATTATTGTAGAATTGTGTAACACTTGATATGTTAATCAAGAACCTGTAATATAGCCTGATATAGCCTATATAACATACTCCTGACCAGTTTGGAGGTAACTTGCAATAAGCATGTTGGCCACAAATCCAATAATGTCCTTTCAAGGCCCAGGTTCCGTTGGCAAAAGAGCCTTCCCACTTTTCATCATCAATTGTTGGGTCAAAATATAACTTTTTCCCTGGACTAAATGGACTTCCAACAACAGTTGCTTCACCATAAGAGTCACAATATTTGCATTTTCAAATTCCCAAGTGCGGCTTCCATCTGCAGTTACACCTCCGATCTGTTTTGTTAAATTTGGACCAGAACTCACTGAAAAGGGTTCAAGTTCCATTGCGATGTTGCCGCTTCCACTGATAATCACGGACAACATGCGTTCTACTTGTGGAATTGTCTCAGGGGGAGCTTAAAAATAGGTGGTAAAAGAACCCGTCCCTCCCCACTGCTTTACAGCCTTTGAAATCCCTTCAGTGTGGTAGGAACTGCGGGAGCTCAGGACTTCTGAACAACGAATCAGTATGATTTCACAGAAGACCCTTTATTGTTTACATAACACTCTACTTATACATTTTACAACTACTGTACACGCAATCACGCATTACTTGATTGGTCCCTCTATCTTGTCCATGCGCTCTGCACGCACTTTTCAGAAAATATGATTGGTTCTAGTCCAGTGTGGCACAGTCTTTCTTTATCTATTTCTTGCTGTCTTGGTATTCTGTTTTTCAGCTTTTTCTTTCCCAATTTAGCACAGTTTACATTTCAGTAACCTTGATGAATTCCTGAGGGCTCTGATAAGAATAACTAAAGATGGTTTGGCTGGGGCACACTATCAGGGTTCAAATACATTACAACAGGAACACCTTACCCAGCTATCATTGGTGAGCTTAACATGGATTCGATTCCATCTGCCTCGATATTTGGAACAATCATAAGGAGGGCAATCGAAGGTCCAACAATCAAAACCCAAAGCTAAAGTCCATTCACAAATACTTTCTCCCACTTGAACCCCATGTCCTCTTTTCCAATTAAGGCAGTACATGCCTTTCCTGGAAAGGCGTAACCGCCAAGGGTTGCTGTCCTCAGTCCAGAAGCCTGTTCCTTCTTGTCTGTGGCTTCAGTCACTGATGCCTCACCGAGGTGAGAGTGGGCTATCCAAGGCCAATCTTTGGCTCTGCTTGGGCTCCCGCAGACCCAACAGCTGCTGAGATTAAAGGTGTTTGCCACTGTTTCCTGTGGCGAGGCAGTCCAGACCCCTCCTTCCCCCTTCCTCCTCAGGTGAAGAAGGTTATCTGCTATTTGCATAAATCAGATCTCCCCTTTTCCCGTGGTCTTGTGAGACTCACAGATGCCAGGCTGACATGACAATGAACAGCTGCTGTGAAGGGAGATTATGCTGGAATTTTTATGACTCATGGGCACTAAACTTTACAAGCTATAAAAGATTCACTGTAGCTCTCACAAGTTGGAAAAATCCTTTTACGCACCCCACAGTGTGAGAGGAAAAACCCCTCAAGCTGGGATGCCGGTTTTGAGTACTTTCTCTTCTAGAAGTTGAGTGAAAGGAGCCTCAGCACACCACACCATAATAATTATGTCTGGTAAATCATATGGGCTTCTAAGTTGTACTATTCCTTGGCTAGCCATAGTATTGGTATCTATATCGTGCACTGTATATTTATATTGTAACTCACTAGTGATATTTCTTGTTATCCTGTGTAGTTAGTAATTTGCTGGTCAGCATATTACTTACGGTAGCACAGTGTTTTACTAATATCTCCCTTGTCTAACCTGTGTAGTACATAGTTTGTTAGAATCTTATGTCTGTTGTTTTTGTGTCTATTAAGTAAATAATCCATTTTTAATAGACCTGGTCAGCCATCATTAAGAACCTGCGAACGAAAGTGATTTTACTCTTGCTAAGGTTCAGGCCATCTTAGCAAGAACTGCTACAAATCTGAGCAGAGACAAAAGCCTGGTTTAAACTCTTATCACATTTGTAACATTCATTCATAACATTTCCCCTAAGGATAGAAATCTATTTTCCCAGTTTATAATTTGATCCAAATGATAACACATAACTAACAATACCAACAGTAGTCTCATTGTTCTAGTCCTTTCTGTCTTCCACAAAGGTTGGTTCCTCAGGCCAGGCGCTGTGGATAATATCCTCTTCCAAAGGGGCCGTTGCGGTAAACCAGCAGGTTCAGCCATGCAGGGCCTGCAAGACAAAATCCTACACCATCTAGTTATTCTCGCAAATAACATTTTGTTGCGGGGACATATTCCCATTTCTCTTGCCCAGGTTTCATGATTAAAATGGTGTAATCCTTTTTATTTTGCAGCACTGCAAAATCTAAAATTTTCTATCGGGCTTTGGGTAATATTTCCCGATGCCCACAATGCCAGTGAATTCTCCAAAATTTTACTGTTTGAGACGGTCCTTGAATTTTGATAGGAATAGTTTTCCCAGCCTTTCTGTTTCAGATGATCCACAACTAATTCAAGCACTTGTTGCATTTCCTCCTCACTGCTCCCCTGGATCAAGATGTCATCTATATAATAAATTAACTGCATATGAGGAGGCAGGTTTATTTCAGCCAAGTGTTTTAGCCACTGTTCGATGACAAATGGTTGGGCTATGCACCCATCCCTGGGTCAATCTGGTGAAAGTGTACTGTTGCCCCTGCCACATAAAGGCAAACTGATCCCAATGCTCCTCAGCAATGGGTACTGTAAAGAAAGAATTACCCAAATCAACTACTACATACCAAGTTCCAGAGTGGTTTTGGATTTTTTTCTATTAAAATAACAATATCTGGTACAGCTCCTGCAAGAGAGGGGTGTGTGTTTATTTAATTCTCTAAAATCCACAGTCATTCTCCATGACCCATCACTTTTCTTGATGGCCCAGACTGGGTTATTCCAAGCCACGGTAGTAGGTTTTAAAATTTCTGCATCCACTAAGTCTTTAAGTGTCTGTGAAATGTCTTCATGCCCCCCAGGATTTTATACTGCTTCATGGTTACCAATTTAGTTGCGGCAGGAATCTGCACAGGGGGCATTCTTAACTTCCCAACTAAAACTGGCCAGGCACTAATATAATTCTTTGATTCATACTGATACAAACCATCAGATAAATTTAAAGTTAGTCCCTTTAAGATATCAATCCCAATTATATATTCAAGGACCGGAACAATCATAACTGAATACAATTGTTTGGGGAGGTTCCCTATTTTCATTTCTATTTGTTCGCACAGCTTCAGTTTGTATCTCCCCAAACCTGTAATAATCACAGGTTGTCCTTTAAATTTCTTGGGATTCCCATAAATTAGAGAGGCCTCCGCTCTGGTGTCAATTAAAGATTTTACAATTTGTGAGGACTGGTTTTTCCAAAATATATGAAGCTCTACGTGAGGTCACCGGTCCTTTCATGCCCATTGCACGGGAGCTTGGCCATTAACTCATGCTTGTTTGCTATGCGGAAATATTTCTCCAGTTTCTTTCCAGGGATACAGGTCAGAACATGGTTCCCAATCCTCCCTGTCCCCCAGAACAGCCAATCCACCTGCTGTGAGCCCTCCGCAAGCAGATGTGAAGTCCCGTTGAGGCTCCGGGGGCGTGCCGGAGGCTGAGCTGTTCCCGTATTTTTGCTTTAGAATTCTGCACTTTCTTGCAAGGTTTATGCAACTCTCTCTGTTTATATATCTTCCACAAATCAGGAGTTGGAATTCCATCAATTTTATCGAGAGACACGCCATTCTTTAGCAAAGCTGTGAACATTTTGGCACGTTTTGGTCCATTTCACTGCACTTCATGTCATCCTATTGCATTTAATAGGTTTCACTTCATCGCCGAATTTTCTTTTTTTTCTTCAATTGCATTTCATATTGTCATGTCTTGTCCTTTCTCTTTGTTTCACTTTGTTCCTGGATTTTGAGATTTCAAGGAGTATCATTTTTCCAAGTTTCAGTGCTTTTCACTGCACCTCGTTTGATCAATTGCATTTAAATATTTAGACTTCATTTCAGAATTATTTCTTTTTTGGCTGCATTTCATTTCATTTAATCATAATTCCTCTTTTGTGAGTTCGTTTCACTGCGATTCCTGATTTCAAGATTTTATTTCTTTTCATGAAAGGAAGTTCTTCATTTCTTGCAATTTCAACAAGTATAATTTCAGCAAGTTTTGGTCCATTTCACTGCACTTCATGTCATCCCATTGCATTTAATAGGTTTCACTTCATCACAAAATTTACTTTGTTTTTTTCAATTGCATTTAATATCGTCATATGTCTTGTCCTTTCTCTTCATTTCACATTGTTCCCGGATTTTGAGATTTCAAGGAGTATCATTTCATCAAGTTTCAGTCCATTTCACTGCACTTCTTGTCATCCCATTGCATTTAATAAGAATTCACTTCATGTCAGAATGTCCTTTTTTTTCCATTTGCATTTCATATCGTCATACATCTTGTCCTTTCTCTTTGTTTCACTTTGCTCCTGGATTTTGAGATTTCAAGGAGTATCATTTCTGCAAGTTTCAGTTCTTTTCACTGCACCTCATGTCATCCCATTGCATTTAAATTTTTATACTTCATTTCAGAATTATTTTTTTTTAACTGCATTTCATTTCATCAAAATTCCTCTCCTGTGTGTTCATTTCACTTCTTTCCCTGATTTCAAGATTTTATTTTCTTTCAGGAAAGGAAATTCTTCTTTTCCTGAAAGAAAATGAAATCTTGCAATTTCGACGAGTATCATTTTGCAAGTTTCAGTCCATTTCACTGCATTTCATGTCATCCCATTGCATTTAATAGATTTCACTTCATCGCAGAATTTCCTTTTTTTTTCCATTTCATATCATCATACGTCTTGACCTTTCTCTTTGTTTCACTTCGTTCCCAGATTTTGAGATTTCAAGTGATGCCTTTATCTGCTTAAAATCAGAAGCTGGATGATTGTTAAGAAGGTAGGGAAAGCAGTTACCTTTATTGGAGGTCCTCCCAGGGTACAAACGCACACACTGATCAGTTTTGTGTCCCGTCCCAAGTGTCCATTCTCAGTGTGTGTGTACCTGTAGCACTTTTATAGGTTTACATCAAATTAAAATAGTTTATAAAAATCTTCCAATTAGAAATACAATTAATGAGGTGATTTCCTTTGGCTCAGCCTCCTACCGAAATCCCCGCCTAATGCTGCTAGCTACTGTTCTTTGGGCTTTTAGGAGACACGGGACAGAGAAGTGTCCCTGGTCCCTAGAACACTAGTGATGATAAGGTGACATAGGAATCTTATTTTGACTATGGGATAGGGAAAACTGCTAGCTAGGAATTTTACAAGATTACAGGGTAAAGGCTACAGGACTACAGGGCTACTAATATACTATTAATATAAAAAGCATAAAAAGCAAAAATCTCTTTGGCATCACAAGGAGTATAATTTCTGCAAGTTTCAGTGCTTTTCACTGCACCTCATGTCACCTCATTTTTCATGGTTTTACATTAGCCAAACACCAGGCACCCTTGAAAAGCGCACTCACTCTCCTCTGCTCTGCAACTGGACAGAGGAGAGAAATATTAACAAAGGGTTTATGAGTTGAGATAAGGACCAGGAGAAAACACTTCAAGGGCAAAAGAGGCTCAGCTTAATGATACAAAGTGAATTTATTACTAACAAGATCAGAGTAGGAGAATGAGAAGTAAAATAAGCCCTTAAGAACACCCTTGTCTCGCCCCAACCCCTCCCTCCTTCCCACCCACAGCGCAGGGAGACAGGGTGGGGTTTTGGTTGGTTCATCACCCAAGATCTTCTTTCCGCTGCTCTGGGAGAGGAGTCTTTTCCCTGTGGCACCGTGGGGTCCCCTCCCATGGGAGACAGTTCTCTGTGAACTCCTCCAGCGTTGGTCCAATGTCTTGAGAAGCAGTCCTCCCAAAGCTGCTGCAACATGAGTCCATCCCACTGGCAGATAGTCCTTCAAAAACTGCTGTGGCGTGGGTCACTCTTCCAGGGAGTGATGTCCTCAAAGGAGGAGGTGTAGATATGGTGGCCACGGCTCTGCGGGGGTGGGGGAGGCATTCCCCCCTTGCTGCCTTCAACTGGTGGGGGTCGGAGGGGAACCGCCGCTACCCCGGACCATCCCGGGGGTGGTAATGGGGGCAGTGACGGGAGCGATTACAGAGATGGGCATGCCACCTCCCTGGACCGTACCGGGGGCGGTGACGGGGGCGGGGGTGCCACCACCCCTGACCACCTCAGTGCTGGAAACCGGGGTGGGGCCTGGCTGCAGCTGCGGCCCCACAGCGAGGGTGACGCAAGAGCTAGGAAAGCACCCCCTGATCGGCATCCGGCTGATGTGTCCTGGTTTGAAGGACAGGTGTGTCTGTCAAGGAAGGTGGGAAACCCCTCTTGAGTACAGGATGACCTCCCTCCCTCCTCCGAATTACTGTGCCTTTGAAATTACAGCGCTCTGAGGCAAAGATACAGACAAACCTCTTATCAGTTCCTTGTCTGATGTTGAGAGATTCTCCGTTGGAGCAGAGAGGCTGCAGTGACGCCCCCGTGGCTGCAGGGGGCGCGGTGGTGCGAGGGTGACGACCCTCACGTGGCGAATGGCGGCTCCGGCGAAGGGGAAAGGGGGGGAGTCGCCCCTGGTGCGAACCCACGGGGCAGCAGTCCGGCTCCACCAACCTCGGCAGCGGGCAGCAAGCAGCGCAGGCAGGCAGGGTTGACTGGGGAGTGATGGACCTTGGTGTCACCCACCGGCAGACCAGCAGAAGGCAGGCACAGCTGTTGTAAATTATATAAAAATAAATAAGCTGGAGGGCTTGGCTCCGGGGCGCCGGGCCGTGCTCCTCACCGACGCTGGGACCTTAACCCGAGGGGCTTTGCTACCCCACCGGGAGGGGGTGGTTGTCTCACCCAGAGGTTGTCCCACTCAGCAGGAATCTGTCGCCGGACGGCGATGAAAGACAGGAGCCAGAGGCGAGAGGTGAAGGGCAAAGGAAGTGGGGTTTCCCAGCTCTCTCCTTTATTAGGGAGGGAGCAAAGGAACGGGGATCCGGGCAGGAGAGAGCCTGAGGGAGAATTCCCCGGAGCTCAGGGTAGCATCAGCTTATAAGGGAAGACCAAAGGGGAGGAGTAAAGGGGTAACAACCAATGGGAAGTAGGGTAAGGGGAGGATCTGAGGGTACAACAACAAATCAGAGCAATAAGGGGGTGGATACAAAAGACTTCAACCAATGGGGCGTCGAGTATAACAGAACTTTCCAGAACAGGGGGTAGGACTTAACTCAAAACTGACAGTTCTGCCCTTGCTCTAATGCACTC
>JACAXG010000967.1:0-18439 GCA_018881555.1 Amblyornis subalaris
ATCAACAGTGCACTTTTATTGAGTGCCAACAACACGATTATGCGATAGAGGGGAGAGATATAAAGAAACAAAGTATAGAGAGGGAGAGAGAGAAGGAGGGGAATAGCTACCAACAGATGAGACGAAGTCCTCGTGGTCCTGCCAATAGACTCGCCATCGTCCGTGGGGAGATCTCATCGTGGTAAATTTAGAGAGTCCCTTTACAGTCTTTTCCGGAAACGGGGGGGAACAGGGGGGCAGCTGGCCAGGAGGTGAGGAAATCCATAGTGGGTGTACAGGACAGGTTATCACGATCTGTACTAGTTTCTTCAGGAATGCATACCAGTCCTCAGTGGCTGCATGTACAGAGAGAAAGGGGGAACCAGTCCTCGGTGGGCGCACCCACAGGCAACACTTGGCAAACATCCCACCTCGGCCAGGCCAGGACTTCTTTGCAAAAGTCCTCTTTTCCCTATGGAGTTTTTTGGGTTTTCTGTCTCTGTCCTTGTCGATGATCGTGAGGCAGATGAGGGATTTTCGGACCGTCTCTTACAGAGGTGTACACTCGCTCCCTAGGTGGGAAACATCTGCGTCTGGTAAAAGAACCTCTGGTCTGTACCACCGAAATTTGGACAAGGTTCTCTTTAATCTCCTCCATCTTATCTTCCACTTTCTTGTGATTCTCCTCCATCTCATCTTCCATTTTCTGCAGACGTGTTTCCACAGTTGAAATTCTTGCTTGTGTTGGGCCGTGCACGGCATCTTCATATGCTCGGAACTTCTTTGACTATCATGCACGGTCCCCTCCAGCTCCATCGCTGCTAAAGCAGAAGAGTATTCTTGCGGCCCAAGTTGTACGAGTCTTAACCACATCACTGGTGTAACTGTTATCAAGTCTGGGTTCTTAACTCCATGTATTGGACACGTCGGTCCCACAGCAAGAGCCTGAGGGAAGGCCCCAGACTCCCATGATTATATTCTTCAGAGGATATAATCATGGGAGTCTGGGGCCTTCCCTCAGGCTCTAACCATGACATCTGTGAAGATAATCTCTGTCACCACCAGTTCTCTCAAGTATTGAATCGCTTGTTTTCTGGTGTCACGGGTTTGACGGACTGTAGTTGGATGAAAGTTTTGGACCAATGGATGATTGTTTTCGACTAGCGAAAATTTGCATATTTTCTTGGAAGAGACAGCGTAAGTGCATCCATCTTAGGCTCCCCTGACTGGAGGGGTGGTGGGGCCCCTCCGGGGCTCCGTCCCCGCAGCCGCCACTGCTGGGGCGGTGGCAGCCGAAAGCCGAGGGGGCTGTCTTTTTTCAGCAGCCGCGAGCAGCTATGAAATTGCTGCAGGCTGCTGCTGGCACCCTGGACCATGCAGCAGCGAAAAGCCTCGGGACCACGTGGTGACGTGGCTCTGTCTTTTCCAATGGCGGCTACAACCGGCTAAAAAACCACCACACAGCAGGAATCCAAATGAAATCAACTTTCTAGAGTCCCAGGTACTTCTGCATATGCTAGCCTTTCTTCCAAGACAGAGAGAGAGAGAGGGTGTGGTCACATGGAGAAAGAGCAAACATGGCAGGCGCCACATGGGAGAACTGAGATGGTGGCACCGAGGAAGAAACCTTTCTTCTGCGAGCCTTAGTAAGCTTTAAATGTAACTTAACTATTCCTCTATAAGTAGTGGAAGAGTGTTTGGGGAGCTGAAGAGATTTTTTTCCACACCACAAGAGAAATGGTCCATGTGAGAAGTGCGTAGATGCTGAGATATTTTTGGGGATAGAAGAAAAGGACCTTTTACTTCAGACTAGAATAACTCATCTCATCCTTAAAAAAGACAAATCCCATGGACTATTCTACCCACGCTGGCAGTGTATTAAAAAGGACTGCGGGTAGTTGGGAGAGGAACTGGTTTTCTCACTGCAGTAGTTTTTTTTTTGGGCGGGGCTACTGCTTGTGATGGCAGTTGCAACAGAAGAGGGACTTCGCTTCTGAAGGACTCTTAAAAATTCCATGTATTTTTTTATCTTCGTGCGTTCGGTAGAAGGTGAGATGGTGTTTTTTGGGAGAAGGGAAATGTATCTGTATGTAGTGCCTTAATATCTTTATTATCATTATTCTTTTTATCTTTAGCTACTTAGGTAATATTTTACTCTTTTAAGCTTTGGAGCCTGTTTTTTCCATGCACTTCCTTCGTTCTCCTCTTAAGAATAAAATATCATAAGGGCTCTGGAATTTTTTCCAGGCTAACCTACGACACTATGGTCTTCCATGGGGTTTGCTGCAAATGGAGATTGTCTTGGCACTGGTATCTCACACTTCCCAAGAGTTGCATCCAGAGACTGAGAGAGCCAGGCAGCACTACCATCTCTTGGTCAATAGCTGGATCACGTGACAGGGATCCCAAATGCCTCGCTTCAGTGCCATCCAAAATTGTAGTATCGCCTGCAGCATCCCAAATACGGACTAACCAACTTAATATAGATTCATCAGACTGCCAGGTGTAATCCCTTCTTAGGCCAAGAAGGTCCTTCAGGGACATGGACTCAATAATGATTTCTGGTGCTGAGTCAGTTGCTGGCCTTGAGGGTCCTTCCCCCGCATCATCATCATCCTTCACTGGGCGATCAGTTTTGGTTTTGTGCTTTCTTCTCATGGCAGGAGCAACTGTCATTGGCTTAGGCTCTGTGTATGGTTTGGCTACAGCCTGAGTAACTAGGGTGTCTGTGGATTTATCTGCCTACCCCTCTGCCTTTATCTGCTGCCCTGCAACACCTAGCACTGTGCAATAAGCATATGACAAGGCCCAGCCCAGTGCAATGAGCTTTTTCTCTTTAGTTGTCATTGCACTTCTCTAGTAAATATTTCCCCACCTCAGCCGAGTTCTGAATTTGTTCAGGGGGGAAATTCCAGGCTATCGGGTCAGAGAATTCCTTCAGGGCTTGGCCTATATTCTCCCATTCCCCACACCACTCAGGATTTTCCATGCCTGGGTCAGGTGTCTCATCAGCCCCTTCCGACATCTCAGCCCTGATTCTAGAGAAGCTGTAAATCGTATAGAGTACACCTACGAGATTAAGCACCAGGAAAGCAGTTTCTTTAGCATTCAGAGGAAACTGAACATTCTCAAAAGGTGACGTACCAGATTCAAAGGGGAAGAAGGAGGGGAAAGGCTGGGGAAACCCATTTCCTCCTACAAATTGTTTGTAATTACTGTAAGACTCCCTGAACAGGCAACTGAGACCAAAACACATAATCAACAAACCATACATATCTCGAATAACTCTCAGTACCTCTATGAACTTTTTATAGATCGGTATCACCGAGCAAAGAAACATAGCAATCTTGGTTACTATCCCTGTTGTGAAAAAGATAAATGCCAAGAACAAAATTTGGGCTATCTGTGGGTAAGCAAACAATCCTAGAGACCAGAAAAGCATTAGTGCCTTTAACAGATCTAGAGAACAGAGAGACATTAGTACCCTAAATCATATGGTGACTACCCCAATACACAGTAATTAAAACCAAATTGTAATTTTTCACTTTCCTGGCCAAATGCACCAAAATTAGTGTCTCGGTCAGGCCCCCACAAATTGGGTGCCAAATATGTTTGTCACAGTTTGGACAAACTTAGAAGGAAGACTCGAAGAGCCCCCTCTGCAAAAGATAGGGTCCTAAAACTCCCTTCCCCTCCCCTTAAGAATTTCTCAGAGGAAAGTAGAAAAAAACCTGTTTATTTAACAAAACCCAGCTGCTGGGGGGGGTGCACGCAGGCACCAGGGGAAGAGAAAAGAAAATAAAAAATGAATAATGTTAGATAATAAACTTCTCGTGATGAAGACAATCTGGATGAATTCAGAGTCCTTTGTTTCCTGGGTGTAGTTTTCTGCTGTCTCCCTCTGGGTCTAGGCTGGTGCAGGCCTCCCTGGGCCCAGGGTGGGGTAGGCCCCAGAGTCCAGTAGTCTGTTGTAAAGTTCCAAAGGAAGAAGGAAAAGAAAGACAATCCCAGGAAAAAACCTGTCTTCTTTCCTTGCCTCAGGCAGAGGAGGGAAAAAGCCAAAAGCAAGTTTCAACTCCCTCCAATATCCTTCAGCTGAGCAAAAGCAGGCCAAAAGCTCACAGAAAAAAAAAAGATAAAAGTAAAAAAAGTGTCCCTTCGCCTTCAGCTATAGAGAAGGCGACTGTCGAGAGTTCTCTCCTGAGAACCACAACATAGCTAGTGATAAGAACCAGGAATGTAAACACCTTCAAAGAAAACCAAAACACAGTGCCCAGCTTCTCAAGCCAGCTTAAAGACACAGAGTTAATATTTTTTCATTAAGCAGGCGATTGGGATATATAGCATCACAAAGTCAACCCAAGACACGCCTTTATGAAAACATATTTAAGGAAGAACAAAAATTCCAGACAGAGGAGTAGGAACACCAAGGTCAGAGAAGAAGGAGGAGGAGCAGGTGATACAGCCAATGGAGCACATATTCTCACTGCAGCCCATAGAGGAAACCATGCTGGAGCAGTCTCATTTTCCTGAAGGAACTGCAGCTTGTGGAGAACTCACCAAATCTATTTTGATTGGCAATAAATTAAATTAGTTTTCCCAAACTCAAATTTGTTTTGGCCCTAACGGTAATGGGTAAAAGATCTCCCTGTCTTTATCTTGACCCACAACTTTTTAATCTTATTTTCTTCTGGAATTATCAAAAGTGACTACATGGCTCTACAGATGAAGGTCAAAGGCACAGGAGCCCAGGTGGTTTTCCCATCAGTCCTGCCAATGAGGGGGAAAGGCTTGAGGAGGACTAGACAGATCCTACAGATCAACACCGTTTTGTGAATCTGGTGTCAACAACTGGGATCTACCTTTTACCACCAATGGACCCTCTTTCAGGACTGAGGACTGCTAGGGAGAGATAGGATCCACCCAAGTTCTGCAAAAGCAGGTGTGCCAACATGCTGGCCAACCTGGTGAGGAGAGTTTTAGACTAGGAAGGATGGAGGACAATGATGAGATGCCAAGTGATGGAAGTGGTGGATCAAGCCAAAAAGCAACAGGGATTGTCATCAAAACAGACTTTGAAAACAAAAAAATTGGACAGAAGAAAGCCTGCCCCAAATGTATGCATACAAATGAGAAAGTGCCATAAAGATAGTATTATGGGGACTGTTCTCCCACTTTTACTAGGAAAATGAAGTGACTGGATGCCTCGCTCAAGCACCTGTACACTAATGCACAGAACATGGGGAACAAACAGGAGGAGTTAGAAGTCTGTGCAGTTGCAGGGCTATAATCTTATTGGGATCACTGAGACACTGGTATAACTCAAATGGCTGGAGTGCTGCAATGGATGGATAGAGGCAAAAAGGGAGGAGTTGCCCTTTAAGTGAGAAACCAGTTGAAATGCATGGAGCTCTGCCCTGGGGAAGAGCAATGAGCCAGTAGAGAGCTTATGGGTCAGTATCTAAACCCTAGGTGAAGGCATACCCCACGTGCTCTGTATTTGCTACATGGAGAAGAAAAAGGAAAAAAGTTACCACACACAAGTATTTACACAGTAATCCTGCAGAAATGCATCCAGAGTATGTGCATGTCGTACAAGTCTACAAAGCACGAGGAGCCAACCTGTGATAAGGAGGGGAAATAGGAGTGTCATCTCCTTCCAATAATACATGCATTGTTGCCCCAGCTCCGTCAGCTAAAATTACTCCAGGCCTGGTAGCTTGAGAGGGGGCAATGGCCCACACAGATTGAAGAGGTTTGGTTTGTGCTTTTTCAGACTGAACTTCAATTTGATGGTGGATTCATGGCACCAATAACAGAGTTCCAACACTGTCCCCTCTAGACAAGGTGTTGTGGGTTGACCCGGACCAGATGCCAGGAATCCACCAAAGCCGCTCACTCACTCCCATCTGCAGCTGGACAGAGGAGAGAAAATTTAACAAAGGGTTCAGGGGTTGAGATAAGGACCAGGAGAGATCACTCATCAAATACCATCACAGGCAAAACATGTTCAAATTAGAGATATTAATTGAATTCATTGCTAACAAAATCAGAGCAGGATAATGAGAAGTAAAATAAGCCCTTAATAACACCTTCCCCCCACCCCTCCCTCCTTCCCAGCTCTACCTCCTACCCTGGTGGCGCAAGGAGACAGGGAATGAGAGTTATGGTCAGTTCATCACCCGTGGCTTCTCCATCTGCTCAGGGAGAGGAGTCATTCCCCTGCTCCAATGTGGGATCCCTCCCATGGGAGATAGTTCTCTGTGAACTTCTCCAATGTGAGTCCATCTCACGAGCAACAGCTCTGTAGCAGGACATCTCCCCCTGCCACAGGAGAGCTTATCTGCTGTTTGTTAGCTGGTGCAATAACTCAGGGCATCTTGCTCTCACATGAGCCTCACATGAGCCATGGTGAAATAACTCAATTAGGACAGTTTGCCTTGTAGTGAGTTATTTTGGTGCCATGGGATTGATGCTTTCAGCTGACAGTAAAGATCTTGCTGTGGAAGCAGATGTGGAAAGATAAGATGAAATTTCTGACTGACAGACACTTCACTTTACAAACTAGAAAAGCTACACCAAACTTTCACAAAGCAGAAATCTTCTGCACATTCCCTGAAACATGGAGATTTCTCCCCAAAGTCGGGACGCTGCTTTGGGTTACTCTCCCGGGAGTTTAGTGAAAGGAATCTCTACACTATGGTCAATTCGGTGGTAAGTTACATTGACTCCTAATCTGTACTATTTATTTGCTAGCTATATTATAGATATCTTTATGTTGTGCACTGTTTTATGTAATCTACTAGTAGTTCTTTTGTTTTATACTGTGTAGCAAGTAACTCTGTTTAAGGCCTTTTGTCTGTTACCTCACGTCTATTCAATAACTAACTCCTTTTATAATAGACCTAATTGGCCATTCTTAGGAAGTTGTGAGCCAGAGCAATTAAGGTGTGGGTCACCTAAGCAGAACTGCTGCCACAAAAATCTGAGCCTAAGGCAGGGCTTGTCTGAAGCTCTCACTCGATCCATAACATTATTGGCATAGTCAAAAGGCAGGATGGCAAATGATTTAGAAAAAGAGACCAAAGGCTTAGCAGATTCCCTGTGGAGGCACAGTGTTCATATTGAAACTGGTGACCCTTGACCAGTAGATAAATGGTTTGAGTGGGGAAAAATAAAAGAGAAAATAAACAAAAAGTGGGGATCACTAAAATATAAAAATGGAAAAGGTATAATTTGTCATGCACTTGCACTATGTTTCAAATCTACTTGCAAATGGAGGGAACAGATGATAAAAGAAAATGATAAATTGAAAGAAGAGCTAAAAGAATCAAGGAAAAAACAAAAACCTTGCAAGAAAAATCAGAATTGACATTATTTAAAAACTCCAAAATTTTGAATGTTAAACTCCAAAGTTGATAACATCACCAGAGGATGGTGATGGTGATATTCGGGAAAGCTCTGATGAAATTAGCAATGAAAATGTTGAATTAAATTCTGATGAAAGCACAGAACCCCCACCTCTTAAAGAGGAAGAAATTCTAGAATTTAAAATGAAACCCATAATTAAGACCGAACTTTCCAAAGGACCCCAAGGAGGTCAGAGAAGTAGTGATGCCTTCTTCTCCCGGTCAGACCCTAAAATCACGAGCCAGACACAGTTAGGGTGATAAAAGGGGTTACCTTTATAAGGATCCTTAGGCGAACAATTCATCAGGTGGAAACGCTGAAAAAATGCCCCCCTTACTTGACGTATATACAATATTTATAGATTTTGCAAATTAGCATATCTGACAAGAATCACCAGTTAGAATTGTAATTTGTGAGTGTCCTGGTTTGAAAGACAGGTGTCTGTCAAGGAAGGTGGGAAACCTTCCTTAGATAGAGGATGACCTCCCCTCCCTCCTCCGAATTACTATACCTTTGAAATTATGGGGCTTTCAGACAAAGATGTGGTAAAAAAGAATAACACTTCTTTACTAGGATTATATATATCTATATATATAACAAGACAGATAAACAGCAACAATAAGAGAACAGAAAAACCCTGTAACAGTCCTTTGTCTGTCGTTGGGTGATTCTCCGTTGGGGCAGAGAAGCTGCTGAGACTCCCCCGTGGCTGCAGGGGGCGCTGTGGCGCGAGCGCAGTCACCTCGCCATGTGGCAATGGCGGCTCCAGCGAGCAGGAGAGGGAGAGGGGAGATTGCTCCCAGTGGGAACCCACGGGGCAGCAGCCCGGCTCAGCACCAACCTCGGCAGTGGGCAGCAAGCAGCGCAGGCAGGCAGGGTTGACTGGGGAGCGATGGACCTCGGTATCACCCACCGAGGGGCCAGCAGAAGGCAGGAACAGCAGAGACGAGTAGACCCCAGCGCCAACCCACGTGGAGCAGAAATCCAGGCTGGTGGCAGAGATGGCAGAGGCGAGCAGCTCCGGGCGGCAACTGCTTACAGCGTAACTGTCCCCTGTGCCATGGCAGGACCCTTACGGAGATGTCAGAGTGTATCCGTGCTCTGGAGCGAGCGGGCAGAGACGTCGCAGTGTAACGGTGTTCCCGGAGCAAAACTGGCACTCGCTGCAGACACGACCGTCTTCCCCAAATGCCGAGCGGAGAAGAGAGGTGAGCCCGGTCTCCACCCACCTCTCACCAAAGTCTCGGGAAGTCCCCCTTCATCTCTCACGATGATAAGCTCCAGCTTCTGGGGAAACAACCCCCTTGCCAGTATTTCCAGGTCTTTGTTTTCTCTAATTGGGGAAATTGTCCTGGCCTCTGGGCTGGGCAAGCGATCCCTTTTGTCCTTAAGTATCGTCCACTCTGGGTGATCAGTGTGGAATGCGGTTGGACAGATAACTTTCTTTGTTCTTAAGCATCGCCCATCAGTTCCCGGCCAGCCCCTCCCCACCTACACAGCCTCCCTGCTACATGGGGGAAAGAAAACAAATTTTCATTTTCCGAACCTATAACAGCTAATTATACATAAACCTTGAAAAGTTTTTTCGGATAACTTTAATGGGATAAATCATGCAATGTTTTGACATTCAGGCTTTAGAGTTAATTGCTGTGTTTCACATTTTGTTCCGTTAGTATCTACACTAAACATTTCTAAGGAGAGGCCTACAGCATTTTTCCAAGGGGCCATAATATCTTACAAATATGAATCTTCCCATTTGCAAGCTAAAATGTTATCTACCTAGCAAGGAATGACAAAATGTCATCTACCTGGAGAAACATGCTACATTCACATAGAAATACCTCCAAATCTCTCCAATAAATAAACCTGTCAAAATCCGGAGCTCACTGAAAATGCAAAGTTAGTTTAAGCAGAGATCCACTTAAAAATGCCTTAAATATTGGGAAGATAGTCCATGTGCATTCCAGGTTTTGAGTACACACACCGTCACCTGTTTAACTGAATGACGAACACAGGAGCTTGAGTCCACTGCAGAGCTGCGGCTTGAGCTATGCATAAATCACTGTAATCTGAGAGCCAGACTGTGTATTGTGTTAAGGCTAGTTTCATTTTCATTAGGCTTTTCCAGATACCAGGTACAAGAACATAACTGTAGCACTTATGGA
Source organism: Amblyornis subalaris (assembly GCA_018881555.1). Taxonomy (NCBI): domain Eukaryota; kingdom Metazoa; phylum Chordata; class Aves; order Passeriformes; family Ptilonorhynchidae; genus Amblyornis; species Amblyornis subalaris. The sequence goes on from JACAXG010000967.1 coordinate 9,555, forward strand.
CTCCAAGCAAACTATGAAATGATGGGAAGATACACCACTCTTCTGTAGTAATCTCCATATTTAAACGCGGACTCTTGGCATTTCTGACAGCGAAGTGCTATACCATCAGCATTCCTCGTAAGGCATAAATCTGTCATCTAGGTCATAATTTATGAGTCCCGAGTCAGGATAACTCCCAAAGGCCAGCTGCATCAGGGCAAGCAGAGGCCGGCAGGGCTGGGGGGGGGCCTGGACTGGAGAGGCGGGGGAACCCGGAGGGCTCGGGGAGGGGGAGCCCAGAGGGCCGCTGGCAGCAAAGCAAAGGCCAGGCCATACAGTCAGCTGGAACGCTGCAAACCCGGGCAGGCCCCAGCCCCGCTGCCCAGTGCGCGGCGGCAGTGGCACTGGGAGCCAGGGGAGTGGGGGGAGCGGGGGGTGCAGTGGCGGCTGGGGGCGTCGGCCCCTCAGCTGCGGCCCATTGCATTCCGCTCGGCCCTGCCCAGCCTGAACCAGGGGGCCTAGAGGGGCGGGCAGGAGGCAGCTCCTGGGGAGGGGGTCCAGGAGGGGCCGAGAGGGCCACCGCTAACGAAGCTGCGGCCGGGCGGGGCCGGCGTTGGAGGTTCAGCAGGTGAAGGAGCCACCACGCAGTGGAGGCCTGGCAGGAAGAAGCCGCGGCTGGAGAGGCACGGAAGCAGCTGCTGCATGGGAGTAGGTATTTAAAGAGGCCGCTCCAAGAGAAGCCAGTTCCAAGCAAGCGCGCTGCAGGGCAGGCACTGCGAGGAGGGGCTGAGGGCGAGCCGTAGTCCGATGGGAGGGCCTTCTCTGAGGGGGAGGGAGCCTTGCTCCGAGGGAGGGGGAGCCTTGCTCTGAGGGGGGCCATTGGTAGTGAGCGCAGGGACTGGGGCCACCAAAACTGGCGGGGGGGGATGAAGGGGACCGAGGGGGCCAAGACTTCTGGGTGCAACCAAGGGACTGTGGGTGGCAGGGGGGCTGGGCCTGCCTGCAGGAGCTGTGGGCGGTGGGGGGGCATTGCTAGTGCCTGTAACATCATGCTCATTGTGAGTTCGTTAGTCCAAATTGAGGATCGATCCATTCCCTGGATCCAGTCCTTGGATCCCTGCCCAGGTTCATTATGGGTAGCTGTTCTAGCAGTCCCTGGCGCAGCTACACATGGTGTTTTTAATATCAAAGTGTCTCTCATGTAGGAGACAGTTACAGGGTTGTCTAACTCATAATAAAATCTCTCCAATGTGGGGGATGTTTTGCAATATCCTTAAGGTGGACCGACACTACCGAGACACCCCCCGGGGTCGGGGATACTCACAGTCCCATCATTCTTTGTCTAGCAAATACCAGTGACCTAACCTCATAGGCTGTGCTGGTATCTTGCCCTCCGTCGGATTGTAGTTCGCAGATAGAGTCCTCTGCCATTGTAGTAGGCTCTGGGCTCTGCTTTCTGCTTGCAGTGTAGGGGTCCAGGGTCGTAGGGACCGCTTGGCTGGATCACAGTGCATTTCTTCATTGAAATCTCATGTCCCGTTATTCTGGGTCCATGGGGCATCGTCCCTGGTGGCAGTCCAAGCCTTCACGGCGATCCGATGTTGCAATGTTCCTCGTTCGGGCGCCAGATGTAACAATAGAGCAACACAGGTTTCCCAGGCAGGTGCAAAGGAGAGCTTGTTTATTGCAAAAACCAGGCCTTTTTAAGCAGTTAGGCCGTTATCAAATACATACCATTGAAACACAACAAACAATATTTCAACCAGTTACCATAAGCAATGAGGTGATCAGGCAAAGGTTATGTAACTTGCTTTTTTCCTACCTCTAAGTCAGCTGAGTGCGTTCCCAGAGGCCTTCTGTCCTTAGCCGAAGTAACAAGAGCGAGCCATGATTTTACAAGAGTAACAAGGCCTTCATTTTGCAAAGTTTTACCTATCCACAACAGGGGTTTGTTAGAACTGGGTATATATCCTCTGTTAATTCATTGATTGCCCTTAAATCTTGCACTAATTGATAACTTTTACCATCAGCCTTCTTAACTGGCAGGATGGGTGTGTTGTATCTAGATTCACGTTCAACTAGTAACCCAAATTTAAGGAACTTTTCAATTATAGGTGCCTAATCCCTTATGACTTTCTAATTTTAAAGGGTATTGTTTTTGCCTTACAGCTGTAGCTCCTGGTTTGAGTGCAGTGATCACAGTCTCTGCTCGTTTGGATCTTCCTGGAACATCATTGGCCCATACTCTATTGGAATGACAGCATTTTCAACTTCTATGGAAACTCCACCACACTTATCCTGTATGAAAAGGGAAGCTACTTCGACAAATTTAGTCTCAGGAATTATAATTTGTACTCCCCCTCCCCTTTTAAATTTAATTTCCACTTCCAATTTTTCCAGTAAGTCCCTCCCCAGCAATGGCTTGGGTGAGTTAGGCATGTAAAAAAATTGGTGAGTTACCCAGTGCTTTCCCAATTTGAATTTTAAAGGCTGGAAGAAAGCCTGTGTTTCACATTGGTGCCCTGTGGCACCAATCACATCTACATTATCTTGACTCAGTTTCCCTTCTAAAGTATTTAATACAGAATATGTTGCCTCGGTGTCCACCAAAAATTTGATGACATCTTTCCCTAGCTTTGCAATAACCAAAGGCTTGCTAGGAAAGTCCTTTGTTCCTCCTCATTCCTGGCTCACCGCTAGTCAGGGAGCTGGGCCTGGAGGTTTCTTTTTCAGCATTGGACGCTCATTTTTCCAGTGTCCCTTTTTCTTGCAAATAGCACATTGATCTTTGTCTAGAGGTGGAGTACTCCTTTTTGGCGCGTTAGATGACTTTCCCTGATCACCCCTTCTATTCTGCTGGTGTCTATCCCTGGCCGTTGAATCCCTACTTTGATATACCTTCCAGGCGGTATTCAACAATTTATCTATATCATGCATCTCATCTATCTTTTGTAGCTTTTTCCTTATGTCATTTGCAGATTGGCCTATAAACAAATAAGCTAGGTTGCTTTGCTCTGCAGGTGCCTCGAGATCCAGATTTGCGTGCTTTCGTGCAGCCTCTTTGAGCCTATTCAAGAAATCTGTAGGGGTTTAATTTCTGTCTTGTCTGACTTCGTATAATTTGACCAATTCACTGCTTTAGGAATAGCATGTTTCAGGCCAAGTACTATCCAATTCTGATAACGTTTTAACTTTCCCATTTCTTCTACCACATTAGGGTTTCACCCTGGGTCATTTAAAGGGAAAATATCATTGACTGGCCCTTGAAGATTTCCAGCTGCAATTAGAGTCTCAACAGCAGATATAGCAGCTCTATTAACCATCCATCTCTCTGTTTCATCTAATAATGTGTCTAGCATTACATTTAGATCACCCCAGTCCGGGTTTTGTGTCTTAATAGCCCTATCCGCAAGGTTAGCTACCTTCTCTGGATTGTCTTGTCTCTATACTGTCCAACTGAGGCCTTCCACTGCTGCAGGTTATTATGGGTTGGACAAATGAAAATTTTCTTTTTCTTTCTTTTCCTTTTTCCTATCTAGCAGGAAGACCTGTGTGTAGGTGGGGAGGGGCTGGCCGGGAACTAATGGGTGATACTTGAGAACAAAGAAAGTTGCCTAGCCACCCTGCATTCCACGCTAATCACCCAGAATGGGAGATACTTGAGGACAAAAGAGATTGCCTGCGCCAGGAATGTTGGCAGGGGGCTTGTTTCCCCAGAGGCTGCAGCTTATCATCGCGAGAGGAGACGGGAACTTTTTCAAGACTTTGGGGAGAGGGGGTGGAGGCCGGGCTCGTGCTTTTCTCCGCTCGGAGTTCGGTGAGCACAGTGGTGTCTGCAGCGGAGTGCCGGTTGCTGCTCCGGGGAAAACTGCTACACTGTGATGTCTCCGCCCACTTGCTCCAGAGCACGGATACCCTCTGACATCTCTGTGGGGGGCCCGCCGTGGCACAGGGTAAAGCGTTACACTGTAACTGTCACTGCCTGGGGCTGCTCGCCTCTTCCCTCTCTGCCACCAGCCTGGATTTCTGCTCCACGTGGGTCGGCACCAGAGTCTACTCATCTCTGCTGTTCCTGCCTTCTGCTGGCCCCTCGGTGGGTGATACCGAGGTCCATCGCTCCCCAGTCAACCCTGCCTGCCTGCGCTGCTTGCTGCCCACTGCCGAGGTTGGTGCTGAGCTGGGCTGCTGCCCTGTGGGTTTGCTCTGGAAGCGATCTCCCCTCTCCCTCTCCCGCTCACCAGAGCCACCATTGCCATGTGGAGAGGTGGCCACGCTCGTACCACAGCGCCCCCTGCAGCCGCGGGGGAGTCACCGCAGCCTCTCTGCCCCAATGGAGAATTGCCCAACGACAGACAAAGGACTGTTACAGGGTTTGTCTGTTCTTCTATTGTTGTTGTTTATCTGTCTTGTTATATATATAGATATATATAATCCTAGTAAAGAAGTGTTATTCTTTTTTACCACATCTTTGCATGAAAGTCCTATAATTTCAAAGGTATTGTAATTCGGGGGAGGGAGGGAGGTCATCCTCTATGCAAGGAAGGTTTCCCACCTTTCTTGACAGACATTTGTCTTTCAAACCAGGACACAGTTCTACGAGAGAAAACGGTGATTTTATGTAAATCACACCTTGATTCTCAATAGCTTTCCTCAGGGGGGCTTCTATGGCAGGCTCCTCCCTTTCTGATTCCTTCTTTGCAGATCTGGCACACTTTGCTACTGGTCTATGTGCTCCTGTGGCCTCTCGGGCATCCTTTCCCCTCTTCCTCCTGGCTGCCATGGCTGCAGCTTCGTCCCCGGTTTCATTGTCTGAGGAACTATCTGTGTCTGAACCACTCGGCTCAATTTTAATTAGGGCTGTTCTGCTGGTACTGGGTGTTACATCAGCTATGTGCCAATCAGGGGGTGCTTTCTTAGCTCTCACGTCACCCAAGTGGTGGGGTCGCAGCTGCGGCTGGGCCCTGCCCCTGTCTCCAGCTCCGGGGTGCTTGGTGGCGGTGGCACACCTGCCCCCATCACCACCTCCGGGATGGTCCAGGGCAGTGGCATGCCTGTCTCTGTCTCGCCCCTGTCTCTGCCCCTAGGGTGTCAGGGGCCGTGGCACACCCACCCTCGTCACCTCCGGCACCGCCCTTGTCACCGCCCTCATCACCACCCCCTTCACTTCTCCCGTCACCGCTTCCGGGACGGTCTGGGGTGGTGGCGGTTCCCCCCCCCACCAGTGGGGGGACAGTGGAGGCGGCAAGGCGGGAATGCCTCCCCCTGCCACACAGAGTGGGGGCCACCATACCTACATTTTCCATGCCTTACTTATCCACATAGACCAGTCTAGCAAGAGGCTCCTCCGTCTTATCCCTTCTCTTCCCTCATAAAACCATTTCAAAACAGTTTTTCTCAGGTTCATATGCCTCTGATCTGTTTAAAAATTTTGTAAATAGTTCGGCACATCTTAGTTCTTCCCACCTTCTCTGAGACCAAAGTTCTTATAATAATTATGTTATCAACTCACTTTCTAGACTACCAAAGCGAGGCCATGCCTCTCCTCCCTCTTACTTTTGCACCAGCCACACCTCAGTGCAAAGCCGGATCAAGTCTGCTGTGATTAGAGACATCCTTCTACCCGTTAGGGAATGGCAGTGTTTTAAAACTAAATCCAGCACGGAGCCACTGGGTATTTGCATGCATCCTTTGGAATATACGCACCCCATTGTTTATATAAACAGAGAAAAACTGCTGAGAAAAGAGTTACCAACCACAGAGTCTGACCAGGGATTTGAACTCAAGATCTCCCACTCCCGAAGAGAACAAACTAAGGTATGTGCTATCCGTCTAACAAGCAAAGAGAGTGCAAGAAATAGACTATAAAGAAAGCAAAAGACTACGCACTCAAAAACCTTCCCTTTGCTGAGATTCGAACTCGCAGCCTTTCAAAGTATTGACTCCTAACACTGTACCCTCCAGGCCACAGGCTACACTGCGCAGCTGCTACCTTCAGGCAGTGTGAGAAGGGCGTCCCACTCCCCCACACCCTCCATGCAGGAATCGGATGGGACGAATGACTGACTGTTCCCCCCCCCGCTGCAGGCCCCCCTGGCCCCTTCTTGCTCCACCAAATCTCCCAGAGATCTCTAGATACAGAACCCACAAATGCTAGCAATAAAATACCAACTTTTTATCATACCTTCCTTCTGTGCTAGATTTTTTGAAACTTCGCAATTTCTCAGACCGCCACAAAACCCCTGTCTTAAAATGCTGGCAGAGTTGGTGGCAGCAGGGTGGTTCCCAATCCGAGAAGCTTTTCGAGAAGTCCCTCCTTGTCCCTTCGTGGGGTAGCCAGAAAACTGATGCCTTTCTCTCCCCGGTCGGACCCTAAAATCACGAGCCAGAGACAGTTAGGGTGATAAAAAGGGGTTACCTTTATAAGGATCCTTATGTGCACAATTCATCAGGTGGAAAATGCCGAAAAAATGCCCCCCTTACGTGACGTGTATACAATTTTTATAGATTTTGCAAATTAGCATATCTGACAAGAATCACCAAATAGAATTGTAATTTGTGAGGTAATTTCCCCCTCATTCTAATCCTTTTTAAACCCCCCCCCCAGATGAGAATTGACTTTGTTTATAAAAATATGTTTTGAAGAGCAGGTCTCAAGACCAGAGAACCAAGATAGGATAAGGCCTTGAAATGTGTTTTGTCTTCCTGCCTATCAGGGCAGGGAACAGTACTGGGAAAATAAGGTTCAAAAAACAGCTATATATGTGAAATTACAGAGAATATATAAGAGAAAAAAAGGTAAAAACTTAATTTGGCATCAGTAGTATGGTCAAAACTTCTCTCTGGGTTTCCCTGCAATTGGCAAAACTTCAAGAAAAATATGGACAAAGGACAGGGGAGACAAACTGAATATCTCTGGAGAGTTTGTTTCACTGGGGAGGATCAAATATTATTGGATGGTGTGGGGAGTTTTGAGTTCTGGGGTGTGGGTGTCCTTTTGCAGCTTGGACTAGATCCTCCTGACGAACCCCATTCAATAACCAGCAGAATTGCATATTGGGCAGGAGGAATAAATATGGAGAGAGGGGAATCTGCCTCAATCCCCATGCAGTTAGCTAATGACATCTCTGCTGCTGTTACAAAAGCTGCCCGTTTGCAGGCAATGCACAAACATATAGGTGGAGACAGCCCATCACTGCAGAGGTGTGTTGGTTTTGCAGGGCCTGGTTTTGCGGTAGCGGGGGAGCCACAAAGGTGGCTTTTGTGAGAAGGTGATGGAAGCTTCCACCATGTCCAGCAGAGCCAATCCCTGATGGCTCTGATGATGTATGTGCCACTGGCCAAGGCTGGGCCAATTAGAGATGAAGGTAACGCCTCTGATAACATATTTAAGAAGAAATCAAAACAAAGTTAGGGGTCTAGTTGTAATTTTCCAGCTAGAGAAGAGTAGATGCGAATATGTGAAACAACAATGGAGACACCAAGGTCAGTGAAGAAGGAGGGGGAGGAGGTGCTCCAGACCCCAGAGCTGAGATGTCCCTGCAGCCTGTGGTGAGGACCATGGTGAAGCAGGTTGTCCCCCTGCACCCCATGGAGGTCCACGGGGGATGCAGAGATCCACTCGCAGCCCATGGGGGAGGTGCACACACCAGAGCGGGTGGATACCAGGATGCTGTGGTCCAGTGGGAGTCCCAGTAGAGAGAGAGGCCTTGCTTCCAGGCTGGAGCAGCCTGTCCTTGGAGGACTGCACCCCGTGGAAGAGTGACCCATGCCGCAGCAGTTTTGGGAGTACTGCTGCTCGTGAGCTTGGACCCACGTTGGAGAAGCTCGCAGAGAACCGTCTCCTGTGGGACGGACCCCACGGTGCCACAGGGAAACGACTCCTCTGCCTGAGCAGTAGAAAGAAACATCTTGGGTGATTAACTGACCAAAACTCCCTACCCGTCTCCCTGCGCTGTGGGTGGGAAGGAGGGAGGGGTTGGGAGGAGACAAAGCTGTTTTTAAGGGCTTATTTTCCTTCTCATGTTCCAACTCTGATCTTATTAGTAATAAATTCACTTTGTATCATGAAGTTGAGCCTGTTTTGCCCTTGAAGTGTTTTCTCCTGGTCCTTATCTCAACTCATTAACCCTTTGTAAAATTTTCTCTCCTCTGTCCAGTTGCAGAGCAGAGGAGAGTTGTTGCCTTCTGATAAGAAGACAAGACGACCTGGTTCAAGAGGCTAGCATGGCAGCCCGGCCTACCCCGTGGCCACTCGGGCCATGGACGCACAGACACCAATGTGGTGGATGGTCAAAATGGCATTTATTATCTTATCTCATGAGGTTAAATAGTCGAGGGGCTTCACTACATCAGGAAAGGGGGACTGTGGGATAGCTGGAGTTAGTAAGGAGTGGAAAACTACTGGAGTTAGAGGGGTTTGCATGCTCTTATCACAAAGGAATGAAGGGAGGAAAGATTCCATGCTGCTCCTGCTTTCCGTCACATCGCGTGATCTTCCGTCCGCCTGTCCCTTTCTACCACGCTTCCCCCCCTTTTTCATAAATGAATGAGGCAGTTATAGATATAGGCACTGAAGTGAGGTAGTAACTTAATAAGGGAAAAGGGGTTTGGTACATCTGAGTAGATCTCGCAAGGCGAGTTAGAAGTCTTGCGACTGACAGTGTTTTCATTTTGGTTTATAGCATTTGTTGGTGGCCTAAAWACAGAATGTTGGCCCGTTCCAGACGGGTCTGGATAAAAGAGACTAGTTTGTTCAGCAGGCATGGTCCAAGGGTAAAAGTTAAAAGCAACATTGCCAATGGACCTATCAAGGTGGAAATTAGTGTGGTGAGCCATGGTGATCGATTGAACCAGGACTCAAACCAGCTCTGTTGGGCTTCCTTGTCTCTCTGTCTCTGAGCTAGTCT
>JACAXG010000968.1:5057-18858 GCA_018881555.1 Amblyornis subalaris
CCCAGCCCAGAAGCCAGGACAATTCCCTCAATTAAAGAAAACAAAGACTTGGAAATACTGAAGGGGGATGTTTCCTCAGAGGCTGAAACATCTCGGGAGAACTACCAGAGACTTAGGCGAGAGGTGGGTGGAGACCGGGGCTTGCCTCACTCCCCACTCTGCGTTGGGTGAAGGCGGTCGTGTCCGCAGGGAGTGCCGGTTTCGCTCCGGGAAGACTGCTACACTGCGACGCCTCCACCGGCTGGCTCCAGAGTATGGATACACTGTGACATCTCTGAGGGTCCCGCGGCAGCACAGGGTTCAGAGTTATGCTGTGACCAACCTCCAGCCGGAGCTGTTCGTCTCGGCTGTTTCCTGCCTTCTGCTGGTCTGTCGGTGAGTGATACCGAGATCCATTGCTCCCCAGTCAACCCTGCCTGCCTGCGCTGCTCGCTGCCCGCTGCCGAGGTTGGTGGAGCTGGGATGCTGCCCCGTGGGTTCGCGCCGGGGGCGACCTTCCCCCCTTTCCCGTTCGCCGGAGCCGCCATTGCCGCTTGAGGGTCGTCGCGCTCATGCCACAGCACCCCCTGCAGCCGCGGGGGAGTCACCGCAGTCTCTCTGCCCCCAGCGGAGGATTTTCCCCACCACCACACAAGGAACTGATAAGGGGTTTGTCTGTTCTCTTATGGTTGCCGTTTAACCGTCTTGTTTTATATATATATATACACATATAATTTATATAACCCTAGCAAAGAACTGTTATTCTTTTTACCACATCTTTGCCTGAGAACCCCGTAATTTCAAAGGTACAGTAATTTGGAGGAGGGAGGGGGTCATTCCTCTGCTCAAGGGAGGCTTCCCACCTTCCTTGACAGACACCTGTCCTTCAAACCAGGACACTGTATTCTACAAATCAACACTAAATTTTCCTGTGTACAGATTTTCTGGGTCTTTGAATATATATTATTTAATTTTCACCTAAGTGTTGTTAAGTATGGGAACTATATGATTTATTAATGTCAACTCAATGTTAGATTATGCTATTGAAAGCAAATCTCTGTAAAGACAAAGCAGCACAGGCACACTGGCAGGTGGAGGAACCCCAATAAGCTAACCAGAGACAGAGCTCCTTGATGCCTTAGGATTTTGGCTTTTATATTTCTCATATACTTGTAACCCTGCAATTCTTAGTGTGTAACTCTAAAGCCCATATGAAAGTGTTAGCTACTGCCTTTAGACAAAAGAATCCATCTTCAGGCCTGGACTTCAAGGACACCTTACTGCCTCAGGCCCAAGATCTGTAAACAGCCGTTGATGAAGGGGGAGCAAACTTGGGGTGAATTACTTCATTACCTGAGGCTCTAATTGGAAGAGCTGGCCCCAATATGCTAATAGACCAAACTTATAAAAGTATGGAGAACTCGTGACCGGTCGTCCATCTTGGGTGGTCTATCTTGGGGAGTGGATCTCAGGGGGTCCACCTGGGGTGTAAGCCCCCCCTGAGTGAGCTCTGACTGCCCTGGATGTACCTGAAGGCCTTCAAATAAACACCACCGCTTTTAACCTTTTGATCTTTGTCAAGCCTCTCTCTTTTAGGTAGTCCCAGATAAGGCATCATCCTGCCCCAGCTCCTCCTAAGGCTGTCCCAAGGAAAGCCTCAGCTCCAGTGTGAAACCCACTCAATGAATCAACAAGACCACCTCTCCCAGGCACCTACAGACCGAGGAGGGTTCCAGCCTACTAGGGTATGGGACTCATTAGGGGATACCAGGAAGAACATTTTGGAATAATGTTGAGGCCGACAGCTAGTCTGAAGGCTTCACAGATATTAATTCGGAGATGGTTAGCTTCTAGTTGTGAGAAAAGCCCGTGAGAAGAAAAACAATTAGTTTTTACCCATGAGAATGTAGTATCAACAGAAGCAAGAAATCTAAACAATAGAAGGAGAAAACCAGCAACATATCTGCACCTGTTATTTTTCTGAATGCTTGAATGCCTAYGCTATAGGTGTCCAATGGTAGTATATTGTAGTGAATAATAGCCAATGAATCTATTGTAGTAATTTAGCAGCCAATGACTACGTAACACGAACGATAACATACAAAAGTGTATAAAGAGAAGCTGCTTTGTTTAACAAATGCTTTTGCCCTTTGTCCGAGGCACGGTCTGTGTATGTGTGTCGTAGTCGCCCCAACAGCGACATCTGGTGCCCCGTGTGAGGAACTGCATGACAGTAGGCTGTTGGAAGAGCGGCGGGGGCAGAGCCCTGCAGCCCGAGAGCCCCGAGGAGAGGTGCCAAGAGTCCCGGGATGACAAAAATACTAAAAGATAGGCTGCAGGGGACCATGGGAACTCAAATATCCCAAGAAGAGAAGGCTATAGTAAATATATGGACGCTTATGCTAAACAAGCACAATATTAAGTATGACAAACATTTGTTAAAAATTTTTTACTGTGGTGTGAGAGCCACGGATTTGAAGCCACTTATTCAAGTGCTTTTAAGGTGACAACCTGGGGAAAAGTTGGACTGCGAATTCTTGATTTCGCTTCCCAGGGTGATGAGACTGCTAAATTTTTGCTGACCACATAGAGGGTGGTTCTGGAGACTTTGAAAGCAGTGGAAAAGGAGCGGGATTTAAAACGGCAAATCTCTGTGGACACAAGGGGCCAAGGCGAAATGGAAGGGCAGGAAGGAGAGACAGGCGGTTCCACATCGGTGCAGGTGGGTAAAACCGGCGGCGAGCCGCAGGACGGGATGCCGACCGAGCCCACTTGTGAGCCTTGTGTTGAACCACCTGTGTACCACAGGCTGTGTACCACCTACAAACCCTAGGACAGACTGCCCTATTTCCCCCCCTCCCGTGAAACCGCCTTATCTGGATGCGGCTGTTCCGCCGGTGCAATCGAGGTGGCCCAGGGAGCCCTCTCCGCTCATAGATTTGCGAGAGTCAGGCATGGGAGGACCATGGGACTATGAGAACGGCTTTGATGTTAAAAACCCCTGCGCGTGGCTGAGGCAGACAGTGCAACTCCTGTTGCTCCTGGAGGGGAGGCAGGCCTCTGTTCTCCCTTGGAACAACAATTGGTACCATCTTTGGAACCCTCTGGTACTCACCGTGGGATGGAGCCACTCCGGCGGCACTGCCGCTTTTCCCTCCCCTCCTTCCCCGGCAGCGGCTGCAGCGGCTCCGTCCGCAGCCCTGGCAGAGCACCCAGGAACGGCAGCAGCTTCTTCCCCCCCTTCCCCCCGCCACTGCTGTGTTCTCACTGTGTATCACCAAGCCGAAGAGGGCGGCGGGGGAAGGCAAGCCCTGGCACCCGCCCCGCGCTCCGTTTGGAAGACTCGGACACCTGCACCGTGTGGGGGGGCCCGGGGGGCCCATTCAGGGCTATGCAGCTCCATCCGTGCATATTTTTTCAAAAGTGCCTTTCTGACTCATGGCTTGTTAACAACTTAAACACATTCACAGTACAGGCATCACTTTGTGTCAGACAGCTGAGAAACCTTTCTGTATGTGTCATCTTTAAAGTGAAGGGATAAATGACCTGCGAGAGGTCGGCGTGTTTGCATTCCATTTCATAGCTGGGAGGGCTTCTGTCTCATTTTAAGCTTCTGAGAGATGCTTGCTTTGTCCCAACCTTAGTGCCTTTACGAATGCATATTCCTCGTGTTAAAAAAATACATTTTACTATGCATCTCAAGAACAATTATGACTTTTGTTAAAAGTAACTTTGTATTTTCAGTAAGCTGTAGTTTCTGACAGGATTGTTTATTGGAGAGATTCAAGACTAATGTTTTTCTGTATGCTGGTAGCATGACGTAATTCCTTGCTTTGAGGTTGCTTAGCAGGGTCCAAAATCTCTCAATAAAAATGCTCATATATGGCATGGTTGGTACAACTTGTCATGTAAGATGTATACTGCCTTTCCAAGAATTTTGATTTAAAAGTCTGATTGGACTAAATTAATGTTGATTCTCTGCTCAGTTACAATGATGTTAGCTGCTGCCACAAAAGTTAGAAACTTGTATACCTGGAAAAATATTTGCAATCTCGATACCCTCATAGCATCACTCATTGTTGTGTGACCCATTAGAAAATTCAGTAGATCCCTCCTTGGAAATGTTTAGGGTGATTATTAACAGAACAAAATGTGAACCTGCAGCAATTAACTCTAAAGCCTGATGTCAAAACACTGAATGATTTACAAGAGTTACTGGGAGCAATTAGCTGGGTGAGGCCCATGGTAGGTTTAGCCACTCATCAATTAAGGCATTCCTTTGCTCTCTTCCCCATTAACATTATCTGCAGAAGCTATTCGAGGTTTAGATATAATTAGCTCACGATTCTCCACTGCAAAAGCAGACGGAATTGTGCTAGCTTTACCTGTTTGCTTGCTTTTTTACCCTACAGCTTTAATAAGGTAATTTTACAGTGACTTTTTTGCTGTGAACAAACGTGACAGCTTTTCAAATGGACACAGCTATTTAAGTGGCTTAAGTGTAGTTGTTCTTCCTTGCCACTTATAGATCGGAATTGGACTTCATATCACAACAGCTCAAGTGCTGTGATGGACCGGAAAAATGACTAAAAGTGACACTCCTTTACAAAACAGGCTTACTCTCTGAGTAAAACTGCACTTTAAAGACTCTAGCAGATTTATGCTTATACCGGAAAACTACTGAAAGACATACAATGTTGTCATTTTTCTTTTTTTTTTGAGTACACTTGCTATTTGGAAAATCATGTAAACTTGTGCCAGAAAAGTCCTGACTGTGAACGGATATTTTCAGTAATGTTTATCGTTACCATGAGCTATTCTCACAACTGACTCATGTCAAATCACAACTGAACAATATGGCTCTCCAGCCGTTCCCTTTGTGGGCTCTCCTCAATCTTTAGTCCCTCCTCTTGTCTCAGCAGTTTTGCTATGGCTTGATCCAGTACAGCTTTGTGGTTTTTCAGTGTTTCCAGAGTTCCAGGGAAAGGTATCTGGGCTTTGTCAAAGACCTCCTCCACGCTGATGGTGTTCTCGCAGAGGCGCTCCAGCGGTTTGCCGTGCTTGGAGCATTTCCTCTCAGCCAGGACCTGAGCATCGTGGAGTTTTTCTCYAGTGTGGATCCTCTGGTGTGCCCTCATTTCAGAGCTGGTGCTGAAGCTCTTCCCACATTTCTCTATACTGGCAGGGCTCCACCAGTACGTGGTTCTTCTGGACATTTACTGTTGTGCTTGCTCAGGTGGGCTTGGCACAGCGAGACTGCTGGCTGTGGCTCTTGGAGGCAGGAATCACACAGGATCACCTTATCTGGCTGTGACTGCAGCCCAGGAACACGGAGTCCTACTAAATATCCAGACTTGCCATACTTTATAATTTCTCCAGTAAATCCATGTTGTTGCTATTTAAGTTACACATCAGTTATTTGCTTGTATATTGTTCATTGATGTATAACTGCTGTATGACAAATTTTTGGTAGCTTTCTTGTACTGATGAAGTCAAGATGAGTTAAATTCTGCTGTATCAACAACCTTTTATAGGAACACTCGACTCTGAATTTAGTTCTGTCAAAACTTGAGTGATGCTAATTTTAAGTTCTGCAAAGTGTAAGTGTTGTAAAGTTTATATGACGCTAAGGCTGAGTTCTGCTGAATTTAATTGTTGTTAAGTTTATGTGATGTCAGATTTAAATTCTGTTAATTTGAAGTTCTGTTACATTTAAGTTCTGCTGAGGTTAATTTCTGACAATTTAAGTGCTGTTAAGTTTCAAGTTTAGGTGTGTTCAGTTTAAGTTCTGTTATTTTGATTTCTGTTAAGTTTTAGTCAGATTAATTTCTGTTCGGTTTCAATGATGCTAACTAAGTTCTGTTCGGTTTACTTTCTGTTACATTTAAGTGACGAGTTGGAATGAAGTTAAGTTTAACTTCTGCTGAAATATGCTCATTTAAATTGAAAGGTATAGTTCTTTTGTTACAGAGATGAAACCAAACTGATTGAAACAATTATGATGAAGAACTGGTAAGCAGTTGTTTAAGAATATAAGGTAATAAGTTGTAAAACAATGTGAAGATTCAATTTGCTAGATCCTTAAATTCATTGAAAATTCCATGGGTATAAATGTTCTGCATTGGTCAATTAAGATAATTATTCGTAACAATCTTTGCTGTTCTATCTTTCACAGGTAACACAGAAGAATGACTGATAGTTCTAACTTATGGATATTATTGATTGTAAGCTGTTTAATGCTTTCTTTCTTGCTTTTATTTTGCTTTATTGTCTTATATGCATAGATGTATGGAGAAGTATATTCTCGATTTTTTTTTCAGAATAAGTCACTGGAGATGTATTACTGATCCTGAATATGTTCTTAATATCATAACGTGAATTCACTGATTCTTTGTAAAAGGCATTATCCATAAGATATTATTTGATGTTACACATATGCATTTCTTTGATTGTTTGCAGTTTGTTTATGGTACCACTGACTACTTAGCTAAGGACAAATGATAAAGCCGGCTGTTTTATAGACTTTCACATACTGTTGTATAGCTATCTGCAAGACATGTATCATTTTAAGAGACTTTCCCAACTGCTATCAATAGAGGCTTGTTTCTAGGATATGTTAGTTAGCTCTGGCCAAGCCCTGGCCCTACCTGGTGGGAAGCATACCAACAGACCCAGGTGTTTCTGCACTAAAAATGTAATTGAGTCACTTTGACTTGCTGATTTGGACGTATAGAAGCTGGACCCCTTTCGAGGTACACTTGGAAGCCTTGTCCGGTGTCAAGGGTTGTTAACCTGGAGGCAAACTCCAGATCCCCACGCTATATTCTTCAGAGGAGAGGAGACAGCAAAAACAGGCTGCAAGCTTGAGAAAATGATTAAATAATTTATTTCACTAACACTACTAAGAAATCACATGAACACTAAGTGGTCTATACAACTGTCCTTTACCTGTTTTCAACCAATCAAATTTGTCTCATACCAGGTCAAACCATGACATCTGGGAAGGTTCTCCAGGTCCTCCTTGTGAAATGGGGCAAGCTACTGTAGACTCTGGGTGATGGTACAGTATTTAGGCAATTGAAAGTGTATCGTTCTAAATCACTATCCTTTTGTCGTGTGTTACTGATTACACATCTTACTTTGCTTATTTTTGCTGGGCATGGGTATACTGTTTCATTGCATGTATTTCCTTGCTTTTATGTTGCCTTCACGTTCATAGTGACAGATGCGCATGTTATCACTAAAACAAAAGGGGGAATATAACTCCCCAGGAATATTTATATGACTCCCCAGGAATATTTAGATAATGCAATATTTATACTAAAGTTTTTGCAGGCAGATCATCGATTCTGATCCCCAGTGGAGTAATACCGGTCTGAAGATTTGCGTGTGTGGAACCAATTTCTAAAAGGTTTTACGTAAGAATCCACAATTGGGTGTCTAAAGGCAAGGCCTAGTTGATCTACTAACCTAGGGGAGAAGGTACGCATGTGTTTTATTTTCAACAGGTCTAAAGTGGTTACCTGCTCGACTGGACATACATCGATCGCCTCTGAGAAAATGAGGCCCAGTGAGAGGAAGAATGACCTAATCACTATCCAGCCCTCGTGGCCAAGGCAGGAGCAGGGGTAGGACTGCCAGGAACATGGCTGTGCCTGGAGGCTTACGGAGGCAGCCTGCCAACAGAGGCCTTGTGTCCCACTGCACCTACCATCATGTTATTGTGTTCCTGCTGACCTTCTTCAGCTATTCCCTGTTCCATGCTTCCAGAAAGTCATTCCGTAATGCTAAAGTCAGCATTTTCCAGCTAATGGACTTCTTCCTGTCTAAACAGCACAGCCCCTGAGCTCCGGCCATAAGGGCTTTGGAACAGTAGCCACTAACTTCCAAGTGCGGAAGAAGCAGCTCTTTCTCTCTGCGGACATTGGACACTATCTTTTTGTTTTCCTGTGCTGCGGGTCTCTCTGTCAGTGGCATGGTTGTTTTTGATGGGTTTTATTGATTGTGAGCTGTATTCCATGTATTTTATCCTGTGACTAGCAAATGACCAGTAACAGTCTTAATAAGATAATGGCTTTACAGGTGCGGACTGCTTTAGCATTACAATAAATGCTGCCTTTGTAGTTGAAAAACAAAAGGGGGAATTGTTGAGGCCGACAGCTAGTCTGAAGGCTTCACAGATCTTAATTCGGAGATGGTTAGCTTCTAGTTGTGAGAAAAGCCCGTGAGAAGAAAAACAATTAGTTTTTACCCATGAGAATGTAGTATCAACAGAAGCAAGAAATCTAAACAATAGAAGGAGAAAACCAGCAACATATCTGCACCTGTTATTTTTCTGAATGCTTGAATGCCTAYGCTATAGGTGTCCAATGGTAGTATATTGTAGTGAATAATAGCCAATGAATCTATTGTAGTAATTTAGCAGCCAATGACTACGTAACACGAACGATAACATACAAAAGTGTATAAAGAGCAGCTGCTTTGTTTAATAAACGCTTTTTGCCCTTTGTCCGAGGCACGGTCCATGTGTGTGTGTCGTGGCCGCCCCAACAGCGACAGGTAGATTGGATAAGACAAATGGTGGTAAGAGAAAATAACTCTTATGAGGAAAGGCTGAGGGAGCTGGTTCTATTTAGCCTGGAGATGATTGAGAGTGGATCTTATTGGTTAAACCAATTAATAAACACACTGTGGATACACTCACTTCAACATTCTCTAATTCCTGCAATGTCTGAAAAGGAGACAACACAAAGAAATGTATTTTGGCAGGGGGAACATTGCCACCAAGGCTGAGGAAAAAGCTGAGGTACTCAATGCCTTCTTTGCGTCAGGTTTTAAAAGAAAGACCAGTTATCCTCAGGGTCTCCAGACCCATGAGCTGGAAGATGGGGACAGGGAGCAGAATGCAGCCCCTGTAATCCAGGAGGAAGTAGTTAGTGACCTGTGTGTGGGTGCTGAAGGAGCTGGCAGAAGAGCTTGCTGAGCCACTCTCCATCATTTATCATCAGTTCTGGCTAACTGGGGACATCCCAGACGACTGGATGTGACATCCATCTACAAGAAGGGCAGAAAGGAGGATCCAGGGAACTACAGGACTGTTAGTCTGACCTCAGTTTTGGGGAAGGTTATGGAGCAGATTACCTTGAGTGCAATCACATGCAACATATAGGGCAACCAGGGAATCAGGCCCAGCCAGAATGGGTTTAGGAAAGGCAGGCCCAGCTTGAGTACCCTAATCTCCTTTTATGACCAGGCAACCCAACTAGTGGATGAGGGAAAGGCTGTGGATGTTGTCGACCTGGACTTCAGTAAAAACCTTGACAATGTCTCCCAAAGCATTCTCTTGGAGAAGCTGGCAGCCCACAGCTTAGACAGATGTACACTTCACTGGGTAAAAAACTGGCTGGATGGCCAGGCCCAGAGAGTGGTGGGGAATGGAGTTAAATCCAGTTGGCATCCAGTCACTCGTGGTGTTCCCCAGGGATCAGTATTGGATCCAGTCCTGTTTAATATCTTTTTTGATGATCTGGACGAGGGGATTGAGTGCACCCTCAAGAAATTAGCAGGCTACACCAAGTTGGGTGGAAGTGTTGATCTGTTGAGGGATGTGGACAGGCTGGATCGATGGGTTGAGGCCAGTTGTATGAGGTTCAACAAGGCCAAATGCCAGGTTTTGCACTTGTGTCACAACAACCCCATGTAGCGCTACAGGCTAGGGGCAGAGTGGCTGGAAAGCTGCCCATCAGTAAAGGACCTGGGGGTGCTGGTTGACAGCAGCTGAACATGAGCCAGGGTGTGCACAGGTGGCCAAGAAGACCAATGGCATCCTGGCCTGTATCAGAAAGAGTGTGGCCAGCAGGACTAGGGCAATGATTGTCCCTCTGTACTCAGCCCTGGTGAGGCCACACCTCAAATACTGAGTTCACCTTTGGGCCCCTCACTACAAAATGGTGATGGAGCATATCCAGAGAAGGGCAGCAAAGCTGGTGAAGGAGCTGGAGCACAAGTCCTTTGAGGAGCAGCTGAGGGAGCTGGGGTTGTTTAGCCTGGAGAAAAGGAGGCTCAGGGGAGACTCTATCACTGTCTATAACTCCCTGAAAGGAGGTTGTAGCCAGGTGGAGGTTGGCCTCTTCTCCCAGGCAACCAGTGATAGGACAGGGAGAAATGGCCTCGAGTTGCACCAGGGACATTAAGAAAAATTTTTTCACTGAAAGAGTGGTTAAGCACTGGAACAGGTTCCCCAGGGAAGTGGTGGAGTCACCATCCCTGCAAGCGTTAAAAAAATGAGTAGGCATGGCACTTCACGATATAGTTTAATGGGCATGGTGGTATTGGTTCAAAGGTTGGACTTGATGATCTTGGAGGTCTTTTTCAACCTTAATGATTCTAATGTGTATCTGAAGGGAGGGTGTCAAGAGGATGGAGCCAGGCTCTTCTTGATGGTGCCAAGCAATAGTGATGCCTTTATCTGCTTAAAATCAGAAGCTGGACGATTGTTATGAGGGTAGGGAAAGCAGTTACCTTTATTGGAGGTCCTCCCGGAGTACAAAACACACTGATCAGTTTTGTGTCCCATCCCAAATGTCCGTTCTCCTTCGTGTGTGTGTACCCATAGCACTTTTATAGGTTTACATCAAATTAAAATAGTTTACAAAAATCTTCCAATTAGGAATACAGTTAATGAGGTGATTTCCTTTGGCTTAGCCTCCTACTGAAATCCCCGCCTAATGCTGCCAGCTACTGTTGTTTGGACTTTTAGGAGACATGGGACAGAGAAGTGTCCCTGGTCCCTAAAACACTAGTGGTGATAAGGTCGACATAGGAATCTTATTTTGACTATAGGGATAGGGAGTACGGGATAGGGAGTTTGCTAGCTAGGAATTTACAAGGTTAGAGGGTAAAGGCTACAGGGCTATAGGACTACAGGGTTACTAATATACTATTAATATAAAAAGCATAAAAGCAAAAATCTCTTTGGCATCAATAGGACAAGAGGCAATGGGCAGAAACTGACGCACAGGAAGTTCACCTGAACATGAGGAAGAGCTTCTTTACTGTGCAGTAACCAAGCACTGGAAGAGATTGCCCAGAAAGGGTGTGGAATCTCCCTCACTGGAGATATTCCTGAACCATCTGGATGCAATTCTATGCAATGTGCTCTGGGATGACCCTGCTTGAGCAGGGAGGTTGGACCAGATGACCTACTGTGGTCCCTTCCATACTGACCCATTCTGTGATTCAGTATACCCTGAGATTCTTTCAAGCAGCTCCCTAAAGATGCCAAAGTCTATCCTACTTAAGCCCAGGGTTGTGCTCACGGTTGGCCAGTGTTTTTTGACTCTTTTTAAAGGTTTTTTTAAAACCTGTATGTGGCATCACAAAACTTTAAAGTCTGTGAATGCCACATTTCATGAGAAGTTTGGAGGGCTTTTGTCCTTACCTGAAGTTATTAGTTGGTGTTTTATTTTAATCTTTACTTTTGTAAAACCTCTTTTCCTTATTGCCAAGATTCCCAATGTGTAGAAGAATTTGTAGGAGAAGATGGCTGGCCCGTCAGTTTTACTGAACCTTATTCGTCGGATGAAATAATTAAAGTGTACCCTTAAGAAATATAGAAAAATACTGTTGGCGAGAATTGCAGCTAACTGAAGAATTGAAGAAGTTCGATCTAGACAGCAGACAAAAAACAGGATGCAGTACGAAAAACTACAAACAGATGGTCAGCCCGCTCAAGTCCTGGACTTTGCTAAAAAAAAGTATTTGCCTTAACTATCAGCAGATTTTTCACACTAACCAATCAGAAGCTGTTACACCAGCACTGTTTTAAGCAAGAGATAAAACATAGCTTGTTTGAATAAATCGAACCCTTTGCAAAGCACTCGGTGTGATGCATGTCTGTCCTAACATTCGATACCAATGTGTATAACTTTGGGGGAGAGAGGAAATGTAATTATTAAATATGTAGAATCCTCAAAAAAAATCATTTTTAGAAATTACTTTCTCCGTAGCAATGTCATACACTTTAGGGTTGAGTTGTCAAGGTTAAAAACAAGTGCTGTGTCTCATTTCACCTTTCACTTTTTTGTAGCTCAGATAGATTTAAGATCCAGCATCTCAAAACCAAGCACTGATTTATTACTAAATAACTTTGAAAAGTATAATATTGTGGTAGGGAGACAAAAGAATCTTTCTTTGGCAGACAGCTTTAAAAACAGCTTAATTAAAAGTAGCTGTTATTTAAAGGAAATTTTGAAATTTGGAAATGTAATAGTAATGGAAAAATACAATAAATAAAAGCCCACTATTTTAAAGCATATGATAATAGAGAAATTCTATGCTTTTTTTAATACCATAATGTATTAATTTAAAGTAGTCTTCAGAAAGCCAGATTTTAGCCACTTAGAGGTGGCGGCAAAGATAGTGGCGCTGGTCATCTACCGCCAGAGGCAGAGGCCTCAGAAATCATACATTATCTTCATTGATCTGTTACGATCAGCTGTTAAACAACAAATTGATATTCAAGAAGCAGCTAATGCTATTTTAAAATCTCTTGCTTATGAAAATGTCAACAAGAACTGCAAAAAAGCCAGGGACCCGTTACATAACCTTGCTGATCTTCAACTCTCTAATTATATCAAAGCGTGTAATAACATCGGCTCAGAGCAGTTCAAAGTAGAGCTAATGGCCACCGCAATAGCCCAACAACTGCAAGTGACCAGAGCCTGACAGGATGTGATCCGACAACGGTACACCTTCCTATTACTGCAACAAAATTAGAAAATCTTCTCAAAGACTCACTATCACTTCAAATCGCTCTCACGGACTGTAACGGACAATTAATTCACTCAATACCTAAACATCCACTGTTACAATCCTTCAAAGAACTTTCAGACACGGCAATTACAGCCAAACACACCCATCCCTGAGGCAAAGACTGTTTTCACTGATGGATCAGGAAAGACACACAAAGCTGTCACCCTGTGGAAAAGTGATACAGGACAGTGGGAACAGTCTATAATATTTCAGCCTGGTTCCACCCAGCTAGTTGAACTAGCAGCCGTGGTAGAAGTATTTCACCTTTTTTCACAGGAATCTATTAACGTTATCTGTGATTCTCTTTATATTACAGGAATCGTTGAGAGAATTGAGCATTCGTTCCTGAAAAAAAAAAAAGTCACTAACAAGAACCTTTTTGTGTTATTAACCACCTTGTATAACTTTTTACTTCACAGGAATACATTCTGCACCTTAGGTCACACACCACTCTGCCTGAACCTATAGTAGAAGGTAACGCGAGGGCGAATGCCCTCGCTATGACAGTACACATATCGAGCTTTGGAACCCTTAAATATGTCCATGTTTCCATTAATTCTATATAGTTGTGCAGAGTCTACAACTCCCGCTTTGTGGGGGACCCTCCCCGTAGTTTTAGTTTGTTGTGGGGACCCAGAATTACCAGGTTTTGAGTCCTGAAGCAAATTCTGTAACTCCTATCTGGTGGGAAACCCCTTGATCCCTTTCAGAACACAACCCTTTGTTTTTAGTTTGGAAAAAAAAGAAAAAGAAAAAAAAAGAAAAAAAAAGGGGGGGCAGAAGCAACTCAAATGCCTACTTCAGACTGCAAGTTTTACAAAACCTTTTAAAAGCAGTCTCATCCCTTCACTGAACAAACAATCGGAGAAAACCCCACTGATAACCTGTGGGAAACACAAAAGTAGTGCAACAAGCAATTCACCTAAAGGAGTTAACGCAATTAGCAACTTGTTTCATTCTAACATGTTTCGCCGGGGAAGTTTGTTTCTTTTCTTTTTTTCTAGGAATG
>JACAXG010000970.1:0-17809 GCA_018881555.1 Amblyornis subalaris
TGACAAATGCAGGAAAACCCCCCCGAGAGGGAACTTGCAAAGAAGTAACATTCCGTGTGGGAACAGTGCAATAGCCACTTGCCTTGCCTGAAAAGCTGGAGAGAAAATAGTGCTGCACTTGGGTCAGATAAGAGTGGTAGCAAATGCAATACTTCTTCAGGTGTCAAAGATGCCTGTAAAACGCTGCTRGTTCAGGCCTCCTGTTCCAGGTAAGGTTATTTCACTGCTGTGCCAGCTTACTCAAGAAAGAACCTGCTCCAATTTTAACTGATATTTTTAAGTGCTCTGGAATTGTTTTCACACAGAACCTGATTATTTGTTTACATAATAAAATTCCTTACACCACATAAACTTTTTCATTAGCATTGTCATGTTTCAACATCTGCTTAAACCTCTTCATAGCACAACATGTACAAAAGCTCAAGTGAACTGTTTCCAAAGTGAAGAGGGGTTACAACAGGACTACTGCATGCCATAGCAATTTCTGGTACACTGCTCCGATTGTCATGACGGGATCATAAGCAGGAATATGCAGAGTGCATAGAAAGTGGAACAGCAYGACAGAAAGGCTTTTCTGGAACTGTTCAGAGAGCCAAGTCCCTAGGCACAGCTCCACCGAGCTTAATCACTAAGAGGCCCCATCACCCAGTTGCTGAGATGTCAGTTCAGATGGCAGGAGGCCAGCAAGCCTCCTAGCACGCTGCATAGGTATTGGTCAGATAGGGCTAACAAAGAACACTGGAAACAGGATAGCTGGGAAGAGATGGACAGAGAAAATGCTGCACTGTCCCTGTAAGGAGCTGCTTCATTTCTGTAACCTCCTCAGGGAAATTTGGCTTATCTAGTATTGATTTAAAAAAATAAAAAAAAAACCCAACAAAACCCAAACAAAAAACCTCAAACAAAACCAATACCCCCTCTTCATTTTAGAGTCTGTATATAAATCAAAGACATCAAAGTATGAAGGTGGTCTGTGATGCATTTCTCCAGTTAGATACAGTATGTATCCTAAATCTGCAGACTGATCCCAGCTAGCAGGCAATACCTCTCCGTGCACAATAAACTCTTTTGAGGAACCCAAACATATATTCAGCCTGTTGTACGGCTTAAAGAATCCAAACATACTTGCACATTGGAGGTCTAACTTCTTGCTTAACACATGCAGATGTTCACTGTAGTTGTAGACTAAACTAAACAGAGCCCAAATGATGCCAGATCTAAAAACCACGTTTCCACAACTGCCACACCGTGGCCATTCCTATACTGCCTTTTATAAAAATGGCTGCAGCACCCAGCAGGGTGGAGCTGGAGGTGTTTCAAGCACATACTACAGTCTGGCTTTGTTACATGAGAAAACACTGAAGGAAGTTTATGAAGAATTCCATCAAGGCAGTGCTCCTCTTACAAGTTTTGGAAAGTTGGAAATGGCTGGATAAGCTGAAGAACTTTCACTACAAGCTTCCCCATACCTATATTTCAACCACCATCCACCATCCACCATACCATAGGGGCTTCACCCACTTGAMCTGCTTGATTGCAGCACACATCTCACAGTTGTAGGTGACTTGTGAGATACTGTCCATGGTTAAGTCCACCCCTCGGTCACGAGCCCATCGGTATCTCACATCTTTTCCCTGATGACCAGAGGCATCATGGGCCAGACGAGCTAGGGACAATTCTCCTTTGTGCTGCCAATCCAGATCCACCTGTGATACCTTAATCCTGGCAGCTCAATCCACCTGCTCATTGTTCCAATGCTCTTCATTAGCCTGACTCTTGGGTACATGGGCATCCACGTGATGGACCTTCACAGTCGGCTTCTCGACCCAGGCGGCGATGTCTTGGCATGTCTCAGCAGCCCAGATGGGTTTCCCCCTGCGCTGCCAGTTGGCCTTTCTCCAACGATTCAGCCATCCCCACAGAGCATTGGCTACCATCCATGAGTCAGTGTAGAGATAAAGGCTCGGTCACTTCTCTCGCTCGGCGATATCCAAAGCAAGCTGGACGGCTTTAAGCTCTGCAACCTGACTCGATCCACCTTGTCCCTCGGTAGCTTCTGCCGTGTGGGGCTCCATACAGCAGCTTTCCATTTCCTGTTGGTCCCTACAATCCGGCAGGAACCGTCAGTGAAGAGGGCGTATCGCCTTTCACTCTCCGGTAGCTGGTTGTATGGCGGCGCCTCCTCAGCATGTGTCACCTGCTCCTCTTCTTCTTCAGAAGACAGTCCAAAACTCTCACCTTCGGGCCAGTCCGTGATGATTTCCAGTATCCCAGGGCGATTAGGCTTACCTATGCGGGCTCGCTGCGTGATCAGAGCGACCCACTTGCTCCACGTGGCATCGGTGGCATGATGTGTTGAAGGGACCTTCCCTTTGAACATCCAGCCCAGCACGGGTAGTCGGGGTGCCAGGAGCAGCTGTGCTTTGGTGCCACTCACTTCCGAGGCAGCTCAAACCCCTTCGTAGGCAGCAAAAATCTCCTTCTCAGTTGGGGTGTAGCTGGACTCAGATCCCTTGTATCCCTGACTCCAGAAGCCGAGAGGTCATCCTCAGGTCTCTCCAAGTGCCTTCTGCCAAAGGCTCCAGGAAGGACCATTCTCCCCGGCTGCAGTGTAGAGCATAATTTTTACATCTTGCCCTGTTCTGACTGGCCCAAGGGCCACCGCATGGGCAATCTCCTGTTCAATCTGTTCAAAAGCCTGCTGTTGCTCAGGGCCCCACAGGATATCATTTTTCTTCCGTGTCACGAGATAGAGAGGGCTTACAATGCTGCTGTACTCCGGGATGTGCATCCTCCAAAAGCCCATGTCTCCGAGGAAGGCCTGTGTTTCTTTCTTGTTGGTCGGTGGGGACATGGCTGCTATTTTGTTAATTACTTCCGTTAGAATCTGGCTGTAGCCCTGCATTTTGCAGTTCTTCAGTTTTGCAGTGTTTTTAGTTCGACAAATAGTTTCTCACACACTTTTGTATAAACATATCTCTTGTTATTCTAACTGGCCCTGATTGTTTTCGAATTCCTAACCTATATGATTGACAATTCCATTGACCAGTGGACAGCAGGAGGTGGTATTCCCATGCTCCAATCCACGGTGGTTTCTGAAAACATATAAATAAAGACCGAGGGCAGAAGCCGCTCCCTCTCTTTCTTTTCCCCTTGGCTTCCTTGGCTTTTGCCCCAGCTGGAACCCTGACAGCTGTCTCGTGTGTTTATTTCGTGTCCGAGAGCGACATCTGGTGGCCCGTACAGCGTTTTGTAAGTTGTCAGGGTTTTTTCCCTAGGTAGCTAGGGCTGTTTAAAAATAGATAATACGAATCCATCATGCGATACCTTAGCGTTGAGAGTGTTGGAAATAGCGCTGGAAACAGCTGAAGTCTCGGTCCCTGGAGTGGACTTGCAGAAACTATACTTCTGGGGAAAGGACAGAGGTCTTTTTGCAGAGCCTGGGCATGTGCTTTCGAAGGTGGCTTGGGTTGAGTTAGGTAAAGCCATTCTCAACAGCCTTGCTCTGGATTTCCAGCTGGATATAGCTGGATTGTTGATTTCTTGGCAACACGTGAATTCTGCTATTAAAGGCAGCAGCAGTTCGTCRGGCGCCTCCACCCCCGTGGGCTCCCCCAACGAGCCGGGAGCCCTCTCTGAACAGGAGGTGGGGGATGGGCAAGGAGAGTCCGGCTCTCAGATAGCTCCCGAGTCCCCTCTCCTGGCCCAGGCCGAGGTGGGGGATGAGGTTTGGACCAGCCCTGAGAACGAACTGGCCTCAGGGGGCCCCGGCGGAGTGTTTCCCCCCCCCCTCGGACCCCGGGACCTTGGCAGTGCTGACTCCTCCTGCCCCACGCTGTGGGACGGGGCAAGCCGAGGCGTGTGCCCATTCCTCTGTGCCTTTCCAGCGCAGGGGGATCAGGCAGAGCCGCTCGCTCGCGTGATCATGACAGCTTAATGTCCCAACTGTGGGGTATCTACACGATACCCCCCTGGGGCAGCTCAAGTCCAGCTCGCACTGTCCTCTGCCGCTTCTGTTGAGGAGGGGGCGGGGGCTGCAGGCGGGTCTCTGGCTGGCTCAGAGGAGACAGAATGGGGTGTCTCGAACGAGCCCGAAGCCAGGGATTTGATTGACCTGGGTGGCGCGCCGCCCCTCGGGGACGGCTGCGCCCCCCTTTTGGAGTGGGGAGTGCCAGCGCTTGGCCTCCGCGCGCTGGGCAGTACGGTCCTTGGCGCAATTTCAGACGCTGCGCGCACCACCCAGCCAGAGCAGGTCCGCCAGCATCCGCCCGGCTCCCTGCCGGCCCCACACGGGTCGYCTGAACTGGCGGCCTGGCCCCTCGCTGCACAGGGGCGGCCGCTTTGCCACCCGGCTCCGGCTGGGGCTGCTGCGGGATCTGCTGTGGCGGCAGAAGCGGCCGGGCGGCCGGCACGGCCAGAAGCAGCGGTGGGGGCGGCAGCGGCGGCCAGAAGCGGCGGCTGGGCCGGCAGCAGCAGCAGCGGCGCGGCCAAAAGCAGCGGCGGCAGTGGCTCCAAGCGCCGCCGAGGCTCTGCGTGGCACGACCGGCGCTCTGACTGGCCGGGGCCAGGTGCCGGCGGGGGCCACTGCAGCTCCGCGGGATACCATGGATCCTGGGGTGGCGGCGGGCGTGGCCCCCACGCTGTTTGTTTTCGGCACAGGCGGGGACACGGCTGGCAAGCTGCTTCCCACTCCCCCTCCCGGATCTCGGGCTGGCGGTTCCCCCTCAGCCACCCTGTGGACCTTACCGCCCTGTGCAGTGACTGTACGTCCCCGGGACCAGACRAGGTTTTGAGGGGAGGTGAAAGCGAAGCTTGACGAAATGAGCGACCGTGTGAAGGCACGTCGCCCGCTGGTTTATGAAGACAGATCCCCCAGCCCTGTGGTGGCTGAAGTCCTCGTGGACGCTGGGGAACAGGACGCAGCAGGTGCTGCCGGTTCATCAGCAGGGCTTCCGGCTTTTCCCGTCGTTGCTGGTACTCCATGCAACACACATCAGGCTCTGCCATGGAAGGCTTTGATAGAGCTCCAAGAGATGGCTGGTAAATATGGTCTAGGGTCTAGTGAGGTCATGCAGCGTCTTAGAGTCTTTGATGCTTCCTCACTAGTGCCTCATGACATCCGGTCTCTGGCTAGGGTTCTCTTYCCGCCTTTGCAACATGACATATTTGAAATGAAATGGCAGCAGCTGGCAATTAGGACGGTAGAGCAAAATGCCATGCTGGATCAGCAGGATCCAAGACGTGGGATCGGCATTGATGTCCTGATGGACACAGGCGATTATGCTGSTGCTCGCAAGCAGGTTGTCTTGGATGGCACGGTGTTGGATCAATGCCAGGAGAYAGGAATGGCAGCAGTGATCCTGACCATCGAACTGGCAGCTCCAGCAGWAGAATTTGCAAACATTGCACGGAAGGACAGTGAATCCTTCTTGCAGTTTGCGGAGAGACTGACTGCCTCTATCGAGAGGCAGGTAAAGGATCACAACGCAAGGGTGCTGCAGCTTACGCACCTTGCCAAGACTCGTTGTAATGCCGAGTGCAAAAAGCTGATCAGAGCAATCCCTGGTGAACCTTCAGTATGTCAAATGATAGAGGTCTGTGCACGGGTGGACACCACTACTTCTAAAGTGGCTGCCGTGGCTGCCGCCCCGCGGCCAGTCTGGTCAGGGCCGCAGGGCGGGCAGYGGAAGCAGAGGARTGCTCAGGCCAGCAAGAAGCAGGGAARAAAGGCACGGAGGGGCAMWGGTCCTTTGTAYCTCTGTGSTMGGTGTGGAAAGCCAAACCATAYGGCAGATGTCTGCAGGGCAGCAGTTCGTGTTTCTAGGCAGCCTTCCTTGGGCTTGGGAAATGGGCAGCCGAGCACGCGGGGGAGACATGTGAGGACAGAAGTATCCCCCCAATCCCCGGAGCCGATGGAGGTCTGCCTGGCCAGCTTGCAGCCAGCACCAGCGGCTCAGCAGGCATTGATGTCTGCACCGCGACAACGGTCRTCTTAGACTCTTGCGCAGTGCACAAAGTCCCCTTGGATGCCTTTGGTCCCTTGGGTGATGGCATGAGTGCTCTCCTCATGGGGAGGTCCAGTGCCACTGTTCAGGGCATCATTGTGCACATGGGACTGATCGACGCTGATTATACCGGGCAGATTTATGCCATGATTTCCACACCCAACCCCCCGCTGACTATCCCTGAAAAGACTCGGATTGCTCAACTTGTTCCTTTTAAGTCTTCTGTTCGCAGGACAGAATCGAGAGAACGAGGAGACGGCTGCTTTGGCTCCACTGGGCCGCCTCAAGTTCGTTGGACTGCTGTCCTGACCGAACACTGTCCCGAGATGCAGTGCACCCTGTCCATCCCTGATACCTCACTGCCAGAGATCTCTCTCCCTGGGCTCCTTGTTAGTGGTCCGGATGTTACGATTCTTTYCCTAGCCGCCTGGCCCCCGCAGTGGGCATTGGACCCGGTGGGGACATCTGTCACGGGCCTGGGAGGGACGAAGCACTGCTACGTGAGCCGGAAGCCTGTGACGATAACAAACTCAGAGGGACAGACGGCTGTGATAAGGCCTCATGTTACTGAGACTGCTATTAACCTCTGGGGGAGAGATGTTCTGGCTGTGTGGGGGGTGCGCATTGGGACGAATTTTTAACGGGGGCCGCTGCACTGAAGGGCGCAGAGTGTCCTACGCCTCCTATACAGTGGCTGGTGGACAGACCAATCTGGGAAAATCAGTGGCCCCTGCCTAAAGACAAGCTAGTGGCCCTTCATGAGTTGGTTCAGGAGCAGTTGGACCAGGGTCATCTGGAGCCTTCTACCGGTCCCTGGAACACTCCTGTCTTTTGCATCAAAAAGAAGTCTGGGAAATGGAGGTTGTTACAAGACCTCAGGAAGGTGAATGCCGTGATGGAAAGCATGGGGAGGTTGCAGGCTGGGATGCCATCGCCCGCCATGCTTCCCGCAGATTGGCCGATCCTCATCGTGGATCTGAAGGATTGTTTCTTCTCAATTCCTTTGCATCCCGATGACAGACCAAAATTTGCTTTCACGGTGCCAGCAATTAACAATGCTGGCCCTGCACAGAGATTTCAATGGAGGACTCTTCCCCAGGGGATGAAAAATTCCCCGGCAATATGCCAGATGTATGTGGCCAGAGCCTTGTCTGGAGTTCGCAGGCAGTTTCCTGATGCTCAGTTCTATCACTATATGGATGACATCTTGGTGGCAGCGTCCACCCAGGAAGAGCTGCTGAGGATCCAGCCTCAGTTGCTCGATGCCTTGCATTCTCACAGGCTGCAGGTGGCTCCAGAGAAGGTTCAGCAGCAACCTCCTTGGAAATATATGGGGGTCAAAATTTTGGAACGTACAGTCCAACACCAAGAGGTGCAATTTGTGCATTCAGTGAAAACACTGAATGATGCCCAGAAATTGGTGGGTGTCGTTGCTTGGTTACGTACGTATTTGGGACTGACCACGGCACAGTTGTCTCCTTTGTTTGATTTGTTGAAGGGAGACTCTGATTTGAAGTTGCCTCGCACATTGACCCCTGAGGCACGTCAGGTGCTGGAGGAGGTTCAGCGAGCTGTTTCTGCTGGACAGGTTCATCGCATTGGTCTCTCTGTTGATGTCACTGTGTTCATCACCACTCTAGATTTGCATCCCACAGATATCATTGGCCAATGGAGTGACGAATGGTCCGATCCCTTACACATCCTGGAATGGGTCTTCTTGCCCCATCAGCCGCAGAAGACCGCAACTGCATGGTTTGAGCTGATTGCTCACTTGATAGTCAAATGCCGACAACGGTGTTTGCAATTGATGGGGGAAGATCCCGCAAAGATTGTACTACCGGTACAGCGGGAAGACTATGACTGGAGCTTTGCAAACAGTGTTTCTCTGCAAAGTGCTCTGGAAAATTTCTCAGGGCAGATTACGTATCATCTGCCGAGCCACAAGTTGCTGCAAGTGGCAAAACTCACAGAGATTTCTCTGAGGCCCAAACATAGTCAGGAGCCGGTGCGCGGCCCCACCGTCTTTACGGACGGTTCGGGGAGAACCGGGAAGGCCATTGTTACTTGGAGGGATGGATCTGATTAGCTGGTTCTGGAAGGTCATGARGATGGCTCAGCCCAATTGGTTGAACTGAGGGCTGCTCTTACAGCATTTCAGAGATTTTCCCAGGAACCTTTCAGTTTGGTCACGGACTCTGCCTATGTGGCTGACATTGCACAGCGGTTGGGTTATTCAGTTTTGAAGGAGGTCAGCAATGCTGATCTGTTTCATTTACTGAAGATGCTGTGATGTGCGATTCAGGACCGAGTTCATCCGTATTACGTTCTGCATGTAAGGAGTCATACCAATTTGCCAGGATCCATAGCGGAAGGTAACGCGAGGGCTGACAAGTTGGCTAACCCGGCCTGGGTAGCCCCTCAGCCAGATACACTCGTGCAGGCCAAGGCATCGCATGGGTTTTTCTATCAAAACGCACATACCCTGCRGAAGCAGTTCCAGCTGACGCCAACTGAGGCACGTGACATTGTCGAGTCATGTGACGATTGTCATGTGCTTGGGGCGCCTTTGCCGGCGGGGGTTAACCCCAGGGGCCTTAGGGCCTTGGAGATTTGGCAGACTGATGTCACTCAAGTTGCCGAATTCGGCCGGCTCAAGTATGTGCATGTCACGATGGACACCTGCTCTTCTGCCATGTGGGCCTCTGCTCACACCGGAGAAAAGAGCCGCGATGTCATTGCCCACTGGAGGCAGGCCTTTGCAGTTCTAGGCATACCTTCTGCTGTGAAGACCGACAACGGTCCCGCTTACGCCTCGAAAGAGGTGAGGCAGTTCCTGCAGTTGTGGAGTGTGTCACACAAGTTCGGTATTCCTCATTCCCCGACTGGCCAAGCTATTGTAGAACGTGCTCATGGTACTCTGAAGCGGGTTCTTCAAAAACAAAAATGGGGAACGCAGGGTGAAACCCCACACAGTCGGTTGGCAAAAGCTTTGTATACCATCAATCACCTTACGGTGCCGCAGAATTCTAATAATCCTGTCATTTTGAACCATCACCTCTTGTTACAGGCTTTGGACGAGGCACAACAGCCTCGGGTGAAGGTTTGGGTGTGGAATTTAGTCACCAAGCAGTGGGAAGGCCCCTATGACCTCATCGCTTCGGGGCGCGGGTATGCTTGTGTATCCGCAGATGCTGGGGTGCGCTGGGTACCTGCAAAGTGTGTTCGTCCTGACCTGTGACCGCAGAGGCAAAATCCAGCCGACAGGCAAGGTGGAGACCGTGACCAAAGTGAAAGTCATCAAGACGATGGAACATCGAGTGATGACTCAGATGCAGATGATGTGAGTGATCACTTTGATGGTCCTTCCACAAGCAGAGACTGAGAGACTGAACATTGTTCATTTTTCTTTTTTCTTTTTCTTTTTTAATGGAAAAAGGGTGAGATGGAGCCCTGCATTTTGCAGTTCTTCAGTTGTGCAGTGTGTTTAGTTCAGCAAATAGTTTCTCACGCACTTTTGTATAAACATATCTCTTGTTATTCTAACCRGCCCTGATTGTTTTTGAATTCCTAACCTATATGATAGACAATTCTGTTGACCAGTGGACAGCGGGAGGTGATATTCCCATCCTCCAATCCACGGTGGTTTCTGAAAACATATAAATAAAGACCGAGGGCAGAAGCCGCTCCCTCTCTTTCTTTTCCCCTTGGCTTCCTTGGCTTCTGCCCAAGCTGGAACCCTGACAGCTGTGTCTCGTGTGTTTATTTCGTGTCTGAGAGCGACATCTGGCGACGTCCATCCTGCCACTTTACACCTAGAAACTGAATTTCTTGCACAGGTCCCTTAGCCTTACTTTGTTTAATGGCAAAACCGGCCTTCAGGAGAATTTGGATAATCCTTTCTCCTTTCTTAAAAAATTCTTCTGCTGTGTTCCCCCATATGATGATGTTGTCAATGTACTGCAAATGTTCTGGAGCCTCACCCTTTTCCAGCGCAGCCTGGATCAGTTCGTGGCAGATGGTGGGACTGTGCTTCCACCCCTGGGGCTGTCGGTTCCAGATGTATTGCACACCYCTCCAGGTGAAAGCAAACGGTGGCCTGCACTCTGCTGCCAAAGAACAGAGAAAAACGCATTGGCAATGCCAATGGTCGCGTACCACTTTTGCTGCCTTGGACCGCAGCTCGTACTGAAGCTCCAGCATGTCCAGCACGGCAGCACTCAGTGGTGGCGTGACTTCATTCAGGCCACAGTAATCCACAGTCAGTCTCCATTCTCCACTGGACTTCACATTGCCCATATAGGCCTGTTAAAGGGTGGAYGAGTCTTGCTCAGCACCCCTTGGCTCTCCAGATCATGGATCATCTTATGGATGGGAATCACAGTGTCTCSGTCGGTGCGGTATTACCGTCGATGCACTGTTGCTGTGGCGATTGGTACTCATTGTTCTTCAACTTTCAGCAGTCCCACAGCAGAGGGGTCGTCTGAGAGACCAGGCAAGGTATTCAGTTGTCTGGTTTCCTCTGCTTCCAGAGCAGCTATCCCAAAGGCCCAGCAATATCCTTCTGGGTCTTTGAAATACCCACTCCTTAGGTAGTCTATGCCAAGGATGCATGGGGCTTCTGGACCAGTCACGATGGGGTGTTTCTGCCACTCCTTCCCAGTGAAACTTACTTCAGCTTCCAGTACAGTCAGCTGTTGGGATCCTCCTGTCACCCTAGAAATAGAAATGGATTCCGTCCCCACATACCTCGATGGCATCAGGGTACATTGACCGCCAGTGTCAACCAAGGCCGTGTATCATTGTGGGACTGATGTGTCAGGCCACCAGATCCACACAATCCAATAGATCCAATTGTCTCTTTCCTCTACCTTGCTAGAGGCAGGGCTCCTCTAATTCTGGTCACGGTGCACATTCTGTCCTGTTGAATGTCACCTTGAAGTCCCTTCAAGAGGATCAGTCATATCATCACTCCTGTACCGCCTGGAGTCTGCTACATGATGGACTGGAGTAACATTGACTCTGGATGAGCTCCTTGTGGTCATTGTTCCTCTTTTCAAGTCATGTACCCGGGCTGCAAAGGACAAGGTGGGTTTTCCGTCCCGCTTCCTCATGTCTTCTCCATGCTCCTAAGGAAAAACCATAGGTCACCTCTCGGAGTGTATCCTCTTTCCTCGGCCGAAGGATGCCTGCTCCTGACAGCAGAGACCCTTGTTGGTGCTGGAGAGAAGTGGGAAATTCCTTCTTTGAGCTCCTTCCTCAGTCTCTGGTGGCCCTCGTCGATTTTCTCTTCCACGCTYTGGACACGCTCGGCCAGCTTGGTTTCAACAGACGAGACATGGATGCGTAACGGGGCGGTGACAGGGTCTTCATAAACCCTCAATTTACTAACTAATGCGCCCACCTTGTCCTCTCCTTCCCTCCACTGCAGCGTCGCTAAGTACTGGGAGTAGATTTCTGGTCCCAGCCGTGCGAACTTTAGCCACATCTGCGACGTGCAGTGGACACCATCTAGGCTCTTACGGAACCTTTCATCTTCTGAAAAAATAATCTCCAGGACAGCCAATTCCCTCAGGCATTGGATACCTTGCTCCATCGTGTGCCATTTCCGTTGTTGCACGTGGAGGTCTTCTTTGCAGAGGTATCTTTCCCTAACACTCGCCAGCAGTTGCCGCCAGAGGCTGAGAGGCTCCTGGGTTTTCCCAATTCCCTGGTCAATGACCACATCCCAGGACAGGGATCCCAGTTGCCTGGCTTCACTGCTGTCCAGAACGATGGTGTTGGCTGCAGTGTCCCAGATGTGGAGCAGCCAGTTCAAAATGGACTCATTTGCCAGGCAAGTGAACTCCCTCTGCAGCTCTGCCAGCTCAGCCAGGGATAGAGAACAAGTGATGATCTCTGGCTCCGTCTCTTCCACTGGGTGGGAAGGTCCAGCCACCTCCTYGTCAGGCACTGTGCGGACCGATTTCCTCTTGCATTTTTGCTTCCGGACAGGGGTGACTGCTACCAGCGCAGGCTGTCCTTCTGGTTCAGTGATGGTTTGTGTAGACATGGTGCTTGTTGCTTTGTTCCCTTTTTCCTCTGGCTCAGTCAGGGTTTGTGCAGACATGGTGCCTGTCGATTCAGTCCTTTTCTCCTCCTGAGGCTGCCGTACCACACCAAGCACTGTCCTGATAGCAAGCACGGCGTAGACAGTGCATGCCATACAGAGAAAACAAACCAGAACTAACAACAAGATTATGCTGTCCTTAACATCCAGGGGAAACTCAACATTTTCAAAACCTGCTGTGTCGGGCTGGAAGAAGCCATTCTCTYCCCTTCCCCCCACAGGCTGGGTACGACTATAAATGAGGCCCCGGACGTAGCAGCCCAGAACAGGACAGGACAAGGGAACTGAATATTTACTCCAAATGGGGTTCATTACTTCTGAAGTTATTATGCAATAGGCATGATAAACCAACAAAGCAATTTTCGTACCATTCCCTGGTCTCAAAAGGAGCATTACGACAGGCAAATAATTCCCCATGTGTGGAAATATATAGAGAGAGAGGTACAACATTCATGTGAACACATCAAGCATCATGATGAATATGGTGTTTCTGTAATGCAAAATTGTAATTCTGACTTTMCTCTCGTGCCTCACGTTGGGCGCCAAAATATGTGCTGGTTTGAACGTGAACCAGCTGGAGGGATGAAACTCAAACAAACCTTGAGAGAGGTTTTAGGTCAGAGTCACAATTTTAATAGAGAGGTTACAATAAATGCAGTAATACAGAAAGAAAACTGACTTAAAACGACAAGGTCAGATCACAACCTGATACCCCGTTGACCAGGGTGGTAGTCGTAGTCTGATTAAGCAGTGGTGGAAAGCAGTGGTCCTGTAGAAAAGGCCTTGTCCTCCGGTGGAAGTTCGGCTCCTCCGTTGGGCACTCAGTGGTGGTCTCTCTCAGTCCCCAGGCCTTTTCATGTGGTGGTTCTTAGGTGGTACCTCCCCCAGGGGCAGGGATTTCTGCAGTGGAAATGATGAAATCCTATGAGTCATAGGATATTTCTGGAGTTCTATTCCTCGATGCCTATTCAGTTGGTTGATGGACCATTCAGCAGAGATAATCCTCTCAGGATGAGTGGTGCTTGCTGCTTCTCGGGGAAGTTATCACAGTTGAGATAAGAAACAATACCCAACCTCAYATGGTCTGCCTCTCCTCAGGTGGTAGCCTGGGGAACCAGGTGTGTACCCAGCTACTGTGAACGACCCATTGATGTGGATGGTAGAATTACATACTCGGTTATACCCGGGACACTGATGTTATATGGTTTGAACACCATACAATGCAAGGCACATTACATTTCAAATTCAAAACATCACACAGTTTTGAAGCAAGCACTGTTTATAACAAAGATGACAACAGAATTGGCATTGTATTGTTTTCTTCTCCTTCTTTCACAACAGCATTAAAAACAAGCAGAGTGCCTTTGACACAGCACTCTACTGCAAGTAACTGACCTAAAAACATTCCTAATCTTCTGCACACACAAGGCTGAAAGCAAGCACTAGAGGATGTCAGTTATAGAAAAAAAGGAATAATTAACAAACCTGTCCATCGYGTCCAATCTTTACTGGCTTATGTTCGTTCCAAGGATTGGTCAGGTGGGCAGACTTAGTGAACGGCAATTCCCGCCTAAATATGCAAGTGGCACCATTTATAGTTTTGCCTCAGTTCTTTTGTTAAGAAAAGATTTTAAAGTGCAGACAGCAGGAGATTACATATAAAATAATCATGTTATTCTTTGTATTGTCAGGTCTCTGAAYATATTCTTATGTGCTATGTATTGGTAACTGAAGATTTCACTTGGACTTATTCCAGTATTAACTAATGAAGTCCATACTATGGCAGGTTATGCTTTTAAAGACAATTTTTTGGTCTTTGTGCAATATCAAGATTGTGCTTGTTTATTATCTCACCATCTGAATACACTGACCAGCCTCTACATGATGTGGTAGCTCTTGGCACCTAGTGAAATAAATCCCTGAGCATCTGACCTAACTATGAAGCTAGAAGTGCTTTRAGCTGGAGGTGGGAATCAGTAGCTTCAAGAGGACCTTTCCAAGATAGACTAAATACCGGAAAAGAGAGACTTGGAATTAGAGAAAAATCTTTCTGGCAGTTCAAARTACTTGTACAACCATGCAATGTATCTCACAGGACTGCTGTAACTTTTTTCATTAATAGAGTTTTAAAACCTTTTCTGTAAGAGCATACGCGGTTAAGTCAACGAACATACTGCTCACAACCTGTACATTATGCAATACCTATATTATTTTGTATGTTGTTTTGTGACAGTAGTAATTTCTTTGTTCAGTCAGATTGAGACATGATTTTTTTCTTTTTCATCCACAGCTGTCTATTCAAGTGAGCAGTTGTTTTATTCAAAGACTTCAGAATACAATTTTCTGTTTTCAGTGCAAAAAGCAGTGAAGAAACACAACCAAGTGTTAAAAATCATTACATTAATTGGCTACATTGTAAAAAAATATACACTTTGYATAATGCATTATCAATACTAAAAAAAACCAAAAAACCAACCAGCCAAACCACAACATATTTTCTATAGCACATCAGGTACAGGCCTGATTCCCAAGCTAAGTAAGATGGAGGCCTTGGGCAGGTTTTGGRGAGATTGGAGGACAGATCTCTGGTTGAATCAAGTTTCAGAAGGATACTGTCAGTACTTGAGTGAGTAACAAATGCAGAAATGATATTATAATGCCTTGTTACTAACAGCAACATAAAGGCACAATTATTTACCTGCAAATCCAGTCAATTTTAAAGACACCTCCCAACATTTTTGCATTCATTCCTGCAGGCAGCACCCAGTGTATAGGTGATCCTCCATGATGGGACTCTGAAGACAATCTTGCAAACCCTAAAGGATTTTGTAGGAATTGTAATAAAGGTACAACAGAAAAGCTATTACACATAAAACTCACTTTCAYTTACCTTGGTAATACCTCACTTTCCCTTACCTTGGAATTTGCCACTCTCTCTTACAGAAAATATCAAAATAACACTCCTTGCTGATCTAAATGCAGCATTAAGCTTCTTTTCATTCACTGGAAGTGTCGACCATACTCCCTAAAACAGAGCAACACCCACCTCATCACCAAAACCGAAGAGTTCATCTCATATGATTTAGCTAACATAAATAGATAATGCAGATGAGGAAAACAAGACCAAAGCAGTGTACTGGAATAGAAGACACTGGAAAGAAAAAGGTACTGCTACATTCATTGCCCTCCAGAAATATTTTAGCCTGCCTTGTTCTAAAACTTGTAGAACACTGGCTTTTCAATCTTTTTTTGAACACTGAAAATGCATTTAGACCATCTATGAAATTTCCATTATAATTATAATGATGGACAGATACCTTACAAATACGGAAGGTGAGGGTTTTCATGTATGTTTTAAGTGACTTTGGTAGTTCATGTATTATATAACACATAGAAATTATGAAAAACCAACAGCATATATACCGAAAGACAGGCAGGCAGACTTCAGCATAGTATTGCAGATCTGCTGAGGACAGTTTGCAGACTTTAAAACTCTTTCAGTGAAAGGCCAGCAACATGAAAGACACCAGAGTAACACTTTAAATTGGTGACAACTCAAACCACTTGGTTTAGGCTTCCACATCTCTTCCTATTAACTACCACCTTTTCTCTTTCACCAGCCATTATGTAGCCATGCACAGTAAAACCCAATCTGTTTTAAGGTACCTTGAGCTGAGATATAGAATACCAGTTTACTCAATTACTCCTCAGTCCATTCTCTGGGCAAATAAGCTTCAGCCTCAGAATAGAATCTATGGTCTACCAAAGACAATGCTCCTCCGCTTACTTTTTTTAGTGAAGGTATGTATTCATGCCCTACTCTGAACTCAGATCAGTGTTTGTCTGATTCTGGTAATTCATTATAGTCACCAGAGAACTGTCTGGGTTTTTTACCAGCTTTCAGTCAGATTACATGGCTTTTGACTGCTTGTAAAGCCCTGCTGTGAACAAGAACAACCTGCTACACTGCCACCACAAAAGCAAGTTTCATGTGTAGTGGCAAAGCATCCACTCTGAGAACTTTAGGCAAAGCATCCACTCTGAGAACTTTAGGAACAAGGATACTACTGCAGTTTTTATTACTTTCACAGTATTTTATTACTTCCTCCTTTTGGAAAGTCCAGTTCAAAGGGTAACTTACTTAAGCTCCTTCCACCTGATAAGCAACCCTGCTGGAGCAGCCCATGCACAGAGCAGGGGAGCAGCAAGGAGCAGAAGCAAACTGGTGTAGCAAACTGCACTGTGCAACTCTGAGCGTGATGTTCATGTACCTTGGAAGACTCTGCTAGGTAAGAGTTTTTTGCTACATTTGACATTTGTTCCCCAAATTGTGTTGGATTGAGTGTATATGTGTGGGTTTTAGTGGTCATTTTTGTAGCCCTGCATTTTGCAGTTCTTCAATTGTGCAGTGTTTTAAGTTCGGTAAATAGTTTCTCMCACACTTTTGTATAAACATAACTCATGTTATTGTAACTGACCTGATGTTTTGAATTCCTGTAACCTATGTGATAGACAATTCCGTTGACCAGTAGACAGCAGGAAGTAGTATTCTCATCCTCCAATCCACGGTGGTTTCTGAAAACATATAAATAAAGACCAAAAGCAGAAACCGCTCTCTCTTTTTTCCCGTTTGCTTCCTTGGCCTCTGCCCTAGCTGGTGGACCCTCATAACTGTGTCTTGTGTGCTTATTTCGTGTCCGAGAACAACACATTTTGGCTCCTGGTGGTTAAAGAGCTGCTTCCAGACATGGTATTCAAGGGACAACTTTCCAAGTGAGAGGCATCCCRGAAGATGTAAGTTTTGTCTCTGTGAAGCACCTTTAGGGCCCAGAAGGGGCCCAGACCTATGCTTAGACACCWGAACTGAGCCCACAACACGACCAGGTTGGTGGTGATGTGCCCCAGGCAGTGGCAACAGACTCCCTGTGTTAAAAGTTGTCTGGGAGCAGTTGGAAGCCACTGGTCCCCTATCACAAAAAATTGCATKTTATTATTGGCATTATCATCAACCAAATGAAGGATTTGTTGACTTCTCTCAGCATAGGAAATATCAGCATTTATAGCATCTCCCTGTGAAAAAGGATGCCACTTCCAAGCCGGCTCTGTGGGCTCTCATTCCTTGGCCTGGCTCTAGTATCACTAGTTCATGGAAACAATGCAAGGGATTTGTTTGAATCTCAGAGCTAGCGTCCAGGGGACTGGCTCCTTTGACAGCAGTGAGGATTGTTGTCATCCTCCTAGCAAGGGAAAGGAGCTCCCTCAGGGGGAAACTAACAGGGTAGAAGGCAGAAAGGGAAAAGTGAATCACCCAACATCTTTTTTTTCTTTTCAGAGCTCGGACAGAACACGGGTTATAAAGGCACTACCTGTGCAACAGCAAACTCTTGCTTTTGCTGAGAGTGCTAGTAAGGAGCCATCAAGCACAACACAGAGGTGCASCACTCTCCCAGCCGGAGGGGAAAATTCCAGGGCTATCCAGCCCTTAACTCTAGCACAGCCATGAAAACGATTGGCTCAAAGAAATACCTGCAGCTGCTCCTTTTTCAGGTTGCTCTTCTAGGGCCTGTCTTCTGTGGGAAGATCCTGGTCTGGCCAACAGAAGCCAGCCACTGGCTGAACATGAATGTGCTTATGCAGGAGCTCATCAGCCGTGGGCACAGCTTTACCATCCTGGTATCCAACGCTTCCCTCTACATTG
>JACAXG010000098.1:600000-916581 GCA_018881555.1 Amblyornis subalaris
AAACAAAAGCCATCCTTCTAACACTCTGCTTTTGTGCCTGTGGCACTAAATCCCGCTGTGCATTAAAGGTCACTTTGTGTTGTTTTCCAAAGCCAGCTAAAATGGCCCAGAAGGCTTTTCCCAGTGCACCCATGTCCCAGATGGCAAAGAGCTGACATGTTGTCTAGTCTGTTCCCCAGCAGCGGGCTCCAGGCCCACAGCTGGGTGGAATCTTCTTTCAAAATGTAGTAGCCACATACCTGGAAAGAGCTGAGTTTGACAGGAATCTGGCATGATGAGTTCCCACCATGAGGAAGATGGTTCACCTACAGATGAGCACCTGTGGTTCTCCTTTCCATCCTGCCCTCAGTCTCTTTCTGGGTGCAATCAATGTGATGTGAGTGTCTGACTCCCAGATTATGTTTGACATTGCAACTGCCCCTATCGTATTTGCACTTATACAGGTTCCTGCACGGCTGAAAGGACAGGCACAGTGGTGTGTCCACAGCCATGAAGTCAAAAGGAAATGCCAGGCCTTTCAAATGTGACTATTAAGTGTCATGTCTACACTTACTCCCAGAAATATGTAAATGAGAAGTGACCAAAATGTATTTTAACCCTTCCATTTCATACAGCTTTTACATAGCTTGGCTTTTATCTGATGCGATTATGGATGGTGGATGAAGCAGCAGATGCTGACAGTGCCCTCCCTAGCACTGCAGCTGGACCATCTGCAGGAAATAAGAGTGGCTTCTTGGCCGTGGAGATACCCATTCAGACTGAGCCTGTGCCTGTCGGCTCTGTCATGTCACATGTAGGGCCCGTGGGTGTTAAATCCTAACCCAAGAGCCAAATCCTGTAAACAGGCACATGCGTAGGTAACTTGATGTGGTTGAGTAGGTCTCCCATAATACAAATATTTGTGGACTCAGATTCCAAAGTATTGAGGAATATGTTACGCAATCCCCATGCCAGTACTGATTGGTGGCCTCAGGACACATTCTTGTGGGAACCTACTGATACGTGTATGTGTTCTGGTTTTAAACACTTCTAAAAATAAGCTTAACTATCAGTCCTTATCTAACAGCTCTATCTTATCTCTCTTTAATGTATACTTTCAAAATGCTTTCTTCATATTGCTATGTCTGGTGTGCCAGAAAGGTTGAAATCCTCTTTGTAAAGGTCACAGAGGGGCAAGTAAATGAAAGAAAGATAACTGTTAGGGTCACAATCAGCAATTGAACAAAAGAAAAATGGCAAGGAAATTTACAGCTGCTTGTGAAACCCCAGTGCAACTCTTGAGACTTACTGCACAGGAATTAATACAAAACACAAGCACCAAATTCTTCCAGATGCTTTTCACTTA
This sequence comes from Amblyornis subalaris, assembly GCA_018881555.1. Lineage (NCBI taxonomy): Eukaryota > Metazoa > Chordata > Aves > Passeriformes > Ptilonorhynchidae > Amblyornis > Amblyornis subalaris. Next base: position 601,346 of record JACAXG010000098.1, read on the forward strand.
TAATAGCAAACCTTTGAACATTTCAATCATAGTGTGCTTTTTTGTGAGTCAGGCCATGGCTCTCAATAGGCACTTTTTCAGAGTTAGGCCCCATCTAATAAAAAAAAAAGCTGCATAAAGCACTGTGTCCAGAAGTAAATGTGACACAAAATTGTATGGAATGACTAAATCCCAGACCTATGCCTGAGATGTCTAAGCATTTCTCCTGATGTGTGGAAAGCTTTCTGTGGGAAGCACCTGACATAGCAGCTGCTGTCAGAGCTCACCAAAAAGTACAAACACACCTGTTTTCTCTCAGTAAATGCCATTTTATCTCTCATGCTCCAGTCCTGAGGACTTTTCATTCTGACTGCGCATTTGTTTGCCATCTGCTGGGTGTTGACTGGGAGGCATGAACAGTGCTTGTGCAGTTCCCCCGTGCTGTCCTGGCTTGGGGTAGCCCTGCACACAGCTGGTGTGGTTACATGACTGCAGGGTGCCCAGAGATGGATAGCCTGAATGTTCAGACATATTTCCTGTACCAGATTGTAAAAGTAGGCTCAAAGCACTCAAAAAAAATTTTTAAAATGGACAGATTGTTAAACTGCCCTTTTTGTCAAGTGTTTGCACCAAACTTCAAGTATTTATCTGGAGTTTCAGGATGTGCCCTCCCCCACAGTATCTGTGCATATACCTGTAGAGCGGCCATAACCTCTGTCTTTACAAACCTCTCTGTGCCTTATACTCACCTACATTTCGGGGTATTCCATTATTTTATAGAACTGGCCTGCTACTTAAAGTAAGACATAATTCAATTGAAATATCTTTTATTATGGTGATTAAGGACTATTGAGAAGTAAAATCTTATACTTTGCTTGGAATAGAAGTATTCATTATATCCTTGCAAAATGGAGATGATGCCCAATGAGTCTCACATATGCTGTGCTATGCTAAGAGTGTATGAGGATCAAATTTCTTTTTCTTAAAAAATTAATATATTATTACTACAGAAATACAGTTTCTAAGTGGGTTGGGACACACTGTCATGCACAAGTCTTTTGAAAATCTGTGTTAATCTGGAGTTAAATCATAGATGTCATTTCTAAAGAAATCTGTACCATGGAGGATAGACCCACCTTAGGCTCTTTTGTTTCAAAGCCAAATGCTTCCCATTAGAACTAAATCAGATGTTCCACTGATTATAAAGACTAGTAATAGCAATATTGATAAGTTTTATTGCATTTGCATTAGCAATCCCAGTGGATATAATTGAAAAGCTGGTTTAAAGCAGTTATCGTTGTCAATCGAAATGGTTGAGCAAAAGCCAGTTGTCTTCAAGCCAGAGATGGATCAGTATTACAAATTTTATGCATTGCTTGCAGAACTGCTCCAGAAAGCTGTGTACGCTGAAAATACTAGTGACATAGGCAGAAACCAGGCAGTAAACACTTTCGGTGCTTGTTGAACTAGGGGGCTTAACTGCTGTTATCTTCATAATTGCCTAAACTGTTAGCAGATCAGAGCTTCATGGTGTTTATATTTTTATAAAATACAATCCAATGTAAGAGTTAACATAAAAATTTTAGCTGAAAAACATCTTAACTGTCTTTTGGAAAATAAAAATAAATTGATGAAGAAAAATATATAATACTGATACAGAAATTAATCACATGATATGTTGAATTGGTCCTATAGAATGCATGTTTGCCTTTTGAAAGTTTTATGCACAATCTGGAAATGTACAGGTCTCTAACTCTTGATCATATTGGTAAAAGTTTGATTTCTAAATACTTTGTAAAGTTCTGTCTGTAGAAAAGTAAGAATGTAACAACTGGACTATTAAAATGTGAATCAGGAAGCAAAACATTAAATCTGCAGTCCAAGGTGTCTGTTTCTTTAGTCTTAAGGGCATTTTCATTTTTCCTGCCTTTTGTCAATGTGTTAAAGGTCTCCAAGAAACTTATCTGGTGCAAAAATGTTAGCTCCCTTCCACAATACCTAGACAAAATCAATATGGTGCTATAATGTCTGCTCTAAAGTGCACCAAACATCACAATGCTTGAGCAGCAGCTCAAATTCTATAAATAAATATACAGACCTCTGTTTTGTAGCTTTTTTTGGTTCTTGCTCTTCCAGTTTGAAAATACACCGACATAAATTTAAACATACGCTAAAATGTGAAATGCATTAAATGAGTCAACAACAGAAGTTAGGTCATTAGTCCCAATGAACATGACATCAGGGTCATTGTGAGGCAGTTCACAGCAGACGACAAGACTTGCCTTCAGCTCTTGTGTGTGGCAAATTCCTCAGTGGTAATTAATGAACTTCTGAGGGGCTACCTGACAGGGAAACAAGAAAGGCAAAGACTGCTGGAAAACCACAGCCAAAGCTCACCGGGGAATAACCCCCGTGCAGCAGAGTGCCCACCACCGCCTGGAGGCTCACATGGGGACAAACCCAGAGGCTGCCCCCAGAGGCTGCTGAAGGGCTGCAGTGTTGCGACTGTAGTGGGAATCTGCTCTTGGGATGGTGACCGCCTGGAGACACATGGCTGTTGCAAAGTAGCTTCCAAAGCTGATGAACAGACTGCACACATGCTAAGTGCACGTGTTTGCCAGGTATCCCCTGTCAGGCACCTGACAGATATTTGCAGAAAAGGACTCCATTGTTGTTCTCTGCATCATATAACTCTGGCTATGAATGATGTCTTTTAAATTTAGCTTACTGATTTCTTTAACAGAAAAAGATTTAGCTGTTATCTTACCTGGGATTTTTTATTTTACCTTGCCAGCAGAGGCCAAGCCTGTTGGATGTTAGAGGCCAAACCTGATACTCCTAAGTAAAATATAAATTTCTTTTGGAAAAAAAAAAAATAGGTGATTATTTTAATATGGATTTTTTTTATTATTATTTCTTTTGATTGAGCACAGTTCACAGCAGACATAAAATTGTTTACTTTAGTTCGATCTTTCTCCTGGCTTAAGAAGCTGCATATGTGCCAAGCATATTCCTCCAGCTTGATCAACCAATAGCAGCAGAATTTTAACTTTTGGGTGTATATTCAACTTCTTTTGTCTATCAGCATTTTCTGCATGTCGTGGCCTATTTCTGATTAAGTCACCTTTTTTTGGTGGGTGTTCTGTTGACTTTTACACAGTTGATCTAGCAGATCCAGCTAGAAACTGTGCAATTAAGGGTTCTTCTACTTACAGTGGTGGATTTGCACTAGAACATGTTACTGACAAGCAGACGGATCTGCCAGGAATCCTATTAAAGACCCAGATGCTGAAGCCTGAGGTGTTACACAAATTTGAATTTCTTTCTGGTTAGTTAGAGCTAGTTTAATGTTGGCTGGGGAATGAATAGAGTGCTGCCACAAAGAGAGCTGGTGATTATATAGGCAGATGCCATGTCAATGAGACAAAAAGACCTATTCAAGCAATGCTTCAAATGTTGTGACGTGGGAGAATATACAGGAAGGCCTGATCCAACATACTCTGGATTCAGTAAAACCTTTTATGGTTTTACTGCAACAGAGCCTTGGATTCAAGTAATAGCTGGAAAATGTTTGAAAAACATTACTTTGCCAAACAACAATAATAATATAATCCCGTCCTTCTCATAGGAGGCCTTCCTTTACACAGTTGTGATTTTGATGCTCCCTAAATGTACCTGTGATTTTGCAGCATCTGTGAAAATAAATTCATGGGGCCTTACTGGAAATATGTGTATGAGCTTTAGACATGCCCAAACAAAGACTAAGCCTAAGGAAAAGCTTGGATTTTTAAATCCACTTGAAATTAAAGACATTTGCAAATGCAAATGGATATTGTTATGGTAATCTCTTTCCTGATTTTGCATGATACTTTTTATCTTAGAAAATTTCATTTCTTCACTAGAAGTGTCCAGATATCTCATTTATTAGAATAGGAGAAGACAACATAAATATAAATGAAGTTTTCCTTCTGATACCTGGACCTAAATGCAAAGCAACATACTGCTCTGTCCTGGGGGGTGCACTCTAAAATGAACCTGAAAATACTTGCCAATATATTTGGAACTGCTAAGAGTATAACTGCATTAGAACTTTAGTCTTGCAACATTTCTATGGGCTGACTGTTGACACCTCTTTAGAAGGGTGCTTTCATGATGTACCTTTGAAATGACACACAGGCAAGCCAAGAGTGCTACAGACACTGTCTCACCCATCAGAGCTGCATGTGAAGATCTAGACTGAGCTGAAATGTCTCTTTGATAATAAAGAGTCACCATCGTACTACTTGAAATACAAGATGTACATGTTGTGTTTCCCATATACCTTTAATACCCTTTTCAACGTAAATACTGCGAAATTACTGCCTGCCGTGGAAAAAGTCACAGAGGCAGAAAGAATCATCAGTTCTGAAATGTCACGGTAGTGAAGCTGTAGGTGCTTGCTGGCTGTTTGCTGTGCCCAGAGACTGTGACTGCATGGCTGGCAGAGGTCTGGCAGTGCATAGCTTGCATCTGAGAGCCCGTGGGTCATGCCCATGAGAGCAAGTTGGCAGGTACTGCCCTGCAGTTTAACCCGTACCTGTTCTGAGCAGGCTTACAGCACCATCAAGAACATTTCACCGGCCTACCCCTGGTGGCTAGGTATTTACTCATCACTAGATATACTTTTTTTGCATAGGGAAAGGAAAGAACTAAAAACTAATTTTCCAGCAAAAGAAACATCCTCGGCCAATGGGAAAACCATGAAGACTTGCCACAAGAGAAAATCTGAAGCGCGTATTTAGTGTTTGTGTGTTTTCCTACGTCTCCATCTAGAAGAGGACTTTTTTTAAAAGTGTGGGAGTTGCTGAGTGTGGCTTGGGCCAGATTGGAACGCTGATAGACTTATCTGGCAAAAGAAAAGGTGATTTAGGAGTCTCATGGGAAGGGTCTTGCTGTATCTTCTGCACCACAGAGCTGTTGACTTCAACAGTAAAATACGTACATTCAATGTGATTGAGTGGTGGCAGTGAATGTAGGCCTAGGAACTTAATTATCAATAGGACTGTTATTAGTAATGTTAGGATTAAAACTCATTTGTGTCTTCCCTTGCTTAGTGGCATCATTAGCTGTTTTGTAATTAGGTGGAAGAATTTTAGTTGGCGGGTGGAAAGGTGTTTGTCAGTTCCTCGGTGTTGTGGGAAGGAGTAGGGCAGGGAATAAAACTGAAGGAAGAATTAGGGGTGTTCCTAAGAAGGATGAGTTTGTGAATTGGTTGAAGAAGCTAAAGTTCATGGTGAGGTTCAAGGGGTAGTTTTTGTGGTTGTGAGGGTTTTGTTAGAGGGGGAATTGATAGGGGTGAATGACAGAAGTTTGGTTTGAACGATTAATGAGGACATCAGTCATTTTGTTAATATAATGAACAGACCAGCTAGGAAAGCTGGGATGAACGTGTGTGTGCAAATATGTGCTACACATTCTGTCAGTGTCAGTTCCTTTTTCATGGGGATTCAATTTTTATTGATTTTTTTCCAGGATCTGTTAATTATGTGGCTTTACTATCACTATGTGATATTACTGTTATCAATGTGGTAGCATTATTATAATTATGGTATTATTATTACAGGGTAATATTCCAGCACCTGATATTTAGTAAACCATAGATGTATTTATGGTGTAAGATGGGAACACATGCACTTAATCAATCTGCTCCCTGCAGACCTGCTATGCGAAGCTCCCTGCTCCGAAGCCAAAACAGGGGGGACCATATGGTCCAAATGAAGATGATCTTGACTTGATTCCTGATCTTGCTTACATCACATATTCATTCTTTTTTTACCTATATAAAAGGCAGGACAGAAGAAAGTCCTGTGATATGTCAGGTGAGAGAATGAAATACCATTAGGCTACAAAGCCCAGCTTTGCAGAAAATGAGCTTTGCGTCAGTACAAAAACATGTTTATCAGATAGAATGTTCACCCAGAAACATCGTTGCTCAATTAACCTTGCTTTGATCATATCTCATCATTTACCAAGCTTATCTAGTGAGTGAAACAAGCTGTTGACATAAAGTATTGCCAAAGCAGAAAATGAACTTGCGGTCAATTATCGGGGCAAAAAAGTAAGTCACTGGATGTGTTCGTATTGGCTTAAATTAAAATAAATTTTCTACATTTTATTTCTTCTGTGGTGACCTGACAAAGTCCATATCAAACTCAAATTAAGAAATATGACATTTTTTAAACCCACAAATCATTGCAAACCTACACATAAATAAAGAAAAATAAACTTCAGAAACACATACTACAGTGACTAAGCATTCTAGATTATGCTTTTTCTATATTTCAAAATTCAAAAAAAGTGATTGTTGGAAAGAAAGTCAGCAGTGTGAATGAAATAGGCCTCTATGGCTTTTTTTGAGCAGTCAAAAGTTACAGGGCAGTTTGATTTTGAACCAAAATTAGTGCTATCTTGCTGAATTTGGTGCCATTTAATTTAGCTGGCTAGGATTTACTCTTCAGTTGTTCTCCCATTCATAGATATCAATATATGGGTTGGGTGACCCATTACAATGGGTAATTTTTAATTTTTTTCTTTTAGTTTAGCTCAATTGTGAGTGTTTTCTTGCTTTATTTGATCCCAAGGGATTTAAAGCTCATCAGAAGAGGGGCCAAAAACAACCTGGATTTCTGTGGGATTGGGGTCATGTCCAGCCAGTCCCCTACAGAGGTTAGAGAGGAACCCCAGTTTCTTACATGCCACAGCTGTTGGGCCTTAGGACTTAAGACAGTCACTATCCTGACTTCTCAAAGGTCATGAGGCTCCAGGGTTTTCTGTGCTCTCCCAAAAAATTCTTAAGGTTTGATATCAAGGATACACGTTGCAAAACTCAGGGATCAAAATTATGATGGGCCAATTTTGCTTTCTGCTCATTCTGGGGCAGGGCTCACCCCAACCAAAATGTTTGCTGTCTATTATGGGTGGTAGCAGAGCCATCTGCGGACAATTCAGCAGCTTGAAGACTTCTGAGAAGAAGTCTCTCTGCAGGGAGCAAGAATGATGAGGCAAAGGTGGTGATGAGCTCTCTGTACCGGAGGTGCCACATTGCTGCTGTGGGTGACACTGCTGAGCCAGGGTGGAGCTGCCACAGTGGAGAGTGGTGCCCTACATGTATTTACATTTTTCATGCCAGATTTCTTATTGTGCATGAATCGCTTTTCAGTGGTTTGGCCTTTTGAAAGAAATCAAATTTTCCCAGGGCAGGATGCCTCTTAACATTAGTACTGCTATTGTAGATCCCTGTTTGGTTTATATGACAAACTGTTCTCTTAAATGTACTGAGTATGGAAAGTTTAGTAGGTTCAAGAAGTCCCTAGCAAAAAAATCCTCCTTCCCTGTTCCTCAGTGTATACTTGTGAAATAAATGGGATACAGATTTGGGATGAGAACCAATGTTAAAACCACAGGGCTTCTTTGGTGAACCCACCTCCATTCTCAGCAGTACAGGCTAGTGCAGTTTGCCCCCCATAGACTGTCTGAAGAATCCATTTCACTCTAGCATCCGTCCTGTGAATGTGAACAATTTATCATAGTAGCATAGAACGGTTTGGGTTGGAAGGGACCTTAAAGATCATCTCCTTCGACCCACCTTCCATGGGCAGGGACACTTTCCACAAGACCAGGTTGCTGCAAGTGCCATCCAACCTGGCTTTGAACACTTCCAGGCATGAGACAGCCACAGCTTTTCTGGGTACCTTGTCCCAGTGCCTCACCATTCTACAATATACATCTGTTAGCTCCTATAGGGAACACGCAATCTACATTCTCTACCTGCACAATTCATAGATCTTGGAGCTACAATTATGCTAATTAGATCTGATTTCAGATGAGATTTTCAGATAAAACAAGGCAGGCAATTTCACCTTTAACCTGCTATATCTATCCTATTGCTTTTAGTTGAATTAGTTGCAATGTGTATTTGTAGGAAAATAATCTGTGACAAACAAAGAACTTTGGTAGTAAGGAATCCACTTTCCCTCTTCCTTTTTTTGGACTGGGCAGCACGCATTTTCCGTCTGAATTTGACCATTGTTTAATGTAATCCAATAGTTTTGTCTCTTTCCTGGATTAATCATTATTTGTCTCTCTATCATTTCATTTAAGGCCAGGTTTGTGCAAATGGAAACTGGTGACTCTGAAGGATTGTTCTGGGCCTTTCTCTTTAGACTGTGCAGAAAACATCCTGATGGCGTTTCCAGAGCGTTCCCTGAATAAACACAGTGTACCAACTCTAAGCGCCGCTCGGCGTGGCTGGGCTTTGTTGCTCTCTGTGCGTATGTGTCTCTCCGCCTGCCTTTGAACCAGGCGTATTTATGTAAAGGCTACTTGTGCAAATGAAAATGCTGTTGTTCCAAAGAACACAGGCAAGCAGTCAAACAGTGTATTGAGTTTCTAGTTGGCATAAAACCAGGGCCTTGGTGCTTTGCACAAAGAGTCCCCGGCTCATGTGGGCAATGTCATGGAAGGCAGAGACAGAGTCTATCATCAAAAAGATTTTGCATAGTTTGGAGTCTCAATTACAGGACACCCCCGAAAAGGTTCAGAGTATACGGGTATATCTGTCTTTGTATTATGAATTTCTGCTGTCAATACTCTAAATAATTAGCATTTGAAAACCAAGGTCTAAAGGACTAGCACAGCAATAATAAACAGAGACAAGCAGTGCCCTAAAGTGTCGCGAGGTAACATAGTGGGAAACATATGCGATGAAACATCTACAAGGCTTGAAAACACCATATGTTGCTTTGCCAAGCGCTCTAGCTGTGCCACTAAACTGTGCTGAGCATTAGTCGTTAAGCAAGCCACCCTTCTGGGAGAGAATTGGAGTTAATGATCCTGCCTTTAAAGAGGCTTTACAATGCAGGAACCCTTTCCAACCACAAGCCTGCATTCTTCTTTTGCAGCAGGGGCCATCATCCTTCTTAGGACTTCTACTGTGGTATATCCAATAAAAATAAAGCTTGCAAGCCTAGTTAAAAAGTGATTTCTAGTACATTTTCTAGGATATTAGTACTCCACAAGTCTTGTGGCATTAATATCCCTTGATGCCTTTTGGAAACAAAAGACCTGCCCTACTGGACGGTAGGTCCCTCCCAGCCCACCTTCCTACATCATGAGCAAGAACATGTCGGGGAATCCAGGTAGGAAGTTTTGCCTGTGCCTGTCACTACACTGACATGATTCATACTGATTTTTTCTCCATTAGACAGATATTGCCATTGCAACGTGGCTCCAAATCTGCCAGATTGTTCAACAAGGAGTATTGGTTCCAGCAAAGTTCAGAAAACAGAGGGAAGATGTGAGTTGCTCATAAAATGGCAAAGGACGAAGCAATGAATGCCATTATGCTACTATATGTTTAGCTATGATATATCTTCATTTTGGACACTGTATTTTGTTTGAAATACCTCAGAAAAAGTCAAGGAATTGAGAAGTTCCAGGAAAAAAAGGCAAGATTTGTGAAGATAGAAAACAGCTTTCCCATGACAAAAATTTGAACAATTTAAGACTTGTCAGACTGGAAAAGTGCGGAACTCAACTGTAGTCACTGTAAAAAAACCCCACAAACTTTAGAAAAACCCCCAGCTTTACTCACTGTAAAATGTTGAGTGATTTGAAAGAGGTGGCTATTTTTCATGGATTGTTCCAACACCATACCTCAGGAACACTGATTGAAATAAACATGGGAGGTTCCAGATAAGCACAAGAGGTGGGTCTTCATGGAAGATGATTAACTTGTATCACTCCTTGCTCCAAGACGTTGTAAATGATAAAAGGATTTTTTCTGCAAATGACAAAAGTTTGGATTTTCAAAATTACTCAACACATTGATGGGAAAAGTCCATCTAGGTTTACTAAACACAAAGAAACCACAACCTAAATTGAGAATAACTCACCAGGTTTTTCTGGGTCTTCCCTACCCTTTTATCCAGACTAAAGAAGCCTCATTAAAAGTTGTCTGGTCAGATTTTATAAGACTATTTAAACGAGCTTTGCTGTTAAAAATGTCAATGCCCTTGGAACTAGTCAGTAATCTGCCATTTACGTGAAAATAATTATGACTGGCAAAATACCTAAAAAATGCTAGACAAATATCCACAAGTGAGCAGAAATAATTTGAATTTGTCTGTGAACTAGTTAATAAGATTAGTAAATCAATATGTACACCTAAGTGTAGCTTTGAGGGTGTAGCTCCTGATCACTATCACACACTTATGATTGTGCAAAGGCTTATGAAAACAGGTTTTAAAATGCACTGGACTGGCCTTCCGTCCCAACTATGCATGTGGTCTAATTAATTATCTGTTGAGCTTAATCAGATGGATGCCAAAAGCAAAAGCAACTGTAGCCTCAGAATGGGAAGGGAAGAGAATATTCCCATGCAAAGGACTTCTTCAAAAAGCAAGAGCACCATTGAGAAGCCTATGCAGATGACAAGCTTTCTGCTTTCCCTGTCCACTTCTGTCTGACCCTGACTAGGCTGTTCCTGCTTGAGGTTACTCCTGCAGTCTTGTTCTTGTCTTAACAATTTCTGGGGACTTTTCATTCATATTCTAGGTGCTGTAACGGAATAAAAAATGTATGCATGGCTGAACTGTGACATGAAATCTCTAGTATCCAAGGAAACAGAGAACACACATTAGCAACTCCTCTTGTAAGATGTTAAACCAAATTATCTGTATCATTTTACTTGTCCAAGTGCCTTACTATGTCACTCAGATAAGCCAGTGTAAGAATATTTTAAATGTCAAAATGGAACCCACACAGCAAAATATAGATCCTAGACTCAAGCACCCTAGTTCTTAAGAGGGTTTTCATCTGTGGGTGTAATTTTGGCCTATTAAAATCACGAAGATGAATCACAGATAATTATTGGTCTCCAAAATCCTGGATCATCTCTCAAGATGAGATGCTGATTGCAGACAGCTTGAAACTGGACATATTTTCCCACAGCTTGCTAGCTTACGTCTGCCTGTAAAAAGAAGGATATAGTAATGAGGTGATTAAGCAAAAAATGAGACGTACTGGAGGGAAAATGCTAAAATAATACCCAGTAATCTTAAAAGAACCACAAAAGGAAAATGTCCCCTCATGTATTCAGTACAGTTTATCTACTGCTGCCCAGAAATGAGAACTGCTGAAGTGCTAGGAAAAACGGTTCAGTCTGGAGCTGTCCATCGCAGGAGGGCACTTACAATATGAGTAAAAATGAGAAGAATTTTTTAGGCAAGTGATATGGATAACTGGGCCTTTTGGTCTGTGTGTAGCCAGGCAGAGGCCATGTAATGCTTTTTAGTTCTGTTGCTTGCTTTTAGATAGATAGATAGATAGATAGATAGATAGACAGTTATGAATCCAGTGTCATTGTCCAGAGCTGCTATTTCAGTGAACAACCAGGTGCAGACAAACCCTCAGGCATAAAGGAAAGGGGCCAAGAGCGGGCAGAGAAACTATGTGTAAGTTTCCATGGCTTATTTTTAGAGTTAGGGAAAAAAGGAAACAAGAACAAATATAAGATCTCCATGATAATCAGTGCAAGAGAGAGGTGTATTCCTTGGTTTAAAGTGTTGCACTTTGGTACTTCCCTGCAGTGTACACACAGTCCTGAGCTCAATGGGCTGCCTGAGGTTGCCATAGAGAGTTCACATTTGCCATGGACTTTCAGATCCAGGATAGAGATTATAGGCAATTTTAATGACTTCAAAGTGAATCCAATTATTCTGGAAGGGGGAGGTGTCTAATTGATTATTATTTTGCTGATCCAGGCTAAATTCTACTTATTTGCAAAAGAACAAATCAGGGATCCACACTGCATAGTCAGGCCTTCCTTGGTCGGTATTCAGACCAGCAACCAGCTCCATTAGCCAGGGGCACTGACACCTAACAGCTACACCAAAATGTGCAATTAAACCAAACAAGTTAATAGTTACCCCATGAAGTTTGCTTGGCTTAGACACTGTATTAAAGAGTCAAAAAATGTTGCGCACTTTTATACCCTGTCCTGGGGCCAATTCCCCTCCTGGGCAAGCTCTGCTTTTAAAACAACAATACCCAAGGAATGACATGACTGAGAAATTCCTGTTAATGTTTACTGTGTTGCAGAGAAGAGGTCGTTCATTTCTGAGAAGAGTACCAGGTTGAACCTGGGTTGGCCAACAAAAGTTCATTATAGAACAGACCATTCTGGCACTCATCTCCAGATGAGTGATTTCATGACATGAGGGATGGCTTTCTGTGTCCCAGAACACTTTTAATAGATATGGCAGGAGGCCTCACCTCTGTTGAAGGTGTTTTCCCTCATTTTTAGGGTGTTTCCAACTATTTCTTGACTACATTCTGCCGTTTCTTTAATTTCTGTAGCCAGGACAAAGGACAAAGGAGTTAAGGGTGGTCTCAGCTATGTCGTCATTTATCTATTTCAACAGTTTATCACATCTGATGGTATAGTCCAAGTTGTGTTGTGAGACCCTGGTGTGAAGAGAAGCGCATCAGCCTGCAAAGTACTTGTCTGTCAGCTGTTGACCATAGGAACTGGGAAGAAAACCAGTCGAAATGCCTCTGGGAGTGCTGTCAGGAACATTTGCACAGTGGAAAGACACAGAATCAGTACTGCTTCAGGGCGGTCCCTGTGGTAGCAGGAAAGAAAAACCCAGGGAGTCAAGATTCCTTCTATGTCATCCTTCTTGCCACATTTCTCCCCAGCTAGTGCCCCAAGAGGTGTGGGCAGAAACAAAAGCTCCGTGTGAACTGGGTTGCCTCACTTTCCACTCTGACATGAGCATCCTCATGGGAGCTCCTATAAGGGGAATGAATGATATCTTAGCATTGTGACTGGTGCAAAAGAGCACTGCTGATCCCAGATGTTTATAAATTGCAGGACCCAGAAGAATAATTAAATTAGCTAGAAAAAATACCAGGAGATTAAAATAAAGCTTGGGCTCTTTTTAGTTGCTGTTTAATTTTTTTGACATTTAGAGCAGCATTAATGTATTTTCTACCTTTACCCCCATCTCTGACAAGTAGAAATCTATATTTATTTTCTCCTCAAAAAAAAAAAAAGGAAGAAAATTACACTGTCATTATTTAATCCCCTGCTTCATCATGAATTAGGTGAGATTCAGGATCAAATTCTGAGAGGGATAGGAAATGCATTTCTCACCTGACATGCCTGCAGGCTACCCTTGCAGCAGAGCACTAGCAGCTGTGCTTTCACACTCTTCCTACTGCTCCTCACCTTTCCAAGTAAAAAGCCAAGCACTGTGGTCTCATGAACTGAGATGACGGGCAATCCACATAATGGAAAAGAAACAGTTATCGTCTTGTATTTTATGATCAGAGCATCATAGAATATCCCAGACTGGAAGGGACCCAGAAGGATCATCACCTGACCCTACACAGGACACCCCAAGAGTCACACCATGTGCTTGAGAGCATTGTCTGAACACTCCTTGATCTCTGTCAGCTTGGTGATGTGACTGCTTCCCTGGGGAGCCTGTTCCAGCACCCAAACACCCTCTGGGTAAAGAACTTTTCTCTATATCCAGCATAAACTCCCTTTGACACAACTTCAGCCCATTTCCTCAGGTCCTGTCACTGGTTATCAAAGAGAAGAGATCAATGCCTGCGCCTCCTCTTACCCTCACAAGGAAATTGTAACTGCAGTGAGGTCTCCCCTCAATCTCCTCCAGGCTGAACAGACCAAGTGACCTCAGCCGCTCCTCACATGGCTTCCCCTCAAGGCCCTTCACCATCCTTGTTGTCCTCCCTTGGACACTCCCTAACAGCTCAATGTCTTTTCTGTATTGTGGCACCCAAAACTGCCCCCAGCACTCGAGGTGAGGCTGCCCCAGTGCAGAGCAGAGCGGGACAATCCCCTCCCTTGCCCAGCTGGCAATGCTGGGCCTGATGTCCCCCAGGACATGGGTGGCCCTCCTGGCTGCCAGGGCACTCCTGACTCGTGTTCAACTTGCCATGGACCAGGACCCCCAGGTCCCTTTCCTGCAGAAGTGTATTCTTTCCTCTTTTTCCTCACTTCTCACTGACCACTCCTTCTGGAGTCTTCAGCATCCAAATGAGCTTTGACAACTGGAAAGAGGTGTGGGCTGCAGACAAAATCACCCCACTGTCCAAAGAGACTTTACTGCTTATTGCATGAGCAATGCCTTGGTTTTAGTTTGAAGGTTGCTTCCTAAGATGTCTATAACTATAAGCCCTCTGATAAAGCCTGACATGCTCAGCATCACAGGAACCAAGTTTAATTAATTAAAAGGGACATTGTTTTGCTCTTTGGGAACAGCAGGAAGAGAACAGGAGGCAGAGGGCCGAATATGCTCCTGTCTGGGGACGAAGAGTGCACAGCACAAGGAAGGGGTAAGTTGAAGTGCTGGGATTGTAATGTGTGAATTTTATGAGCTGTGCAGTTGTTTGATGACCTTTTCCATCAAGGCTTCACTGCCATTACAGGACACCCAATCAGGATATGTAGTGAGGCAAATGAGTCCTCAGACTCAGAGGACTGCACCTTCCTTATAAACATCATCCTCATATGCTGCTCAATATATTTAAAGCGGTTGTGATCAAGACCACCAAAAATAAATCTACCACATGTTCCAGTCTATGATGTTACCTGTCCTTAGGTTTGGGGACCATACTGAGACATGTCAAGCACACCAGAAATTATATGTATAGGGAAGTCCTAAAGGATTTCACTGAAATCCATCCTTTTTTAGGCTTTTGAACCACTCTGTGGTATATAGTAGGGACCCTCCACTGCAGAACAGGATATTGGATAGGGCACTGATATGATGTGTTGCAGGTGTCCCAGGGACAGAAATGCTTGCTTTACCGGCATTGCTAGCGTTGTAAGCTGGCATTACTGAATCTGCCAAAGAAGTTTGTGGACCAAAGAGAAATGTATGTGTTCTCTTCCTGCTTGACAGCAAGTCGTGCTGAAAGTTTTAGGGCAGTGATGGTTGTGACCAGAAGTGTGACAGAAGGGGGTCTTACAGAGATGTTCAGCTGGGGGCAGGGTTTGGTGCAGATGAGACCTATCTGAGCTAGAGGGGCTTCCAAAGCCGTGGTAACATGTGACATCATGGATACTGGAATGGATATTTTCAGTTGAAAATAAGAATTGTTCAGACAGCTTCAGCAACAGAGAATTTACAGGATAGGGAGCCCTTGGCACTGCTGAGGATCAGCCTGTACCTGCCTTGGAGGCAGGAAGAGGATGTTCCTTAGTGTGATGGAAACAAAAAGGAACAAGCTGTTGCTCCCACATGCCTGTTGTGTCCCGGGCAGGCATTCCAGCTGAGCAGCACTGGGGCTGGCTCACTGGCAGCCTATGGAACAGGGCAGAGCTTCCAAGGGATGCACCTGGAGCCAGTGTCAGGGACCCCCCCATGGGGTGGAGAATGTGCTGTCTTCATCTGCAGATCCAGGTCGAAGCCCAGGGAGTAGTCCAGCCTGGCCTTGGTTCTGTAAAGAAGGCAGTGCAGCTCCTTCGTTGTGGCATGATTTTGGGTAAGAAGCAGAAAAAGCTTCACTTTTTCTTTTCCTCTGGACTCTAGGCTGCCCATGTGAAAGCAGAGTGGGGCTGGGGGTCTCACTTAGGCTCTCTTGTCTGAATACACAGCTCTCCTGAATATCTGACCTCTGTGGCACTAGAGAAAGAAGCCCACAGTGGGAAGCAACATAGGCCAATAATTCTTGATTTTGTTACAAGAGGATGCTGCTTGTCATCCAACTTTCCCCTATTCACTGAAACAGCCTGCATGACCTTGAGGAGTATAAGCAATATCGAGTACACAGTGTCTGCCTCCTTTTCACCTTGAGAACTGTTGCACTGAACTTACTCAGTTAATATTTTGTGAAGAGAGCAGAAAAAAAGCACTACATAAAGCCAAAATCCATTTCTTTTAGTGCAGCCAATGTGGAAAGGTCAGCATGGGCAAGTCATGGGTGGTCCTTCATTTTTTTTCAATATTCCAAGTGAAAATAAGTCCTATTACTTGGCTCAGGGCTGTGGAAAAAATTAAGAAAGGGTCGTAATTAAATGTCTCCTTCTGACCCTGCAACATGTCCTTCAAAAATCCAGAACCTGCAGAGGCTGCAACCCAGGGACACAGTTCTGATCATCCTTACCGAACTGGGTGCTTTTTGTCCAGGCAAATAAATATTACTGAAGTCAGCATGACACCTTGCAAGAATGAACTTTACCCTCATACAGGAAGAGACTGGCAGATAAAAGTTTAAGTTTAGATAATCTTTTGCTGCCTTCCATTCAATAAAACAATTTTTGTACACTAAAAGGAGAGGGAGATGAGAGGTGATATCACATGCTCATGAAATATACAAAACAGGCTCCTATTTGTTATACAAAAATGCAGCAACTAAATTACACTGAATGGTTTTGACAGAACTTTCAAATCTAAAGGATTAAAAGCTTTCTGACAGCTTTTGCAGTCAGTTATGGCTGAGTCAGCCAATAGCAGTGTGCTGTGTGTTTGGGGGAAGATAACTTTAACCTGCACTGAAAAACAAGAAGGGAGAGGGAAAGCAAGCCCCCATCGATTTTTCACTCTGCCACAGCGTGTGATAGCTCCCCTGAATAAAACTAGTGCATGCAGTGGGAAAAGAACAGAAATTAATACCTGTGCTCAGCTTATCCAAAGTGCTGAGTGGGTTTAATCATTAATAATTACCATTATGCACCAAGGAAATAATTGCCTCTGTTAGCACATGATTTAGGAAGGTTTTCATTTTTATACTGTGAAGGATATGATGTGAAAGTGGCTTTTTAGGCAGAGCTTTGATGAGGGGTTTGGAGAATCCTGAAGCACCCCCAAAATAACATGAAGACTAGAAGAAGACTGGAGCACAGGGGAAGGGGTAGGGTGTTTTCAGACCTGCTGCAGCTCTCCAGCAGTGTGCTCTGCTCCAGTCCACAGTTATCCATACTAGTGCAATTTTGCCACCCAACAGTTTCCCCAGTGCACACAGCATGCCCTTTACCTGTTGTGGTGGCAGATGTAATAAATTTACTGCCACTTTAAAAAGAAAGGCATCAGAAAAAAATGCTGTCAATAAAAGTAAGAAAAAAAAGGCAAGGGAATTTAAAGCCTGGGAGTTTTTGTTAGGTCTTCTTTCTTTTCCACACCCCCGCCCCCCATACCTCCCCCATCACTTTATAGCAATATATGCACATATTTTAAAACATGCACTTTTTTCTGTCTGTTATCAGGCTTTTCAACAATACTGCTAGCAACATCAGCCTGGCAGGGCTAAATTGGATGAGACAATGAGAGAATTGGTCTACAGGTACAAACTGGTGCAGTTCTGTTCAAACCAATGGGCCTGTTTCAGACCAGTGGACCTGTTTCAGTACACATCTGCTGAGCCTTTTTCTTCTCTGGAAAGGACTCTCTCATTTCATATTTCCCACAGTAAGTGAAATTGGGCAGGAGATTTTGGGTTTGCTCTGGGAGACCCTGCAAACAGAGGCACTATAAGAGAGAGCTCCCTCTGTTAGCCATTAGCCCCCAAGCCCATTGCTTTTGATGTTGGTGTCACTGTCTGCTTGTACCGTGCCCTGGTGCCTGGTGGGGCCCTAAGACTGTTGCTCCTGAGAGGCTCATGTAGATTAATGAGTTCGTGCTTGCATTTTGACAGCGGTAGCAAACCTTAAGCCAGGAGGATTCAATACCCTCGGCACTGCACAAACATTGACTGAGGACTCCAGCTGCAAAATAACCTTGTCTGTCATACCCACTGCTCTGCAAAAATTATCCAGTCTTCACTGACAAGCAATCCTCTTAGCTGTCAAACTCTGCCTCACATGTTCAGCATTCAAAGTTAAAAATCTTAAATAAAGGGTGTTTTAAAAGAGAAATGTATTCAAGAGATGAGAAAAGCTATTTTTACATATCTAATTAGTCACACTTGTGAGTAATAATAGAAGACTTGGGTTATGCTATGTTATTAATATTATGCAAAATACTAGATATCGGTTGTGTCATCATTTTCTTTTTTTTTATCACTAGACCACAGTTTCACCAAACAATAATTTATCATGTAAACTCTCCTCTTCTTTTTCCCAATTTTACCTCTCATATGTGAAGGTGCAAGTGTATTCATGTTAGAGGAGCAGGAAGGAGCAGAAATCCTGTCAAGAACTGAGATGCCAGGTGAGGACTCCACACTGGCTGGGGAGCACTGAGCACAAGAGCTGGTGTTTTCTCAAAGATATTAATTTTCAAGTACCACTGTTTAGTGCTGACCCCTGAAAAAGGGCAATGCTTGCAGCAGCTGTTGCCTTCTCTACTAAGGGATCAACCAGTCTAGCTGCAGAGAGAATGGTGGTGTTGGGTAGAAAGCTGTTGCACTTGGAAAAGGCTGGCTCCTCAGGTGCGCTGGCTTGCTCACGCTGGTGCAGTGTGCTGGACAGGATCGAGATGCCAGAGACTCCTTGGGTGGCCTGAGGCTGTCAGACACCAGTGCCACCCTGCAAGAGTACCCTGTGGGGACCACATTCATCTACCTGCTCCTGTTGTTTTTTGGCAAGTTGGAAGCTGTCAGTGCAGGACCTGCACGATGGAGAAAGACACAGAGACAGGCTCTGGTTTGGCACCCACTGGAGAGAAGGTGGCTCCGCTAGGCAGGGCTCCCCCCATTCCATAGGCACCCGCAAGGGGTGGTACCAGGAGCTGCATGCAAAAACATCTGAATGGGAGGCATTCTGAATTTTTCCTCCAGTCCTCAGACCCCAGCCTTTGAAACACTAGGTCAAATCAATCCTCCCATGTCACACCACAGCATATATATTCTGGTGTGTCTGGGGAGCTTCCACCAGATGTAGTAACAGTGGACTTCGTTTTTCATGGTGTTTAGTTTAGTATTCAGCTGTTTGTCCTGCAAAAAATATTCCTCTTCTGTCTTTGAAGCAGTGTGTGTGTTAAAATAGATATTTAAGCCTTTGACCAAAAGTTTTAGTTGTTTTGATATATATATATATACACATATATATTTTCTCCTTACTAAGGCAACCATCCTCCTGGTAAAGATATATATGCCTCATTTAGTGGGCTGGATCTTGTCTTTCCCAAGCAGACACAGACCTTCAAACAGGGTCCCACGGTCCAAAACCATACCCAGCTGTTCAAACTGTTGTTGATAGGCAGTACCAGTGCCCTCCTCCTCCTCATGCCTTCAACCCACTCTGACAGGAATTAGAATATCACCTGGGTCCCCAGCTGCCACCCCCAGATCTCTGTAATCATCTTGTTTACTCTCCAGGTTTCCCAGCAGTGCCATTGGTGCCCACGTGTAAGAACATCACGGGGTACTAGTCAGAGGGTCAGGCAAGCTTTGGCAGTCCCCCTCAACATCCCAGATGCAGGTTCCCAGCAAGCAGCAAACTTCTGCAGACTACAGGCTGGGTTGGCAGGTGGTGCCACTGTCCCCTGCAGCAGGAATTCACCTGCTGCTGTCACTCGCTGCTTCCTTGTGGTGGCCTTGCATAGGTCATGGTCAGCTGGCCCAGATACTTCACTTGAAAGCACGGCCTGTTTCCTCAGCCTTGAGGGCAGCAAACAGGTTGCCCAGAGAAGCTGTGGATGCCCCATCCCTGAAAGTGTTCAAAGCCAGGTTGGATGGGACTCAGAAAACCCTGGTCTAGTGGGAGGTGTCCCTGCCCATGGCTGGGGAGTTGGAACTAGCAGGCCTTTAAAGTCCCTTCCAGCCTAAATCATTCTATCATACTACAATTCTATGTTTTTATGAACTTATGTCATAGTTACAGGCCTTCAGATAGAGCAGAAGTCACCAGCTTCCATGCCTTGCTTTCCCCAGAGGCTGCTCTTGCCATTCTGCTGGGGACAGACTCTGCTGCACCTCCATTGCAGCTGTGGCCTGGGGTTCTTGAAGGTGTTGCACGTCTGAGAAGATCCTGTCTATCTCTCTTAGTTACACTACATATTCAGTTTCTTTTTCTTTTTTAATATGTGGGAGATGTTCTTGTCTTCGGCTGTGATTTCTTTGTTACAAAGAGAATGATGAGGAAATTACCTCGGGTTTCTGCTTGGTAGGAGGGTTTGCATAAGCAGAAATCACTTATTCAGCATAATCTCCTAGGAACCTGTGAAAAAGGCTTTGGAAGCATATTAGAATACAGTTGTCTTTGTCTAGCTAGCATGTGACTTTGGAAAAATTTATTTGCATACAGGGAAAACAAAAAGTCAACATACCAGTCAAAGTTAGTTGAAACCATGTGTAAGCTCAAGATAGGGCTGCAAATTTCACTGAGTCTCAGTACTCACCCACAACTCTGTCTTGGGATGCCTTGCTTTTTCTACACCAGGCTTTGGGCAGTGATTTTAGTTGGGGCTCCCTTGTTTTGAGGAAAGAACTGGAGAGCTACATGATTAAAGGAATGTTTGTTAAGATACTGTAACCCCAAAGTGATCACAAGATACTATCAATAAAGAAACACCGTCTGTGTTCTCCACAGCCCACGGGCAAGGCTGCACTGCAGTGTACACAAGCCCTTTCTTTTCCTCTGGTGTCTGGGCGGATTGCTCACAGGTGAATAAAGTGCTGTGGAGTCAAGACTGCTCAGCTGCAACTTTACCTGGAATTCACATGACAATAGACTAGAAAAGGAATATTTCAAGACTTTACGCACATAAGGTGCCAAGTGAGCCTGACAGTATTAACGAGGCCAACATGACTTCTCTCTCTCTGTTGGCAAGGATTTTAGAAGGTCCTTAGCACCAATTTTATCCATCCAAAATTGGCACACCCTCCAAATCAGATATACTCATGAAGACTCCATGCCGTCCATAAGGAAGATGAGGTCTGTTCAAGGAAGGAACCTCTGTGAGCTCTGTTTTACAGCCTCCCAGGACTCAGTCACAACTGAGAATGAAAAAATTACAAATTACAAAACATAATCTCATAATCATCTCACCCTTGAGACTGCTATTACTTTACGTTTCCTCATTGTGATCTTCCGTCACCAGCTTTGAGACATGCTTCCTCTTGTTACCTTGTTACTACATCCGTTCAGGCAGCACCTGTTTTGCAAAGCTGGCAAAAAAAGGTTCCAATTACTACCCAGGGACTTTGACACATAATTTTGCCATTTTGCTTGATGGGTGCAAGCAAACACCTGCTGCCATCCCACTGATAGGTATGATGATCTGAACATTTATCACTCCAGGGACAGAAAACTGCTCATCTGAAAATAACCGCTTATTAAAATAAACTTTTTAAATAACCACAAGCTGCTCTCTGCCTGCCACTGTGAGAAGCGGTGTGCCTCAGATAGCAGGAATGTGTCAGGCTGGTGCAAATCCACACCTGTCATGGCACAGTCTCCGTGCCTCTTCACCAATTCACTGCTGTTGCTTCTGGCTTGTGATAGCTGGAAATCTGATCTCTTTTTATTTTTAATACAGGTTCTCTTCCTCTTTTGCTAGAGGATCAAAGGTAGGACAACTCAAATAAAGGGCAAGGTATCAGCCTATCTCTTAATGAACTGGTGCCAGCTTTGGGTAAGAACTTGGAAATGAAATACTTGCTTTCATCTGCGATATCACATGTGGGTATGTTTTTGTCGACAATGATTACCTTACAGAAGATATCACATGAGACACAATTCATTGAGTGTTTAATTTTATTTTGTTTGACAGTGTCTCCCTTCTTTTGTTAAAATTACAGGATACATCCTCTGCACCTCCTCCAATTGAAATGCCGTTATGTAATGTTTATCATCCTAGTGACTGAAACTCTTGGTAAATCTCCCACCACTGCTGAAGAGCATATGCCAAGAGTAGAGGAGAAAGGCAGGTGGCATTGGGTGGTGCGTTCACAGTACACATTTGCATCTTCAAAGGACAGGAATACACCAGTGCCAGGTGTCAAAATGGTGGTAAGATTAACATTTTGTTCCCTGACTGGTAAAGGTTTTGAGTCCTTGCACCATCAGTAGGATTTTTCTTTGAAATATACACTAGGATAGTTATGTGAAACGTGCTCACAGTTTATGTTCTTTAATTTGATTTAAAAAGCAACATTCTTCTAATAACATTCATCATTGTAGTAAATGTAGGCCCTTCATATTTGTGAAACATGACTTTTAAACACATTTGTGGTAAAAGATCTATTTTGATGGCTGCATGGATTGATAGTCCCACTCAGCATGTACCATCTAAAGCCAGGACTGTGTTTGCGTTGATAAGCATGTGTGCTTCAAAAACAGTCTGGAGCTGTGGCAAAAGGTGTATTTCCCTCCCATCCAGTCCTGCCTGTGCACCCACCACATAATTCAGTGGAAGCATGGGCTTCCCCCTGAGAGCGGGTAGGAAATGTTCACCACGTCACTGTCCCTTGTGACTCTCCATGAAGACGGAGAATGAACCATCACTTTTATCTGTAATCTTGGACCAAAGGATTCTGGCTGCCTATATCCTGTTCTCCACAGTTCTAGTTAGATATGATATTCCTTCTCCTGTCCCAGTAGTTACACTGGGCTTGCTGTTCACAGTGATGGAGTTGCAGCATTCCCCCGTGGAAATCAGAGATCACAGGCAGTGTTGTCAGGCACAGCAGCTCCTCTGAAGTGCTCCCTTGCCCAATGCATTTATGCTTGCTGCCCATTTAGGTGCACTGGCAACTCAGTGCACTCATGCCCTTGCAGAGGCAGATCTTCACCTCTGTTCACCTCTGTGGTGAATTTTGAAGGCCATCTTTTATCCCAATCAGATCTCATAAATCTAACATAATTTCAGCTCTGGACACATGGGCACACTGGTTTCCCTGGGCCTTCAACACAATGGTCTTTTTATTTTCATTCCCAGTATTATAATTAACACACCTATCCTCACACACAGGCTGTACTTTGCATCTTGTACTCCACATCTGTCATGAACTATTTTCGTGGTAGCACGGCTTTTTATGAGGTTGTGTTGGCTCTTAGGTAGGAAATTAACTTGGAGCTGCCTAGAATGGTATTGATATTGAGGAAGTCTCTTCCCGGTTTTTAAGATCTTCAGATACATGTTTTAGCTTACAAGCACAGTGGTCTCCTCATTATGCTGTGAGTACCATGGTTTATTTGGGACTTAGAGAACAGCAAAGACTTCAAGGAGGAGGAGGCTCTAAGGGTGTTGGCTTTTAGTGCAGCTTACTGTTGGGATGATAAAGATGAGAACTTACAGAACCTCCCATTTTAGTGTTTCATTTACCATTTAAAAAGTGGTGGTTTCATACAACTGCTCATTGTGCCACAGAATCAAGTAGATTAACCTTACATCAGTGCATTTCCTTTTTAGTTTTGATCATTAGAAGTTTGCAGCAGCTCTGTTCTGCCAAAAGAGACAGCATACATCTCTTTCATGAAGAGGATGTGGTTCTTTATTTTGTTGAGGGAACAGGTCTCCTGTTAATCAAAGGGAAATACTCGTCAATAATCAGCTTTTATTTTTTTCTGTGAATATAGCTAATGCTGGTTGAAAGCCAGTCTCCTCTGAAACAACTTGAAGTCAGCTCCTTCACATGCAGAAGGAACACTGTACTGTATGACTAATTAATTTCCTAATTAGAAGCTGGCAAACTCTTATTATTTTTAATTAACTCATCCACCTATGCTCATTCCGAAACAAGCAACTGTTTATCACTAATATCAAAGTTAGATCCTGACATATATACATTAAGCCCAGCTAATATAAAAGGCAAGCCCTACAGAGCTGTACAAAGCCTGTGCACCACAGACCATCTATCTGCGTTTGCATGCAAGTTTGTGCGCAAATGCCTTCACACTGACACATGCTGATCTGCTCACACCACACACAGACACACCTCCACACACACACTCTGGTTCCTACATGCATTTTTCAGTGTGATTTTCAGCTCATGTATTTTCTGAATGTTTCTTTCAGGTGGTTCAGTATCTATGCAGGTATAAATCAATGTGTGGGTATAGTTATGCCCAGGGATGCCTGTATGTTCTCCTTACCTGTTTATTAAATGTGAAACACTGTAAGGTAAGGTTTGCTTTATGGCACATGAACAGTAATCTATGTCAAAAGGTGTGGTCTGATTTGAAAGCAGAGTGAGGTTCTTGATTGAATTCAGTCTGTTGATTCCAACAGACTCTGTTTTTGCAGCTGTGGCTTTTTACAAACTTGTTGGGTCATATAAGTACCGTATAAATATAACTTACTGAGAAGTATGAGGGACCTTACGTCCTCGAGTCACGAAAGAGTTATTAATAGTAGAGTGGTCTACAGCAGCCAAGCTATCTTAGACCAGGTTCATGTCCACCTGAAACCTGGCGAGTGGAAATATTCTGGGAAATTTATTCCTGCGGAGGAAAGAACAGTTGGAAGAGCAGCAGGACTGGGTCCCTCATCAGAGGAAAACAAATTCTAGAGAAACAGGTATAGGGGGCAGAAAACTAGACCCACACACTAGCCCTGTCTACTATTTGCTTTTGTTTCCTTTGGTATTTTGCAGTACAGATGCCTCCTGAGGCTGGGGGGCATCGCTCCCTATCACCATGGGAGGGAGGGATCTATCACCTGCAGAGTGCCCAGTGGTGCTGGCAGACTGGAGCAGGCTCTCCTCCAGAGCCCAGAGATCATCCAGAGGAGAGGGATACTAGGTGAAAAATTGAGTCATCTCCTTTCTCAATACCCTCTGCTTGCCTGTCCACCCTCATATGTCTGCTCACCCCATCTGATATGCAGACTCCAGTCTATTGTCAGGGCAGCGTTCCATCACTTATTTGGTTGTGTCCCAACTGAGTCCTGAAAAGACTTTGGGGTTTCAAGTGCCACCAGGGTGTAAAGAAGCCTCAAAAACCTACAAAAGCCACTAATGCTGGTTTTTTGGAGTGAGAACCGGGGATAATTAACTGTGGGCTAAAAACTGTGGGGAACTTTACCTTGAGAAATTGCAGCTAGAGAGCGAGGAGTCCCCCCAAGCAAGGAATGGTTAGGAAGGTCACAATGAGGAATGGTTTGAGCTCACCATATACAGACCTAGCTCCAAGTTGAGCTACATATGGACAGTCTGTCCTAAACCTCTGGATGCTTTCCATCTGCATCAGACATGCAGTGTGCTGGGCAATGCCATAGCTCTGTGGTCCAGCATGGAAAATTCAGTCTTAGTAACATCAGGCTGAGCTTTATGCTGGGACAGCTTCACGGAAGGAAATTTTTAATCTTAATGATGCTGGTGGCCTTCCTAACAGCCAGCGATGCAGCTGTAAGGCAATGCTTGGAGAAGTGGTGGCAGGCAGGGCTGAGTCCTTGTGCCAGCGTGGTCACCACTCCCACATGGGGAAAGGTTTTCTTGCCCCTCCCACCACCCTGGGTAATGTTGCATAAGGGGTTTACGTCTACCCGAAGTGCTTTGTGAGATATGAGCAACTCATTATTTTTAATAGCTCTGACATCATTATCAGCCGGGGATTTACCAAAAGCATAATGGGCTGCTGTTTACCACTGCCTTTAGGATTAACCCCATGGTGTGGGCACACCCAGTCACATAACGTAAACAATGACACTGCCTCCATATTTACCTTAGGGCTACAGTCCACATTTTTTAAACCATCCTCCTCTCTAGTGTCTGTCACTTGTACTGGAAACATCCCTTGCTCTCGAGGCACCTCCTTCCTAATGGGTGTTATGAAAATACCGGATTCTTTAGTGGCTGAGTAAAGAGGGGAATTTTCTTCTTTGTCAGAAATGACAGAAGACAGTGACATTTTCAGTTGATCAGTAAATGCAAGAATATTGTTTCTGGGATTTTTTTTCATAGTCTTTAAACTAATGTCCCCCAAACTTCCAGCTCTAACAAATTTTCAACATATTTTTTTTTAAATGCATAAAATAGAATAAAATAAAATATTTCCAAGTCTATTTACTGCAATCAATATCAGAATACACACTGGCATTTGGGTGGTACTTTTAATCTATTTTTCTCCTTATATAATGACACACATCCCTGTTCAATTAGGTGATTCATCATACATTTCAGCAGCAGTGTGCTCTGAAAAAGAGAGCAAAATGCATTTCCAACAATTACATCTTAAAAAACTCTATAGTCAACCAAGATTGATAGAAACAAATAAGGTTAAGCCCCACTTATATAATTTCAAATGATAGTGTGGTCTATTTCACCGCAGCAGTCATTTTAAAAATGGTAGCGTGGTTTGTGATTCATAACCATACCCCCTCATCACATAATTACACATTTAATTCCATTTAGCCACCTACATACATTGGCTTGCTTTTTACCTTTATTGTTTGTTCTTTCCTACTTCACCAGGCTAATGTGGTCCCAGAGATCTTCTAAAGTAGTAACAAAGACATGCATCCTTATTTATTTATTTTCTTATGATTGATTGATTGATTGATAAACCGGGCCACTAGTATCCCAGTTTTTTCTGAAGTTTGTTGTACAGTTAGCAAAAAAAGAGTCTAACTCTGCTAGACATACAGCACAGTGGTCTAGCAGGAGGGATGTGTTTCAGAGTAGCTGGATGGGAATCAGTACAGTGACGAGATTTGGCTTCACTTGCTTTTTAGTCCTGTCCCAGCTCATGGGAACCTGCAGCCACAGCCAGGTTGTACCACTGGCAAATCCCCAGATGTCAACTCCATCTCACAATCAATCATCAGACTTCTCAGTTCATTTGGCTCTCTGGAGCAAGGAGGATTAAGAAACTGTTCTATGGGAATATTCTTTCATAAAAGAATAAGGCCTGCCTGCTGACCAAGAACCAGAAGAAAGTTGTTATCCAAACACAGGAAACTGGATATTGCAATTGTCAGTATCAGCCCCCTCAACACCTCAACTCTCAAACCACATGGGCCCTGGAAATTTAGATTTGGGTTTTAGTTTTAAATAGCCTGAGAAATCTGTGGACCTGGCTGATTCCCATGTTGCTACCAATGGCTGAAATCAAAGGATGCTGCACAGCACACAATCCAGTGACCGTGGGCTCATTTCCAGGTGCAAGGCACTGCAAGCATCAAGCCTGTAGGACATTAAGTGTGGACACCTGTGGCACAGCTGTGCATCTAGAGGAAAGGGAGAATTTGCTGTAAAATGAAAAGCAGTGCTTCCTCAACTTTGAGATTTATGTATGCACTGTGTATAAGGAATTGAGAGGGACAATGTGTGATGTCATTTTGAGATTTACCCTACAAAAGATGAGATAAAAGTCAGATCCAGCCATAAGGTTTTGATCTACAAGACGAAAAGCATTTCAAAGCAATAACAAGTTCTAAGATATTTACTTAAATATAATAGCTCATCTTTATTTTCAAGCAGTTGATGAAATAACGATACAATAAAGAGTTCAGATGACAAATGATGTTAGGACTAATCTTGTGTGGAGGAAGTTGCCAAAATATTAACAAATATAAAAATTACAAATATCGGAGCAGTTCAGTAGTTCTGCACAACGGATTTCAGCAATCCTGCCTGGAATGCTCAGCCACAGAAATAATGCTGGAATTTTTTTCCCCCACTAATAGACAGATCTTATTTGAATTACTTACTTGTTTATATCTTGTGTAATGAACATGTTATTCAGAGTCAAGACGTAGGAATTAATTCAATTATTCTCTCGGTGCATTCATTAAAGCAGATTTATCCTGTGCATTGCTCCTGAGTAGTGTCTTTGGCTATCCCTTTGGCTATCACTTTTCCCATGGCATTGCTTCCCCAAGGCTCGCTATGACTTGTGCTCAGGGACTGCCAGCTTGACACCCACACAGCAGGCAGCAAGCCAACAGCACTGGTTGATCATCACTCTGCAAATGAACAACTTCATGGTTTCCATACTTTCTGTGATGCACAGATATTGACATTTGGAAGAAAGGATTTTCAAAAAGCTGATAAGAGGGGTTCAATTTAGTAAAGCTGATAAACTCATCACACTTATTCACAAAGCATTAGTAACTTACTGCGCTGTCATGTGCTAGAAATTTGTGCAGCCACCTATTAGTAAGGATTTTTAGAGTCAGGACTGAAACTGTAGTTATCATTCATGCCCAAATTCTCAGGGTAGCAGTATCACAGCACTAATGTACCACCTAATCCCTGGAGCTTTATTCTAATTAGTCATATGTTTACCTCACCTGTAATTTACTAATGGCTCATGGGTGCTGTTTCTCCTGAGGCAAATTCCCTTCGTGGTTTTTTCCCAAAACCTCCTTTGAGAAGAAGCCGTTCTGGGGGTGCAAATTCACCAAACCAACGAGGGATATCGCCCGTGCAGTTATTAGCACTGAGAAATACTCACACCCGGCATAGCCTAGCCACAAGTCCAGAAATAAAGAGGCAGGAAGGCTCTTAACGCACTACGTTCCACAGTCCAGGGAGTTTAGTCCAGTCCAGCTGCGAAGGGAGTAGGAGGCGAAGAGAGCCAAACAATCATGACACTTGGTTTTTAAACCCGCGCGCTCGGGGGGGCTTGCAATCAATCACCACGGCTCAGGGGAGGGAAGAAGGCAGGGAGAAACCACCACAACCCATCACTGAGGAGGGAGGGCGGAGAGAACCATGGCCCAGAGGGTTGAGGGTCAGGGGGCGGAGAGAAGGCAGGGTAATACAACTTCAACCCATAGGGGTAACCGAGGGGAGGAGTAAGGGGACAGGGATACATGGGATGCCAAGTAAGGGAGAACACTAGAACTGAATCTTATAAGGGAACAAGGAATAATAGGTTGCTCGGTCACTCCTGTGGCTGGCCCAAACACTGCAGCACTCTCTGTTGCAGGTTCAGCTACCTCTACAATTTACCCTCTTTCCTCTATATCACATAAAACAGATTAAGCTTAGTTGCAGACTAAATATGTCTTTTCTTGTGAACCACAGAAAGTTAGATCAAGACATTCGGTTGTATCATTCTTATAATTTATATTTTCCATAACATGAGAAGAAATAATGTGAACTTCAGCAAATACATCTAATAACTCAACTCATCAAGCTTTTTGGGGAGCAATTTTTATCAAAAAAAGAGTTCCTGATAGATTTCCCCCAAACTGGCTGCACTGAGGTTTATTCCTATTAAAATAAATCTAGAGAAACTGATCAAACAAGGGTGTTTGCTGTATTACTGACTTACAGAAATGTTTTCTGTTCTTACTAGGAGTTATTCTTCAAATTTCACCATGAATGAAACTAAATTGTGCATCAGTGGAGATGGTAAGAAAGCTAAATGTCAGTGTTCAAATTCAGCAGCTCTCTAATCTACAGTGCCACTAGAAGTCAGCCCACCTTGCAAACGAAATCCATTAGCAGACTAAAGGAAGCAAAACTGCACAGAACAGAACACCTTCATGGAGTAACCACTTGAGGAGTGCCCAGCATGAGCATCATAGCAAGGCTGAATCAGAACTCAACAGCTGGAGAGTGAGTCTTTGCAGATGGAAGGGATCTTCACCCTTATTCCATTTCTTGAAGCCATCATTGTGCTCAGGGTGGTCTGTGTAATGGGTAGCTTCCAGATTTTAATGGTTATTAGTGCTGCTTGGATGAAACTGTGCACACTCGTACAAACTGTGCAAAGTCAGTACATGCTGTGGCATTTTGCCCAAGGTACAAAGGCACATTTATGGGACATGTTTACTCAGTGGAGTTTCATTACAGAACTAGATTAGGGGAATAGCACCGAAAGTTAGTGCATGCTGGCACAGTTAGTCATCAGATGCAGTCTTGAGCATGAGAGTAGATGGCAGGACAGGAAGCATTACCTCCAGCTTCCTGCAGAGTATGCCTTCAGTGGTGCAGAAAGTACTGAAATCACTGATCAGAAAAAGGGGGAAGAATGCCAAAGTTAGCATAGATACAGTAAGCAGATCTATTACTCTAATGATTATTTTTTAAAAATTTAGGAAAAGCTGTTTCAAAAGGAAAAAAACAAAATATTTCCACTGTATGAGCTTTTAACACAACAGTGATAGAAGATCAATTTATTAAGTACAGTGCAATGGATAAAGAAAACAACAGATCTCTAACACTCAGACAGCAAGTGTCACAATTGAGAAGAATGTGAGAACTGGAAGAGCTTTCATTGCTGCACTATCGTGCTTGGCAATATTAACAATCAAACAAACAAACAGCTTGAGCAAGAATAGAGCTAAAGTGCCCAAGCAGTGAGAGAAAGGTGCTAGAGCTTCTGAGGGAAGACACCTCATAGGAATACTGTGTGTAGGACTCTAGCAGAGAGGAGTACCACATCACAACAACAACAGCAACAACAACAGACAAACAAGCAAAAACCACCCCCCCGACACACAACCCCTAAACAAAACAACAAACCCAAAACCCCAATAATTAGAGGAAATGAAGAGAGCCAGAGAAAGATAAATCTACGCTATGTACATGTCACAGATGCTAGTAAGTAGCTGAGAGAAAATAAGAACAGGTTGAGCATTGCACTTCTGACCATGTGATGCAGTTAAGAAAGGTCAAATATTTAAAAGAGAAGTGGAAGTACACCATCCAGGAGTATATCTTATGGTTTAACTCCAGTGAGCCACTAAACCCCACACAGCTGCTTGATCACTCTCCACCAGTGGAATCGGGGAAAGAATTGGAAGATTAAAAGCTAGGAAACCTGTGGCTTGAGATAAAGACAGGTTAATAGGGAAAGCAAAAGCTGCCCACAAAAGCAAACCAAACCAAGGGATTATTTCACTGCTTCCCATGGGAAGGCAGATGTTCAGCCATCTCCAGGAGAGCAGGGCCCTATCATGGTTAACGGTGACTTGGGAAGACAGACAACATCACTGCAAACATCCCCCCTTTCTTCCTACTTCCACCCCACTTTGTCTACACAGCATAGTGCTCTGGAATGTTCCTTGGGTCAATTGGGGTCAGCAGTCCCAGCTGTGAAGAAATTTAACTCTATCCCATCTAAAACCAGCACAGTATGAAATTACCTACCTCTGCTCAGAGCTTCTCCTCTCTATTCAGCAGGCACCCATCCAGGACATGGACATGCCAGTGCTTTAGGTGTCATGAGGTACATCATGACCTACCAGATCTGCACATTTCATGTGCAGAGCTCGCTGGTTGTGCCTTGGTTTTGGTGAGCTGCCTCCTGAATGAAGGTTTTAGGTGAGCTCTGCCTGATGTTCCTGCTCAAACAATGATGTTCAGAAAAACCTGAGGTTTCTGCTCATTTATTTTTCACCTCTGATGTTCTTTTCATTACTGGCTGCACCACAAGTACCAGATGGGTTTCATGAAGTCTTGCATGCCATCAGAAAAAGGCTTCACTTATAAAAAATCCCCACCTGTCAGAGGAGCTCTGCTATGGTGCTGCAGTATGGCCAACATATTAGAAAGTTTTGCAGCCTAAACACTGTGGGGGGCAGGCAACTTCTTACTAAAAAGAAAAAGAACACCACACCTTTCTAAAGCACCCAGAGGCAAGCTGTCAAGCAACAAGAAATCATCCCCAGCTGTGTGAGAATGTAATGGAAATGCCTGCGGCTTTTTACTCCTGAGCTACCCAAGGTCTTGGAGCCCTGTTTACCGTGAGAAAGTATCTACAGAGACATCAGCCATGAACTGCTCTGTGCATGTAACTAAGGTTCACATCTGTGTGGTACAAAGCAGGCAGAATAACAGAATCCTTTGTTTGCCTTCAGGAAGTGCCTGGCCTGGACCTGCTTTCTCTGTGAATGAAGTGGGACTGTGCCGTCATCAAAGAAGCCCTAAGGAAATCTCCAAGAAGCATCTCTTCTGATTTAGCCTCATTATTACGGTATGATCCACTGCTAGCAGGTAAATGCCCAGGTGACCTAATTTTAGGGTACCACCTTGTTATCTTAAGCAACACCAACCAGGTGGAACACAGAAAGAGAGGAAGACAGAAGAAGAGAGAATTTTTTTTCTGACCTCAAAGTGTGACTTCCAGATGGGAATGCTGTGGTTGTTTTTCAGCTCCCTCCATACATGGAAGGCTGAGTAAAATAATTACAGACCTTCTCCAAGCATTTTTACCTCCTAGAATGCAGAGAATACAACAGAACATTCACTTATTTATCTGTACAAAGAGAAGTAACTGAAAACAGATTTAGGCAAACCCTTTCCTCTTTCCACCTCTAGCATTACTTGAAGGAACTTTTTTCCCTATGTTGTATTTTTCTGAGGTATCTGTTATCATTGCTAAATATATGATGACCCAATATTTACCTCAGTAAGTAGCTCTGAAACCTTTGCAACTTTTATCACTTTCCTGTAGGACTGTTATAGATCAAAGCACGTTGTTCTACCTCTAGTGGATTTTTGTTACGTCAGAGCCCCTTGCATTCCTCTCTTGTGCTTGCATCCACTGCTTTGGTTAACAAGATACCCTCTGACATAAAATAGCCTGAAGAGTAACATTGTGCTTTTGCAAAAGCAGGGGCTTGATGTACTTTTGTGTGTAACATAACTTCCCAATCAACAGTTTTAGTTAGAAAAAAGCCCAGAATTGTCAGTTCTACTTAAACCCTTCTGAAAAGAAAGTTTCTATATGCCTATGTAACAATCCCCAAAATTAGCTGATGACCCTGTGCACACCTTGTGTGACAGGTACATGTGGCTATCCAACTGCACAGTGTGTGGGACACACTCTCTGTGCAGCCCCTCCAGTTTTTACTAGATATGTTCTATACAGACAAGAAATAGTGAACTTCGGTGCAAGGTTGGCTGGGTGTAACTCCTCAGCCTGAGTTATCCAGAGGTTCTGAAGGGTGTTCAAGCAGGCATCTGGCTTTGAGCCCTCATGGATATGTGTACTGGGCAGTAGACATGGATGGTGTTTTCAAACTAGGATGCATAAATATGTTAGCTAGGAAGCTGCTAGTGGTGATCAGCAGATTAGGAGCCCTATCTATGTCACCTAAGAGAAAATCATACCTTTTGTTGGTCCACAGAGAAAAAAAATCACTGTTTCTAAGCTGGTGCGTAGGGATAGAGAGCACTTTTACATGTAGAGCCACAATCTTTAAAAATATATCTATTTTAGTTGACCCAAGGAGGTTCTAAGTTTTACTTGCGGCCTTTCAGTACTTAAAGGGGGCTTATGAAGAAAGAGGGAGACAGACTTTTTACATGGGCAGATAATGATAGGACAAGGGGGACATTTTTAAACTAAAAGAGGAGAGATTTAGATTGGATGCTAAGAAGAAATTTTTTACTCAGAGAGTGGTGAGACACTGGAACAGGCTGCCCAGAGAAGCTGTGGTTGCTCCACCCCTGAAAGTGTTCAAGGCCAGGTTGGAAGGGGCTTTGAGCAATGTGGTCTAGTGGGGTTAGAAACTAAATGACTTTTAAGGTCCCTTCCAACCTAAACCATTCTGTGATTCCATGATTCTAGTATTCTGTGATTCCCTAGATGTGTTCCCATGATGGCCAAAGAGGGTATGTTTTTCCAGCCATGCTAGCTCTCTGAAGTTATTGCAGAAACAGTCCTAACACTTACTAAAAGCTTGTTAGGAAGCTGGGGTGCTCGATACCAGGTTAAGCTGGCCATAAAGGGCCTAGGTTTCCCCATACCCTTTACCTTGGCTAGCTAAACATATCTTAAATCAGAGTCCATGTACTCACTGAAGTGCCTAGAAAAGCACAGAAACTAATACCCACCAGCCCTCTATCACAGCACAGATAGGGTCTCTGCCCTGGGGGGAAAGAGTACTTAAATAATGTGGTTATGTGGTGATTAAAATACAACATGCCAATTATATGGCAGGCTTAGAACTCAGTTGGACAAGGGTTCAATAAAAAGATCATGTTAATAAAAACATAATTTTGATGGTTCCTGTCCTGAAAGAGTGGGAGTGGGGCTTGAAATCAAAGCTTTCCTAGTCGAGAGCATTTCTGGGGACAAAGGCTTTGTGGCAGCATCCACATCCTGGTGGAAAACCACGTAGTATTGCTCAGACATGCAAAGCACCTGAGCTGCAGGAAGGGGAGATGACCTGGCCACTGGCCCCTGCCACAACAGTCCTGGAGTTCAGCCATAGAAGCCAAACCAGCCTCGCAGACACACCTGCATGTGAAAAGTCTGGCATGCAAAGGGCTTTTGATGCAGAAGATTTTAAGTTGTCATTAATTATAGAGACATTTTTTCTGTTTCTATTACATCCAGAGCTCATATGACAAGAGATAATTGCTTCTGGAATGCAATTAGTCTGTAAAATTGTTATATTAAAAGCAGTGCATTAATAAAATACTTATTCTGGTCTTTTATACAGTAATACCTTTCTGAAACAGGAATTCCTCTGTGTTCCATGCCGAGCTACATACATGTTCCTGTTTTTTAGAAAAGGATTTAACTGGTTCCCAAGTAGCGGTGATAATTATCTGTTTTCTGCTGTGATCTTTGTATTGTTCCACCATCAACTGAGTCTTCCCTCAACTGTGTGAGTATACTGGATCCAAGCTGCACTTCAGGAAAAAGTTAAATACTTTTTCTGGTGAATAAGAATGGAAATGCGTGGTATTTTCTATTGACATTGAAGACTTAATTTATTATTTTTTACCAGGAAAAAATTATTTGCTTAGAAACATGACTCATATTGCAGGCAAGGAGTAGTTTATGGCTGGCAGCTCCCCTCCGTTTAGTGTTGTCCGCTGTGGAGCAAAGGAGAAACAGAAAATTTTCGCTCTCAGTTTCTCTGAAGAGGGCAAATGTGGCATTAGCTCTCAGCTGAGCCCTCAGTGGTCCTTGGACCTCAAATCCAGCAATGCACTAAAGTAGATGTCACTTGAGCTGGGAAAGGAGGAGGAGGAGGAGGAGGAGGAGGAGGAGGAAGAGGAGGATCTATTCGTGTAGCCATTGAGGAATGTTACCATGATAAAATCATCAGATGTTTCTCTCTGTTCTTAGCACGAGAAGTATTTTAAAAGGAGCTAAAAGACAGTGTAGAATGTATGGGGAGTAGGAAATGTGCTGGATATTTGATAAGAACAGGGAATGATTGTGTTCAGCCTAAAAACCCATCCAATCATTAATTTTCCCGAAACAAGGACTAAAGAAGGCACTATTATTTTAACAGGGTTTTTTTAAACTCTTGTTAGTACTGAGTAAATATGTATTTCTAAAGACTGTGAAGTAACTATAAAACTGTCGTCTCCTGTGAGGAATGATTTCAGCGTGCAAGCACAGCCTCTTATATCTCTCCTTCACCCACTGTCACTCCATGCTAACCCCAGCCCTCTGACCCCCCAGCATGAGTTGTGCACACATTCTTTCTTATGCCAAAACACAGTGTCTCATTGAGACACTAGCTCCTGCTGGGCCAGGAAAAGGACTTTTCTGGAAAGGCTGATGATTAGCTAAACTGCTGAGGTGTGAAGGGTGCTGGAGATATCACTGCCACTCACAGTCCAGTGCAGACCATTGCATGCTATCACTTCCAGTGCGCCCAGTGACAGCCCTCTGGTCCCTAACTCCTGCTCCCATTGCAGTGACTCCGGTGTTTTCTAGTGTCAGCCGTGTTCGATTTCCCAGAGTGCTTACCATGCTGCTATTTATTTGCCAGAGCTGGAATAATTTAAGTTCGAACTGACTCAAAAGCTTTACTGAATTGTCTCTGCTGCAACTCGGTCCTCGGTGGAGCATATGCACTACAGGTAGAATTTCATCAGCAACCCACACAAAGCTCCCACAGAAACCAAAGGTACTTTCTGGGATACATTGTAAAGTCTGCTCAGTGAGGAAACCCGTGCTAAATATAACAACAAATTGCTGCTTAAAGAGTAAGGCTTCATTTGGCAAAAATGGTTCCTCCACCAACTTCATTGGCATAAACACTGAAGGAGTAGGAAGCCTTGTAATGGAGAGGGTAAGGAAGGTGGGGTTGCACGGTGGGACTGGGGGTCGGTCTGGAAGTAAATAGTCAAGCAGGTCCTTCACTATTTTCAGAACCTGAAAGAAGTTCATGCATTTTCATATAAGGACAGGAAAACACCTAAACCCAAGACAGTCTTTTCAGTGTGACAAATGCAGTGGAATAAAATGTGTTCATTGCAAATTTTTCCTATAGGAAATAAATGCATTTCTATAGGAATAAAATGATATTGCAAGTATTTTCTATGGGAAATCACATACAGAACAACTGATTTTGAATGGCAAGATTTACTGAAGGGAAAAAAATAGATGAAGTTTCCAGGAGATCTTGTGTGAGAAAGACTAACTTACTGTATTTAGATAATAAATGCTAAAGATGCTAAAGAAGAGACAAAACCACCGTTGCTGGTAGTCACGATGCAGTTGGCTAGTGGCTTGACAAATCTCAGTTCTTGCAGGTTAAAGTGGAACTGGGGCTCAAATTTTCTCTTCAGTGGGCAAGTCTGTGCAGGGAGGGTGAAGCTGCCCTGCAGTGCCTGGTGTCCTTGCAGACATCAGTGTTCTCCCCAGCTCTCGTGAAGTTTGCTCTGTTTGCCCTTGGTAGGTATGAATGCAAATTGGCAGCACTCCTTCCTGGTCTGTGTGTAGTGGCAGGCTGAAATAATAGCATATAGGCCTGAAAAACAGGAAATCTAATTATTGGAACATTGCAATTAATATAATAGGGTGATTGAGAGTGCAGCTGGTAAACAACTAGACAATGAGCCAATGAGGAGGATGTCTGGAGTCCATCAAAGGCCTGTCTGAGGCCTCCACAGAGTACCTGAGGTATTCTATGACAAAGACATCCAAATATAGCACGTGAAGATGTACAGCATAAACTGAACACATGGTGCTGCTAATGACAGATCCTGGAGTACATGCTTCACCTAAGCATAAAATAATCACCCAGTTAAAAACCTGTGCAAAATGCATGATAGATGGTAACAACAAAAAGGCATGATGCAAAGCATCAGGATTGATTTAATGCAAGTCTGGGGAAGCCAGTGATGTGGGCTGCCTCCATGGCATTTGCCTACTTTACCAAAACCCAGGTGCTTCAGGTTGCTTGGATGTGGCAGGATGCCAGTGCCAAGTGCTCAGGAAGCTGGTTCCTTGCATCTCTGCTAGGCATGCAGGACCCCATCATAAAAACCTCAAAGCCATGCAGCTTTGAGTGCCTCCTCCAGCAGGCGCCTGGGGTGGGGAGGGGAGAGCAAGGGAGTACAGGGGAAGGGAGGGAGCCACTGCCCTGACATTGACCTGGCACAATTAGTCACTGCCAGGACAGCTCATCTCTGCCAGTGGGTGTGAGAGGAGGGAGGGGAGGAGGGAGTTGGGAAAATACACAAAGGCAGAGCTGTGCACTGCCAGATAGGGTTAATTCCAGTGGGGCTGATGCTTCTTCCCCCTCCTGCACCCCTAGAAACTTCAGAAAACTCAGACTGACTATGTAAACACACATGCAAACAAAGAATTATTTATACAGGCACAGCAGAAGGGAATTTTGCAATGACACGAGCTCTGGTGTCAGAGTCAGAGCCGACAGGGCACAGCCATGTCATGTACAGGGGAGATGTCTGTGGGGGTTTTGCCAAAAACATGGGCTTAGGCCGTGCTAAAGCAGTAGGGTGTTTGTTGCCAGGAATGCAGCTTTGTCTTTGGGGAAAAAAAAAAAAAAAAGGTGTGTAGCTTGATTAACCCCAAAACTATAGGAGCAATGAGGTTTGCTGCAGACCCTAGCAGACAGACTGCTGGCTTTGGGGAATCAAGGTCCATGAATGCATTAGGTACTGCTTCCTTGCCTCCTGGAGATATTCCTCACTGCCTGGATGATTCAATACCTGCTGGATGGCAGCATGGCAGGTTGGGCAAACAGACGGCTCTGTGTGCTCACCTGAGGCAGGAGCACTGAGTTCAAAGCTGTGCCCCAATTAACAGGTGCCAACGAAGAGTGAAACTGCTCCGCTCTAGATCCCTCATTCTCCAGCTGGGGCAGAGAAGGACTCTGCACTGTCATCTGCTCGTCCTTCCCTCCCTTTTCCCTGCCAAGCTTTAATGTTTGGTGGTCTATCCTCCTGTGGTGCAGGAAGACAACTGGAAAGCTGGAAAAAATAGGCGTATTGTGAACAGCATGTATTTTAGAGGATTTACATTCCAGTATGGAAAACTTACATCAGATACAAAAGTATCAGTACATTGCATTTCATAAAAGGAGGATAGTGACCTTAAAATGCTTTCAGGATCAGTAAAATAAAGTAAGAAGGAATTCGAGGATTAGTGATAAATTTTAAAATGCAATACGTTATACTTCGTCTGTCACACTGTTCTATCTCCCTAAAGGGTTAAAACACCTTTTATGAGAGGAAGAAGATTAATATCATTTTTGCTAGAAATTATGATTATTATGGCAGAGAAATCAGGGCAAGTATTTTTATTCATGCCCACATTTTAGAACGACAATTTACTTTCCTAATGCCCCTAGGACCCTGCTGAAGAGCTGTAAATGATATTATCAGGCACACCTCAGCG
The DNA here is from genome assembly GCA_018881555.1 of Amblyornis subalaris. NCBI lineage: Eukaryota > Metazoa > Chordata > Aves > Passeriformes > Ptilonorhynchidae > Amblyornis > Amblyornis subalaris. The sequence continues at coordinate 639,795 of JACAXG010000098.1, forward strand.
CATCAGCACCATACATGTGAGTGGCATGCTGGCAGGGCAGCAGCACAAAGAGAGCACATGCAGGATAGCAGGAAGAACCCCTTTACATCCTACAGTTTCGTGTGTTGCTTTTCCACCTGCAAGTCTGTTGTCAGCGGGGTTGCACCAGGGATGAATTTATGTTATCTGCAGAACTTTCCAACAGCTGTATTGTTGCTATCATTATATTACCACTTGAAGACAGTCATGGCATATGGGATGTATCGAAGACACAAATCCTTCAATTGTTCACCAAATGCTGTGGAACTTGTAGGTGGCTCGCTACTCAAGCAAACAGCACTTGCAGCTCCCAGTTACTAGCAGGATGCCATATACAAGCCCACAGTGTACTTCAGAAATTAGTAGGTAATTAGCATGGGTTAGGAGAGGTTAAAAATTTCAGGTTTTTCTATAGGTCTGTTGCTAACAGTTCTGAATGTATAATGGCTATTTCTGAGCATGTTTATAACAGCAGGTCTTCAGCTGTTTAAGGCAGAGCCCTTCTCTTAGCATGGTCATAGGTGCATTCCAACCAAAGCAAGCTCTCAGCATACATGGGCTCCCAAAAATCTAGATGTTGTAATGGACATAAATCAATAAATAAAACACAGGCTAGTCTTGTCAGAGGAGGCTTTGTATAAAAATGTTAACCTCTGAATAAATGCTATGTTATATTGATTGAAAAGTGTGCAAACAGAAAATTTCAAGTTGACAACTCACCTTTCGTAGGATATACAAAGAGGAATATAGGGTATGATAGAGCCGATGTCAAAGGATTATTTAGGAAGTCCTGAGGGGAAATGAGATCATATGAGCAACTGGGAAAGTATCATAGAAAAGTAAGGGGAATATCCTGCAATATAGGTTATGACAGCTGGGACTGAGCATGTTATTTCAGATCTACTTAAATTGGCTTAAGATGCTTTTGCCTCAGACTGAACTAGAAAAATAAATTGGGAAGGCGCTGCTTTCCTGGCTCTAAAGATGGTGGAGAAAGCCAGGTGGCCTGGGATGTGCAGGAGGTATTTTGGGAGCTACAGATTAAAAGAAGATAGAATTTTTGCTACTGTGTCATATTGCAGGGACAGTTGCCATAGCATCATTTGCTCTAAGAATAGATTTCTATAGCCCAGCAGCAGGTCAAAATATTTATAAGAGTTAGGATTTTTTTCAAGGCAAATTCAAACAAAAGGCAGGACCCATTACAGAACTGCTGAAAAGCACATAAGGTAACTCATACAACCTAGCCCAAACTAGAATGAGATGGGGCAAAAACGATGCAGGTGTGTGCTGCTTGACAAGAGCTTCCACAAAAATCAAAGTAGTCTTTCTATCTTGCCTGAACCTTTAATTGGGAGACAAAGAAATAGAGCATGGATTGTGAGGCATTCCATTTCAAAGCAGAAGATTTTGTAAAAGAGGGGTATGTCTGAAACAGAACAATGATCTGAAATGGTTTTTCCTTTCATCCACTGATTTTTCCCTCATAGGGAACTCTTCAGCTCTCGGTAGTCTTTACAGTGCAGAAAAGAGATTTCTGAGTCCAAATCAGGACTCTGCCTGTCCTGTTGTCTCCAAAACATGGCTGGCAATCCAGCTGCCCCACTCAGACACAAATCAAAGGCATCAGGAGACAGCTGCCCCTTTCAGGCACAGAAATAACTTGCCTCAAAGCATGAGTTTGGAGGCAGTAGCTAGACGAAGGTTGCCTAATTGAGCTTGCATTGTGCATTGGTGCAACATGGGAACTGTCCTCGCTTCCCCACAGCTGTGAGACAGAGTTAAAAAGAAGTTGAGCAGCACAAAACAGTTTCCAACACTGTTGTAATCTGATCAAGGGAACACACTGCTAATAACAGACTTTCTGCAATGCAGTGGATCTGCCTTCACTCCCTCATTCAGATGTGGCTGCAGATCTGGGCCACACCATCAGGGCAAACCACTCAAGCACCTCTCATGACAGGGAAAGGGGTTGAAAGGTGGAACTCAGACTGTTCTTCAGGAAGAAGAATAAAATGTGATGACAGTCTTCATAAAAACAACCTCTTTTTTCCTCTTAGGACACTTCTGACATAAGACAGTATTCATTTGAGTATCACAGTTTCACACCTCAATCACACATTTGATTAAACCCAAGAGACTTACGGCAGGAACAGGCAAGCTATGGGCAGAGAATACTTCCTCCTCTTTAGCAGTTCAGGGGGATTACAGGGGCAAAATCAAAGAATGGAATAAAAGGGTGAGCAACAAGGAAAAGACAAGCAATAGAGCCTGTCACCTTTAGGGAATGTCAATTAAACACACCAACTCCATGGAAAAATGGTGATACACTCTGTGCCTCTGAGCAGTACTGCAGAACAAGTAGCTTGTCCTGTGCAGAGTATCTGCTCATTGCTTATCTATCACTCCCCTCAAAGGATTATAATTTTGAAACTGGGGTCTATAAAAAAAAATGTGATGGCCAGGGGCTTAATACTTACAGAAAAACTGCAGGCTGTTCTTAAAGCTCACCAATGCACTTATATCTTCTTCTTATTCTTTCTGGATGTGTTTGAACTACACATGACCTTGCCACAGCATTAGCATGATGAAACACTTTTTATTTCCTCACCGTGATGTTCACAAGAAGACATTTGCTGATTGTATGTAATTGTTCAATGAACATCTGTATGGTGCCTCTCTTTCTGTTTCACCCACACATTTCTATACCAGCTCACCTTTTATTCAATTAAATATCATCATTTTAGAGGTTGATATAAGCTGGGCTGCAGTGCCAGGCACACATACTTAAAGGATTTCCCAAAGGGTGTGTAAGAGAAGCCAAAGTGGGATATGGACAAGTCCTTAAGTTTTTGTGTCTTAGTGCTGGTCTTACTGGGAGAGTAGTTGTCAGTGTACTCAAAGAGGACCTTGGGAGAAAACCAGAAAATGCTATGGGCAAAAAAACTCCCAGAAAATGCTACTGGCAAAACACACAACATGCCTTCCTATCAAACACAGCCTAAATTACCAGTGCCATGAAATGCACAACTCTGTTTGCACTCACATGTAGCTAGGACAATTTTGATAGCACAGCTCTAAAATAGAAGTCAGTACATGCACTCATTGTGGGGATTTCTTATTATTTGGAATGTCCCATAACAAGTTCATCTTTGAAGTTGTGTAGGAGTGTGAAGAAACAGATCCTCTCGGCATATGAAGTTCTTTGCAACCAGTATGAAGGTTTAGCAAGCTGGGAGCAAGCAGGCAGGATGTGGGTAGGAGTAGAAAACTAAAAAAAAATAAGCCCAAACAGGCCCAGTTGGGTCACTTCTCCAAAGGTGTTGTACCAAACAAGCCAAAACCACTGCCTTCTGTAGAGCACATGCTTGCAGGACAGAGGACTGCAGATAGAGAGGAGTCACTGTAAGCAGGTATACAACTCCTTGCAGGAAAATCATTGCCTCAGCTGTGTGTGAGACAGCTGTGTGTGAGGGTCAGGAAACTGTAAAACCACTTTAGCTGCTGTTATGCTGGCCTGTTTGCAGCATGGCCTGTGCTGAGTTTCACTGGGCATCCCCAGAGTACAGCATGCCGGTCGGTGCTGCAAGACTTCAGAGTGGAGACAGGAAGCATCCCCTTCCTTACCAAGCTGGAAAATCTGAATTACACACTGATATTAAACCTGCAGCCATTCTTACTAACATATTTTTTAAGTTATTGCCCTGTCTTTCTAAGAGACACAAGATTTGCTTGGGAATGTACCTGCTCATGGTGCTGTGGTGGGGTGGGGGGTGTGGAGACCCAGCTGCAGTACCAGCCCTTCTTACAGGGACATCCCAATGGAGAGGTGGAGAGCCTCTCCTGCACCCTTTCAGTCAGTGGGTTTATCTGTGGGGTTTTTGTTTCCCATCTAGTAGGTTTACTCTAGATTAGAGGTATTTTTTCTGTTCATAGTTATGGTACTGTGAAATCTAATGCTCACTTTGTGGGAAATGTAGTGATGATGCTATCGTTCATAAAAATAATCTGATCTATTCCCTCTATAGATATGACAGATTTGGATCATAATAAGAGAAACATCTTTATCCCCAGATATCTGATATCAAATGAATGTATGCACTTGAAGAAAAAATAAAGGTATCCTCCTGCTTAAGAAGACAACACACCTCATTTCCCTTTAACCAGCTACTTTGCCCTTAATGGGAGTGCCGTATTCCCAATCTTGTCAATCTTTGTTGTTGACTTCTCAGCCAGTTTTCTTTCTCTGGTACTTTCTTGTTTCCTCTTCCCCCTTTTCCCTCTCCTTTGCTTTCAAGCTCTTTCTCAGGAATATGCACCATTAATGGCTCCATCCCTGTTACTTGTCACTGCTGCTCTTCCAAATCACCTGTCCCAGCTTCTGTGTACACCTCACATTGAATTAGTGGTGAGGGGAGACACAAGTCTTGAAGGCAGCAGTGGGAAAGCAACTGAATTTGCAGCCATAGCCTTGGGAGACCAAACTTATGGGATGAATGTTCTCAACATACATTGCTGCCGGTGATTAGAGGAGAGAAAAGCACCTATAGTTTTCCTTTCGTGCTCTAGGCTCTCCCAGCAATATTTTTGCTCACTGTGTTTTTTCCACCTCAAATTATGCAATTCACTGGAAGTCTCTTCGTATAAGAGATTGCTGAGAAAATAACTATTTACACCATTCAGCTGCAGGCTTAAAGATGTTACACACTGAAAGTAGTCAGCTGCATCTTCTTGTCATATCCTGTTGGTTAAATTACGTTAAGATGCTGAGACAGTGAGTCCATTGAAATCTTCATTGTTTTCTGATTTACCATCACTGAAACACACCTGATGGACAGAAGTCTTGTCCTGCGGTTTTATAAAAGTAACATTATTATTTACAGCACAACACTCAGAGCAACAAGCAAACATGGCCTATGTGCAGATTCGATGGCACTATTTTTCTATACCAGGACAAATAAATAAAATACTAATGGAAAATTATTTTTGTTCAGTCTGTGTAGGGCAATTTTAAAAAATTCCCAGACGTCGTCAAAGAGAGCATCTTTATGACTATCCACAAATTTCTTCTCTTCTTGAAGTCTCAAAATATGATCCACTGAAAATGGGAAAATAAAGTTTTACAGACACAAGCAACACTCACCAGCCCTGTATGGCATAACATTTAGATCTGGTGACTTGACAAACTGCTTAGTCAATTCTCAACAAACAAATTAGGAAATTTAAACAACTTGAAAATTTGGGAAATTATTTCAGCCCTGCTTTAAAAGAATTGTCACAACAGAAACTTCTTAAACAGAGAAATTTCATTTTTAAATGTAGTGTTTCCACACTTTTATTCGGATACAAGTTTTGATTTTATTTTTCCCCAGTTTGGCTGACCTAGATTTCACCTAATTGCCTAATGTCTTTCTGGAGAAAGGGGGTTATGGCAGCTGCCCAGACTGTGGAAGCTGACTTGTTAGAAACCAAGCCAGAGAGTTAGGCAGGAGCTTGCCATCTAGGTCAAAAGCAATCTGGGTTAGCAAGTGTACTTCTCCAACCACACAGGATTATGCTAGGTTTGCTCTTTTGCAAAAGGCACAGAAGGTCTGCCAGAGTGTAGTACTACAACTGTTTGCCAAAAATGACATTTCAAGCCAAAATTTAAAGTCTTAAATTTTTGTTTCCAAGAAGACAGAAAAAAGTCCCACTTAAGGAAAAAACAGAAAACACAGATGTGTTTCAGTTCAGTTTCAGCCTGTCCTCCCACCATAGTGCAAGACTCAGCAGCAGCAGAGTCATCATCCTGGGTCAGGCTGACACAGTACCTGCTTGTACCCTTGAATACTCAATACCTAACTAGAGACCAAAATAAAAGATTTGAAAGGTTTCCACAGGAGGGAAAAAAAAAGTTGGAATACAATGAGGCAAAAATGCATGGATGATAACCATTCATATTCTATAAATGCATATATTTGAAAGTAGGGGAGGACAGTACTTTCAGAGTATTGCATAGCATGGTTTTGAAAGTACAAAGAAAACGCCCTATTAAAGGCCAGTGGAAAAGAGCAGAGACACATGCTGCCTTTATGTTTTTGCTCCGCAGGAGTGTTAAACAGGGAACACCTGTAGCACTTTGCACAGCATCCCTTTCCACATGTGCCTGGCAGAGAGGCCTCAGGCACCCCAGGCAGACATTGTTCTCTGAGCACCACAAGAAGCACCAACAGTTAGATCTGGGTGGTTCCATGGGCTGACATGGCCGTCACACACTGCTGTTCACATATGATCTCAGGTGTAGCAGCCCCATTTACTGAAGCCTCCTGAAGGTCATCCTCTATGCTTACAAAAGTAACTAGAATTTTTTATATTTATATTTGACTTTCCAGCCGGATCAGCACCAGCCGCTTCCATGTCATTTGTCACCCCAGTGACAGCACCATCAAGGAGGTCACCAAGCCTTTTGCACGTGTGATCCCACCACACTGTGGAACGTTGGTTGGAAGCTCCAACCAAGCCAGGGCTGCTGGCAGAGAGCACAGATATTACACCTGTATGAGTCATCCCGGGATTTTATGCTCTGGGGACCACAGGCAGAGGTCCCTTTGATGACTGCCTGGAGAGGAATCAACTGTCTGGTGCATGTTTCTGCCCTGAAAAGTGGTTGGGGAAGAAAAACGGTTTTGTTGATGTTAGTCCCCAGCATATCCTCGGGTGCCCTTGCCAAGGACCATCGCCATCACGGTGGCACTGATTATAAACCTGTTTGCAAGATGGGATTCAGCCCTGCTGAAGCACAGATACTAAAGCTGTGGATGATCTCAGCTGAGGATTCACAGAAATAAGGGCAGCCTTAATCTCCCTGAGGAACACAGACAGAGTCACACAGTTGGAAATAGCAGCATGCATGCAGTAAACAAGTGCGGCATCAGCTGCCCTCCATCCATGTGCCAGCACTACCTGCCCTGTGCAAGAGGCATCTCAGGCCCCCGACAACCAGCCACACAAGCCCCAGGCCCTCAGTTTCCCCACCAAGCACCAGCTGTGACTTTTCTGTGATTGCTGCTATTCCATGCAGAACTTCACCTCTGCTATCATAGGCAGTGAGAAGCATTGTAATATCATGTGCTCTACACCGGCAGCTTAGCAACTTGGGAAAGCTGGAATCATCTGAAGCAATCAGCCACTGTCCCAAGAAAGACAACACACTGTCCTGCACTGACCAGAAGTTCAGCTGAGCTCTTAATGGTCAACCCACTGTCACTGGTGCTTCCACTGCTTACTGAAGTAACTATTGCAGCCTGTTCTTGCTGGTTTATCATAGTAACTGAGTATTTTATGAGAAGCTGACTTTTTGCAATTTGCAAATTTGTTTCTAATGCTTTAAATTGCATTAAGGAGAACTAAAGGAATGGGATTATCAGCAGCTCAGGCAGAGGTCTGCTGCTGGCTGGGCTTTTTCACTGGCTGTGTCAGGCCAAATTTCCCCAGCCTGTGGGTTGGCTCATGAGATTGGTGCAGATACTGCTGGCCATGGAAAAGTGAGCTTTGACCTGAAACAAATCCAGTGCAAGCTGATGGGGTGGTTTGTGTGATCTGGCTCTAGTGTCCACATCAGGGAGCTATATGCATCAGCAGAAGGAAGCTGCTGTGTAGGCAGGAGAAGGAGAAACAAGTCCATCTATGCACTTCAAAATTGTGAATTGAATAGAGCCAAAAAAGAAATAGCACTTAAGGCCGTCTCCAACCTGAGTAACAATGGTTTGGGTAGGAAGGGATCTTAAAGATCATCTAGTTGCAACTTAACTGTCATGGGCAGGGACACCTCCCGCTAGACCAGGTTGCTCCAAGCCGTATCCAACCTGGTCTGGAACACTTCCAGGGATGGGACATCCACAGCTTCTCTGTGCCAGTGCCTCACTACCCTCACAATAAGGAATTTCTTCCTAATAACTAATCTAAACCTACTCTCTTTCAGTTTAAAGCCATCTCCCTTGTCCTATCGCTACATGCCCAGGTAAAACATGCCTCTCCAGCTTTCTTACAGGCCTCCTTTAGATACTGAAAGATGCTGTAAGGTCTCCCCAGAGCCTTCTCTAGACTGAAAAATCCCAATGCTATCAGTCTTTCCTGTTAGGAGAGGTGCTCCAGTTCCCTGATCACCTTCATGGCCCTTCTCTGGACTCACTGCAGAAGGACCGCATCCTTTGTGTGCTGGGGACCTCAGGACTAGACACAGCACTCCAGGTGGGGTCTCACCAGAGAGGAGCAGGGGGGCAAAATTACCCCCCTCTCCCTGCTGGCCACGCTGCTTTTGATGCAGCCCAGGATATGGTTGGCTTTCTGGGCTGTGAGTGCACATTGCTGAGACATGAGCCCAGCTTTCCATCCACCAGCACCCCTAAGTCCTTCTCTGCTCTCAATCCCTTCATCCCCCAGTCTGTATTGATACTGGAGGCTGCACTGACCCGGTTGCAGCACCTTGCCCTTGGCCTTCTGAACTTCATGAGCATCACACAAACCCACTTCTCAAGTCTGTCAAGTTCCCTCTGGATGAACAATTTCTTGCTAATGTGGGTGTGAATAAAAGGCTGGTTCCACTTTTGTTTCTGACCAGTGAGGTTTTAGACCCCAGCAGCTTAAGTGAGAGATGAGCTGGTCCTCAAAGTCAACTCTGCAAGCCTGGCACCCCACGTTGTCCTGGAACACATTGTCCCCTCCCCAGCTTCACAGACACTCTTTGACACCCAGCTGGCAGCAACAGCTCTGCACAGAGTGTGGCAGGCTCCCAGGAAGGGAACAGAGACAGCTTTGTCTACTTACCTGTTACCAATGGGCTCCTCTGGATGCCAGCCCCACAGGACTGGCTGCTGCTGCCCTGCCACATCCATATCAGCACGAGCCGGGCTGCCCAGCCAGGCACTGTGGGAGAGGTGACTGCTCAGAAGTGGCTGGGAGAAGTGATGCTGGCAGCTCACTGGAGGGGACTGAGATATCCTGCTCCATTACAGGAGAGGCAGACAGGAACAATAACACAGGAGGGTCAACGTCTGCTCCTTCTAGCTCTATGCTGACCAAGAGTGGTGGAGATGAGCTCAGAGCCTGAGTTAGCTCTTCTCTGCTCAGTGAGCAGCCTTTCTGCCGAGGCCACCAGCCACTGGTGACAGTGTGTGAGAGGAAATGCAAGTGCTCCGTTGGGGCTTAAATTGACCAGTCATTAGATTACCCCTCATTAGCAACTAAGTGATTTCACATATGTCCCTGGCTATACTTTGAAAGGGATAAAGCAGTGATTATTGTCAATTGTAGCAGGACTCAAGTAGTGGCATGGAAGTGGAAACTGTGATCAGCCCTGCCACTGCCCCCACATCCAGCACAGGAGACAGAGCCATTTCACATTCATACTCCTCACTGCTGCTCCTTAATATCTGTCCAACATATTATTTTAAATAATCCTGGGACAGTCAAAGTCTAAGTTATACTTATTCAGTTATGGACCCTATTGCTGAAATTGCCCCAGTTTTGATTATTTAGGTTTTTGATGCTGGCTCGGACAATTATAAAGAATAGGAAAAAACCATGTTTGATGTTAGTTTAACAACACCAGTCTCTTTTCTCCATCCTCTTATTATTCTGTCCTAATAAGGCATGCATAGTTCTCTTCTTTGGGATTAATTTATGAACAAAATTTTTACATTTCAAGCAATTCCTGAGGTTTTTTTGTTGAAGTTCTTTACAATTGCTTATCATGAAAAACCTCTTGCCATGCTATTATGTGAAACAACGGAACAAAACATGCTCCTTTCTAACCTTTTACTTTTTTTGTGTCCTTGCTTACAAATCCCTTGGTAGAAAATAAGTCTCTTTCATGTGATAAGTCACTCTATGTGGCAGTTTCAGCAGTGCAAACAACTTTTCTGAGCTGCAGTTCCCAGTACAACTGATTTTGTTACACACAAAAGTAAGTTCGCCTTTTGCAGGTTCAGTGATTTCCCTAAAGCTAAAAGCTTTTTCTTCGACATAGATGAAGTGCTGCGTGTACAAGTGTGCATGCACATCTATCTGTCTAGATATGTTCTGTGCTACGCCCACACACCCTCAATACAAGTGCACTACAGCTCAGATTTCCCATTCCATACATTTGAGATGATTGCTTGGTTCAGATCACGAACAGAACAGAGAGACTGCATGCACCCAGTAGTCTGCATCCCATCAGGCACATACACCAAAGCCACCTTACGGCTTCAACACGTTGTCTGTCCCCTGGACGTTAATGCCTCTCCAAGCAAAAACTCTTGAAACACATACAACCTAAATTGGCTTCACATGATGAGGAATCAGATAAAAAACCAATCATAAGACAACAACAGGTATAGAAATGTCCCTGAGTCCCTAGGCAGAGAGCAGGCAGGAAAGAAGACACTTCCAGACTGGCATCCCTTGCTTTTAAAGTTGTAGTTTAAAAGGGACAAGAGGACTTTTAAATGGCATTCTTGGGCACAGGATGCCATGGCAACCTCACTGACAGAAGTTTAGATCCTCACAGACGGCCCAGACTCTCCTCTGCGAGAGGGTACCACTGCCACCAGCACCAGTGCTCCAAAGGCGACAGCACTGCCACAGCAACACACCATTGCTCCGGCTGTAGCCCAGGGGTAATATCCCTTGGGAGCAGTCTTGCTGGTGCCTGAGGTACCACAACAAATACCTAAAAGTATGGCACTTCGAAGAAGAAAGGCATGACATTTCTCCAGCTCACTTTTTATCTCTGGTTAGTTTAAAGACATTCTATTTTGAGTTTCAACAGTCTCCTGAGAGGGAACAGTGGATAGGGGAGAGCTAAGGTAATCAAAAGTGCATAGCACGTCCCTGCAGTACTTGCTGGAATAGCTCTTCCATGTGGGTGTATTAACTATACTTGACCCCCTCCCGGCAAATATAATCATGCCAGTCATGAAATTATACATGAGGCTCAATAACAGATGCAATTCTATGCTCAGGAGTATTTTGCATACTACATGGATTATTAACCTCTTATGGGCACGCAGGTGAGGAATGGCTTTTTTCCTTTTCTTTTTATCCAAACTATAACCAACTTCTAGGTAGGAAAGGGGCATATTTTTTTTCTTTCTTAAAAAAAGCCTTTTGAAGATGGATCTGATGAAGCTGGTGACCTTCTGCTTTCAGAAAGTTTCACTTTGGGTAAGAACTAGCCTGCTTTAATCACCACTTACAATAAATTTCACCCCAAACTTAATCAAACATTGATGTGCTGTTTGCAAAGTAATAGTGCAGTTATGCCACTTGAAGTGCAGCAGTTCATCTGTATGGAGTTACTCTAAGGCAGGAAAATGCTAGTCATTAATGCAATTAGACAGTTCAGTGGAGCTGAGAAGAGTAGCAGCATTGCGGGAGGTTCAGAAGGCTAGGATGATTTTTACAGTTTCTCATGGAGGTAGTTTCACTAGGGGCCCTGTTGGACTAGGTCTTTGAAAATGTCTGAAATAAAATTATGGTAATTTCAATGAGAGAGATAGGGAAAATGCAAGCTTTTAATATTCAGGAGGGTCAACATGACGTTATTTACTTTTTTATATATTTAGAGGCAACTTTATTTGTGATGTCAAGAGCACTCAAGAGGCCCATTCTGGGACCTGGCAATATGTTTACTTTATAACTGAGATATTTTTAAGCAGAGCAGAAGGAACTGTGCAGTGACATTGCCTCATATAAGCACCACATTTGCAGAAGCTTAGAGAAGTATTTTTGCCCTTGGAAAGGTACGTGCATATTTTAGCCATTAGTTCCTATATTAGAAACCATCTTTCCCTGTAAAAGGGCTTTGAAGTAATAAAAAGCAGAAATAGTATCTTATAGTCAAGCTTGGTTTACAGCACACTGCCTGAGACCTCAAGAGACCCCAGGTTTCCTTCCTCCCTCTGCTGCAAGTTTTCTGTGTTGTCTTGTCAGTGGACTATTTCTGTTTTCTCTGTTTCTTTGCCTACTACTAAAATGACAGTGCATCTCTTGGGAATGTTTTGTGACTTAAATCCTTTGCCCTAGGTACTAGGATGAAAGGTTCTGTAAAAGTCCAATGATAAATATACTCAAGACTGCAATTTAATTAAAGTGCTCCAACCATTTAGGGAAGAAGAAATATAAACCAGAAGCTGCCAGATGTCCTTTGCAGCCTTTTTGAATTTTCTCTGTCAATAAATTAGCACCATTTTGTACTCCTGGGAAGTTTTCTTCAGCTTTCAGTCTCTTCTTGCATACCATGTTGGAAAGAAATCCACATTAGCAGGACTTACCTTAACAGCTGTGTGAATTATTTTCTTCATGGCCTTATACAAAACATTGACACAAGCAAAAAAAAACCAAACTAAACTGTGCTGGTTTGAACGTGAACCAACAGGAGGAATGAACCTCAAATAAACCTTGAGACAGGTTTTAGGTCAGAGTTACAATTTTAATAGGAAGGTTATAATAAATGCATTCATACAGAAACAAAACTGGCTCAAAACCTGTCAAGGGTTAACCTGGAGGCCAACTCCAGATCCCCATGCTATATTCTTTAGAGGATCGTGAGACGGCAAAAACAGGCTGCAAGCTTGAAAAATGATTAAATAATTTTATTCACTAACTACTACTAAGAATAGAAGGAATTAAAAAACCAATAAAAATATTAAGGCATAATATACAAATATCATTCTTCTCCCAATACATCCCAATCTTTCTCACTGATCACGCAAAGGACATAAACATGAGATTTCTCATCTTTTGATTAAGAGTTCTTATTGCCACTTTATAGGATAAAAGAGTTCTTTCTGTTGTGTAGTAGGATCCATCCCACAGAAGATAGCTCCCTACAGAGTGTCTTCAGCGAGGTCCCAAACCTTCAGGAAAACACCACAGCCTGCCCAGGTTTTGCAGTGGTGTATCCTCTCTCCCACAATACTCTCAGCAGTTTGTGGGTCACAAGAAAAGTCTAATGGGGTTAAACATTTAAGAATAAGTCATCCCAGCCTAAAGGCACTCAGTAGTACAGCCTCCTGCTTTACTCATAATCTCCAAAGGCTGCAAACTTCATCTGCTCAGGCATAAAATGTTCTTATCTTAGGCTGATGAATTCCCCCATGTCTCATATTTTGTGATTACAGAGAAATTCAGTTTGGCTCTATTCCAGATCACACAGCTTACAGAAAAGTGAAAATCCCGATGCTCTTAAAGATGGCTTCTCCTCTGGTATTTCCTGTTCTTCTGTCTTCTCTTCCGTTAGGCTCATGGTCGCCATATCTAGCCTCTTCAAGTGACTGATTTCCTTTCTCTCTGGCTTAGAGAAGAGGTTAGTATTTGCAGAAAATGCCTACAGAAGTATTTGTAACAACCTACATGCTCCCATCAGATAATTCAGCTGTACAGCTGCATCTCTAGTCTGTATGAGGCTCTCTTCCCAGGGCTCAAGACTCTTTCCCCCCCAAACTGCATGTCTGCACTGGCAGCCACCCAAATTTCAGAAGTCTTAATAGCTGCTAATTAATTCACTGCAATTCGCCTTATCTGCAACAGCAAGGTCACCCTTCGATCTCACCCATCCACCTCTGAAAGGGAAAAGGAGAGGTTTTTTTCTCCACACATTTCTCGGCTTCTGCTTGGCTTCTCTGCATGGCTCGGCTCGGCTTGGCTGCTTTTCTGCTTGGCCTCAGTCCAGATGGCAATAGATCAGCTCCTCTCGGGTCCAAACGGTGCGGGACCAGTGGGGGTGAGGCTGGGGGCCCCCTCCCGCTGGACCCCCCCTGGGCCGTGGGCCCCTGGCCCGAGGAGTAGGGGGGGACCCTCTGCTGCTTGTGGGTGTAGCAGGGAGCAAGCCAGTGAACAAGGGAGCAAGTGAAGTTACTTCCTGGATGGTTTTCTATAACATTCTTTCCACAGAGGCGTGTTCTGAAATCAAGTGGCTTATACAACTGTCCATCACCTATTTTAACCAATCAGATTTGTTTCACACCAGGTCAAACCATGACGCTACCACAAAGTCAGAGTACACCCCGACACCCTGTTGACCATGGTGGTAGCTGTAGTCCAATTAAGCGGTGCTGTTGAAGTGGTGGTTGAGAGCAGTGGTCCTATGAAAGGTCTGGCACTGTGGGAAGTTCGTCTTCTTCTCTGGGTCTCCAGAGGTGGTCTCTCTCAGTTCCTGGGCCTTTTTTATATGGTGGTTGTTAGGTGGTATCTCCCCCAGGAGTGGGGATTTCCACAAGGGAAATGATGTAATCCTATGAGTCATAAGATGTTTCTGGAGTTCTGTTTGTCGGTGCTTATAAAGTTGGGTAATGGGGCATTAGCAGAGGTAATCCACTCAGGATGGGTGGTGCTTGCTGCTTCCCGGCGGAGTTATCACAGTTGAGATAAGAAACATTAACCCACCTCACATGGTCTGCCTCTCCTCAGCCATAGCCTGGGGAACCAGATGTGTACCCAGCTACCGTGAACGACCTATTGATGTGGATGGTGATAGAATACATACTTGGTTACACCCATGACACAAACCAAACCAACCAACCAAACAAAACCCTACTGATGTTTACTCCGGAATAGATATCACCATTCACTTGTTATTCAGCACATGAAAAGACATATTTAAGCCATCTCTTTTAAAATGCAATCTAGTCACGTAGAAGAGTATTCATCGTAAGGACAGAAAGGAGAAACATAGAATCACAGAACGGTTTGGGTTGGGGAGCACCTGAAAGATCATCCAGTTCCAATTCTCCTGCCATAAGCAGGGACACCTTCCACCAGACCAGGTTGCTCAGGGCTCCCTCCAACCTGGCCCTGGACACTTCCAGAGGTGGGGCATCTACAGCACTTCTGCATCTGTTTCAGCACCTCACCACACTTGCAGTAAAGAATTTCTACCTAGTGTCCAATCTAAATCTTTCCTCTTTCAGTTTAAAGACATCATCCATTGTCGTATCACTACATGCCCTGGTGAAAAGGCCTTCTCCAGCTCTCATGTAGGCCCACTTTAAGTATTGATGCAATAATGTCTCCCTGGAGTCTTCTCGTCTTCAGGCTGAACAATCCCCAGCTCTCTCAGCCTGTCTTCATAGGAGAGGTGTTCCATCCTTCTGATCATCTTTATGGCCCTCCTCCCAACTCGCTCCAACAGATCCATGTCTTTCTTGTGTTGGGGACCTTGGAATGGGATGCAGCAGTCCAGGTGGGCTCAGCTCACCAGAGCAGTGGGGCACAATAGCCTCACTCAACCTGCTGGCCACACTGCTTTTGACTTGAGAAGTTATTACATCCAAGTTGGAAAGATTAAAATAAATAGTTCTCTGCTCAGTATTATACATATGGTCCTAAATATGTTGTTCTGTATGAGTTGCTCTAGAATTATAACTCAGAAGACTGAGATAAGGTGTGGCGCTGGTCTCACTGCAGGGCAAAGCTGTGTCCACACATCCTGTGATGTACCGTTTACACATTGCACTGCCTGGCACTAATGTGGGGGCAAAGAGCTGCTTTTGGCTCCTGGGAAATCCATGGCCACATTGACACATCTGACATTTGTCGGCTTTACCACTGGCTTGATGATGCAGAGGTGAAAAATGAGAAGAGAAGGGTTGAGTTCAGCAGTTGTACCCCCAGCACCAACAAACAGGTCATTCAGCCTGGATCGCTAACAACAGCTGCCGTGTTCTGGCTGCCTGCTGCTCTAGTGCCTCTCCCCTGCAGAGAAAATGATGTCTGAGATTACAGAGGAATGATCAAACTTCCCCACAGTGACCTCCCTTCAAAGACAGCCCTATCAAATGCTGTCTTATATAAAAAGAATGGTTGGTTATTTCCTCAGGAAAGAATGTCTTTGAAGAGTAGCAAAGACACACGGTGGGGAGACAGCCATGTTTCACTTTGAGAAGTCTCTCTAGCTAACTTAGATGTTACAGATAAGAAGGCTGGAAACAGATTAGGGAACACGCAAATCTTTGTTTATAAATAATTCTTTGCTTCCTAATGACAGTTTAATTAATTTTGATGAGACTCTTAGTTTTTATTTGGGATGACATAATTAGGTACAGCAGACCTCAGACTCTGAAGTGCTCTGTGCAGCATTTACTTCTGGTCTGAGAGTCCAAGGATGTGTGCAATGTCATGAGCCTCCTTTACCAAGAGCCAGGCTCTATCCACACCAGGAGCTGTTGACTTCAACCTTAAAAACACAGATAGCAGTAAGGTTTCTTTCCTCTTGAAATAAATCAACCTGTTTCAACAATGTGTTTATCATACTTGCTATGTATAAACCTCTCATATTCATACACAACACCCTGTTATCTTTCAGTTTTCATACTTTCATCTTTTTACAGCAACCAACCTTCTAGCAGCTCCAGGACCCTGCATTATTCAGGTTTCACATGTGGAGACCCTCCCACCACTACGAATCACCTCTGGTCTGCAGGCTCCCATCACCTACAAATTCACGTCATAAAATCAATCAAGGTCTTCAACTGCAGAGTTCTTAAGGGCTTAAGACATGGTATAGCACCTGAGTTCATCTCTTCATAGCAGCCCTTGCCAGCCACAGTTCAGGTACTAAATGCCCACAGACATCTAAATTTCACTTCTCAAAGGGCTGGAGAAGAAACTTTTGAGAACAGAACACAAATTTTGCATTTCCATCCAAGGAGACCTGCTTATGTCCCAGTGTGACTGCCATAATGTCAAAATGAATCAAATGCCAAGTGATATTCAGAAAAATCCACGTACATGTTACTAAGGGGAGCACATTAACCCCCGTCCATTTTCTCGCAGGTTCCTCCTTCATGATTCCCAGTGGTACTTCAGCTGGTAGAGATGGATACTTTGAAATGGGAGGCAGGGGAGAACTTTTTTATTGTACCAGTTGAGGATGATTTTCTCCTGCACTTTTACTGTGATTTTTAAAGGCAGGCATAATCTCTGCACGTATCAATTTGCAAGTTCACACATGTGGTTCAGTTACGTCAGTTTCCAAACCTTTACCCCTTAACTTGCTTGCTCTGAAAGGGTACAGCTGAAGGTGACCCTACACAGGTCACAATAGTTTTCTTTTCTTACTGCCTGGTAGCTCTTACACTGAATTTCATTAGTACCTACTAACTCAATGCACACAGTCTAAGTAGGTCATTCTGAATTTAGTTACTGCCCTCCTTCTCTATAAACCCAACCTTGTCATGTGTCTGTGGCTACGCTGAGCTGCACTCACCAGGGGAGGATTGCTGTAGGGTCTAAACCTTCCACCCAAGATCACTATCAGCCTAAGGAGGGTGAGGTCAATACCACTGACCTATCAGCAAGCTACAGCCACTGTCACAAAGGCCCTGAGGCTGACACAAACAGCACATAAAACAAAGGTGATCTGCATTGCACAAAATGAAAAGGAGATAATTAATCCACCACAAGCCTGTGGCTGAGGACAAACAGTACACCAGGTCTGCTCTAGCACTGTATTGGTTTTACTACTTAGATATCAGAATCATTTTCTAACACAGATTTTGATTTCCCAGCCAAATCTTCACCTGGCAGATTGGTACTTGAAATTTAGTTTCTCTTTCTGTGCAGAATGATTACATATCTCTACATCCCGGCTTTTGCAGGCCACCTCGTAAATTTGACAGATTAGTTGGTTCGACTTCCTGCTCTGCTGGTGACATGCAGCGAATTCATCCCAGCCTAATTAGTGATTACACCATCATTTGTACAGACTGCAGGTGGGACTGAAAATTACGTGGCAGGAAGTCTTGAAATACCTGTGTAGATGACAATCAGGGAAATGACTGCCCTGCTGCGGCTGACTGATTTGGAGAGAAAAACCAGACTAGATCTTTGTGGAACAGAAGAGTTTGCAGATGTCAGCTTTCTGAGATGTCTTTTAAGCCTGTGGCCTCCAAATTTTTTGGTTGCTTACCCCTCTCAGTAAAAAATCTTTGAGCTAAGCATTACATGCATTATAAAACATACATAAAAAGAGAAATTAGAAAAAGGATGAAGTAAACACTGTTTTAAAACTATAATTTTATCGTGTTTGTTAATGGTATGAAAGGTGTTTTCTTCCTGCACCCTAGTGGATTGTCTTGCACACCACCTAGGGTTCACACCCCTTCACTTTGGAGACCAGTGTTGCACCCTACCAGACCAACATGAGGTGGGGGTTCCACACAGCGAGCTGTTGAAAGCTGTTTAGAAGGAAAAGGAATGAAAATAGCACTGTGCAATGAACATTGTAGTCATGTACTACACGTGTCTGGGTATTCTAGGGTTGAGAGGAGCACAGTTTCTGAAACAAGATCTTCATTAACTGCTCTTCTCAGGGCTCATTATCCACAGATGTTAACAGCAATTTTCAGTGCCAATCCAGACAGCTGCAAACTGTGTTCCAAGAGGTGCAGGAGAAAGAAAACGCACAAGGCCAGGGAGAGATTTTGCTGGTCCTGGTTTTACAAAAAGGAACATTGGGTGAAAAAGCTCATTCTCAGGCACTTAAGCAAGCAGTATGTAGAGTGTCACAGGTCAGATCCTGCCAGATCCCTGCTGCCAGGCAGAAGGACACACAGGCAGCAGGTGCAGGATCCTGAGTGCAAAAGGCAGAGCTGCAGAGATGGCAGCTTGCACTCAGTACTACAAGACAAGATGAAGCAAAACAGACGAACAGCTCACTAACATAAGGTCAGTCTGGTCCCATATTTCAGTCAGACATCAACCAGCAATAACTGCTTACTGCAGGAGCATAAAGGACAACACAAATATAAAGCAGTCCTTTCCCTAGCATGCAATGTGGAAATCAACAGATTTCCTCCCTAGCTGAGGGGCTCAGCTAGGAGCTGAGACCATGCAATGTTTTGTTGAAGTGACAATTTAACAGTCTAATCCCTTTCTAGACCTACTGGTACTTTCAGTCACTTCAGTCCTGTGGCAAAGTTGAAATAAACAGTGCAAACCACAGGCAAAATAGCACAGGCAGGCAGCACTAACAGGCAGTTCTGGCACTGCTTGCAGTGGGACTTTACTGGTCGCTTCCTAGTGATGGCACAGCTTCAGCAACAGCTTTAGCATCCCCTCCCCTAGCCAGTGCAGGGGCTCCAGTGTTCTTGATCTGACTTTCAGCAAGTAAATTCTGCTCTTCAACACATTATGCAGCAAAAGCATACACTTTCCTGGAGGGTTTCCAACACTCAGCTCTTCTGAAATGGATAATAGTTTCTTCATACTGAAACAGTGCACCTAAACAAACATCTTTAAATAATGTAGCCCTCAGTTTCAATTTAATTTGTTCATTCTGAGGCCCCTAAACACATAAATTGTTTCATTTAGTTGAGGTAATTCTTTTGGTTTACAGTCAGTCGGTGTTAAATAGGAAAAAAAAATTAATCCAACTAACAGTCCCTTTGGGAGTTCTTGGTTGGCTTGTTAGCTCGTTTTCTTTTAACCAAGAAGTTCTATTAATTTCTAAAAGATAAAAAAGCAGTGCCATACTTGCTAGTACTGTGTGCCGAGCTGTTCTTGTTATTTCACATTTCAATGGCTGCATTCAGAAGCTTCACTGGTAGAAGTGTAACAACTCTTGGCAATATTTCATCTATTTTCATATATCAGTTGGCGTCTGTGCCTGGCCTAAAATCAAGATTTCTGCAACCAAAGCCACCTTCTTCTGAGTTTAAACAGATCTACACCACTCGTTTCCACCTCAGAACAGAGCAGGAAATTTCAACCTGAAAAACAAAACCTTTAGTTTCTATAAGACACACCTTGCTTAAAGTGCATTAGGAAAGGTTTTTACAATGCAATATTTTATCCAATTAAACAAGAAATTAAGTAATTCCTAGACTCCTTTTTTAAGAAAAGTAACTGAGCTCCTCAGAAGTGAATTTGAGCGTGGAAAATCCTCTACATTGCAGAGTTACAGAGAAAACAGCACTGACCTCAAATAAGCATTAGTTCCTTTCTGTTTTGCTTTCAGATTCCTTTTCTGTAGCACCCTTGCACACACATTACACAAGAGCAGTAACTATATTTTCTTTCTGCCAAGACATCACACTTCACCCAACAGTCAGAATGATATTAATATCTCTTTCTGTGGGACCTCAGACCCTGCTTTGGGGAGCAATCATAGATTCTCACATCCCAACAGCCCCACAGCAGAGCACGGCCACTCCTCCTCTGCCATGCCAGGTGCTGCCATCCCAAGCCTTGCCTTTCCTGGCACATGTGTGTCCTATGGAGCAGACACTGCTTTGCTTGAGAGAGTCCAGAGATGATCCGACACCCCCAAAAAATGAGGAGCAGCAAGCATCCCCAGCAGCACAGGACAATTAATGGCCTGCAGCTGGGTCCCACAAAGCTCAGTCCAGCAGCAGCGAAGCCGCACACACATCCCTTCAGGTCCTGCAGGCCAAGTGAGCTCCGGCTGCTGCCCCTGCCCCCTGCTGCAGAGCAGAGCAAGCAAGGGGGGAGTGAGGAAGGGGCAAATGCAATCAACTTTCTCATGCCAGCGCCCACCTCACATGCAGAGGAGGAGGCAGAGATCTAGGAAAAACAGTGGGGATCTGCAGTGGTTGAGCATTTTCTTGTGTTTCGCCTGGGTGTGACTTAATGCACACTGCACAGCACCTGCTACAAATAGGTAATGGCACCTCTACATAAACTATTAAAACCACACAGGTACAGGTGTGGTCCTAAGCTCTTGTAATATTTCAGTCACTAATCTTTGCTCCTTTGCTACACTGAGCATCAAATGCGCTTTAATGGCAGGATTTTTCCTGTAGAGGAAAGCTTACACAAGCTGAAGGAAATCAAATGTTTTATTATCCGGTTCTCAGCATTATTTGTGGCAAGACTATCTAACAAACACCTCTATTAAAGAAAGGCAAACAGATTTGCAAGGAATTGTGAAGAAAAGATCATGTCGAATTTAAAAGATACTATTTTGATTCCTTTGTCAAATGAACCTTGAATCATATTTATTTTGAAAGTCAGCTATTTTATTTCTGCTTATGAAGAGCAAAGATACCAAGGATATAGTGCCCTTAGCACTATTATTAAAAGAATAGCATCAAGAGTAAGCAAAGTGAACCCTAGAATTTTTCTAACTGCCAGTATCTTTGTGCTTTTGCAAGGCATCAACTCAGTTTATCATTCTTGGGGATCTCCTTTTTCCCTCTGTCCAGCTTGCAATATTCAAGGCTCTACTTGCACAGCTGTTGAACAACCCGAGTTCCCACTGCTGCCTCCTGAGTGCTTCACTTTTCCAACCTAGGGATGCATAAACTGAGACACGAAAAATAAGCAGATGCTTTTGAAATTAATAGACTTGAGTAACTTTTTAGAAGTTGGTGGATCCTGGTGCTAGCATAATAGCCACTTTGCCTCTCAGGTATTTCAGTAAAGATAATTATAAACATAAATAATATTTTCAGAAGGTGGGTGGTTCCCTCCCATGGCCTCAGCATTCCATGTCATGCTAAATCAGCAGTTCTCAGATTGAAGCCCTGTGAGAAGTGTTCAGGAGGGCAGCTGGGACCACCTTTGCTTCTAGAGGTGAGAGACTGTGAATTGCACAGGTGCTGCCAGTATCCATATCCACATTATGAAGGTGCCATTTCATCCCTCTTCATTACCTCCTAGTGAAGGAGCCCTGACACCTCACCAGCCACTTCAGCAGGCACCAGAGGGGACTAACAGGTGTTGATCCTGCTGCCACTTGGCATCTCCAGCTGCAGGTCAGTCGTCACAGGAGCACACCAGTAGTTCCCTTCATGGACATCTTCCCAAAATAAACAACCCCGCTCAAAATAGCTCCAGCTGAGCAGTCTAGTCCACCAGACCTGTCTGCTGAGCAGGTGGCAGGCAGCAGGCATCCAGATTTTCCATCAAGTCACTTCAGTCACTGCCACTGCTCAGCCAGCAGTCCATAGTGGCAGACAGCCTCGGAGATAAATTCCCTTTACATGTCGTGCTATAAGCAGTGTGTGCCTGTCCCAGAGCAAAAGGGGTGTCTGCTTTTTCCTGCCCATGGTGAGTCCTTGTTCCCAAATGCTTTTAAAACTAAGGAAATTTTAAAAGGGGAGAGAGATAGGGGAAAGAGAAGGGGACAAAGAAAAAACCTTTTTGTGTTCTGTCTTTGTTGCAGTTAGTTGCATTACTTTCCTCCTGAGGATATTATGAGTATCAATTCAGTCATGACCAGACAAATGAACTGCAGCACAACCCACGGAGTTTAGAGTCAAGTGGGCTGTTGGCAGTATTAAGGTATTTGGTATTAACAAATGTATAGACCCACAAACCAGAGAGCTGATATAAATATAATTATGGCAGGAGGGAAAGGCAGGTGACATAATAAAGCAGCTGCACTGTCAGAAGTTTATAATGATCTTTGATCCCTTAAACCATCCCACAAATGTCAATCCTTCTCATCAGGTTACGACTGAGATGCTAGAAGATGAGTTGAGCAGTAGGAAATATATTTTAAGAATTGGTCTTAAAACAATATTGAAATGCAGTGAATTCAAGATAAATAGCTGTCTGTCTAACAAATTCATTCTTCTGGAATTTTCTTATAAAACTGCTGTGTCATTTCCAGTTAATATCTGATTTTAACCTCCTTTGAAACCAGTGTTCTCAAAATGAAACAGGCATTGCTTCCTCAAGCTTTTGGACAAGATTAGCATCACGCTTGTTTCACATCAGTCACACACTTCACTGGGGGCTCATGTCCTGCCATTGTCCACAGGGAGCAGGGAGCATCAAGTAAATCTTTCCCATTTAAAAGTCTCCATGCTCAAGCAACTTACATTTTAGTCAATGCAGACATGCTAAAATTCTATGGCAACACTGAGGTGGTGACATAGAGGAAGTGAAATAGTAATTTCACCATGAAGGATTACACATAGGCTACTCCTCGTGTTACAAAAGAAAGCCACGAGGCCATGACTGGGCATACCATCAGTCCAAACACCCAGACTTCCCACTCATGCCAATTCATTTACTGCGTAAGCGCTTTTTAGTGGCTGTGTAATGCTTTGTCACCTGGTTTCCCAAGATAATTTTCAGTGTTATGGTTTACTCCCTTCCCCCCTCTGTTTCTTATATAACCTTGAACCAGATCAGATGCTGAAGTAGCTCACTCCCAACAGCAAAGGAGAGCTAGAAATTTGTATTATGCAGACCTCACACTTCTCAGCTACTTTGCTTTCTAGAAGCATTAACAAGTTTTGTATAAACAAAAAGTAAGGGCATGCCCCAGTCTGCATTACACCATCCTCTATGGACAGCAAAGGGCAGGAGACTGTTCCTGTGTCTCCTCTTGTGGTCTGGCACTGAACTGTGCTGTAGATTAGCTAGCTACAAGTTTCACCGACCATAAAGGCATTTGTAAAATATAGGCAAGCTGTAACCACATCCTCTATGTCCTGTCCCAATCCACAGACCGACCTCTCTCATGTCTTTGGCAGAGGTATTTGAGATACTTATTTTAGGGGACATGTCACAACAAGCTCTACAAGAAGCTGAAAAAATATGCATATTCTTAATGACAAATAACCCACTTATTTGCTTCACTAAACTTAATGTGAGCGACTGAAATGGTTAGGTATGATAGGTGACAAGGATGAGTTTACTGCAGAACAACTGGGTGAAGCCATCTAGTTTGTTTGGGTTTCAATCATCGAAGTATGCACTACTGTATTTCACATACACCCAAACTCTAAAAGATCTTGCCCGTTTTTCCATCTCCAACACTCTTTCAGCCAATTTAGTTGCCTCCAATTTTTGCAACAAAAATTTGCTCTTTTGAGAGTGTTCAGGTAAGAATAATTTTTATGCTCAAACCACCACATCTGAGTATAGACTTTTACAGCTATCAATCCACTTCCATGCTACACAGAAAAACTGGCAATAGTATATAAGATTTAAACCCCAGAACTTTACTCTAAACCTGCATACCTGTTTTTTAATTAGTACTTGAAATCACTGGTGTAGCTGGGTATCTGCCCCCTGTATTTTGCTGTGGACAAGGCCCAGCAGCGACTGTCAGTGCTAATTCATGATATGGTGATTCAACACCAAAGATGCCGACTGTACTGAGAAGCACTGCTGAGACTGTATTTTCTTGGTGCAGGGCAGGTTGCTTAGTGACCTGACACCAAAACAAATGCATTCACTTGTATATTTATTTATAAAGAGCAGCCTTTCCTGAAGGGTCCAGCATTTAGTGGGGACACCTGTTTCTTGCATGCTTGAAATTTCTGTCCTGAAATGACAGGCTTGATGCCGTACTCCAGCTGGTTAATGTCTTATTTATAAGGAAGTTGTGCAATATGTGTGCAAAATGTTCTCTGACTCATTTCACAGCAGCGTTGGTTAAATCACACTTCAACATATAAGTCATCAGACCAACTGCAGAAGCAAGAGTCAATAAAGCACTACTTTCCCCAGACACATGGCAGCTGATACATTTGTTTCTTATTTCTCCCTCCCTGGTGAAAGCCGAAGGTGTATTGCACACTTTCTATCAAAATACACCATTCAGTTGCATGTGAACAAGGACATGGGGCAGTATCTGAGGGAGAGCGTTTCCCACCAGCTGGAACACAAGTTGTCCTGCGGATATCAGATCACCCCACAACAGGGGCTTAGCACTGAAGTCCCGCTCATGTAGGGGAAGGGCTCTGCCCTGTAAAGGTCATACTTCATATCCTGTGGCTGGAAGTTAAGTGATGCACCCAAGCGTTTTGCGTGGAGGTTAGAGGTGTGTGACAGACAATGCAAGCTCTGGTGTAGACAAAGATCCAGGTATATCGGCTTATTTCTCCTTACACTCAACTCCAAAATTAGCCGAAGTGTCAGTAAATACTAATTGAGCAATAGATTTATGCAATAAGGCTTCAAGTATCTTTAACAACAGAGTGAATGACACCAAAAGAATGGGAACATAAGAGGCACTGATATCCACGTCTCGTCCTTGCCTCAGCCTGTCATGCACAAAACATAAAAAGCCGCAAGCCTAACAAAATGAAAATGAATAGAGACCTCTTAGCATACCTATCATATCTGATTGTGGCCTTCTTTTAATTTTAAAGCTTGAGAAACATTCCTAATGCTGTCTTAAACAAGCTGTGCCACACTTTCTTTTAAGCTTTTGATTTCCTATTTGAAATAAGAAGGAGCTGATTTTTTAGAATACAGGAAATTTTTAACAGAATACAGAAAACGTATTTCTGTATACATTTAAAGCAAATCTTTCCTGTTTACTTCAGTTACATCTTTGAAGATAGAGAGTTTCCAACATCAGGTATCAAGCAGGTAAGCACTTGCAAAGTGTGAAATGCTTGCTGTAACTGCCCTTGCGAATTTAGGCAGAAGTCACTTGCTTTACATCACCAAAATCCTGGACCAGAGTCATCCAACTGAACAGGGCAGGGGTCAGTCCCCTTAAACACAATGCTATCCTTTTGCTTTTCCTGCAATTGTTGGGCCCTTTTGCTATAAATGTCTCAGCTCCTGCAACAGCAAACAGCTTCCTTCAATGCACAGCCCTGACTCACACCCAGAATCACATCCTGTCCAAGGAACAAGAAAAGGTTTTAGGAATAAAATAACTTGATCATATAATTATCAGCAGCTTGATCAGACATGTGCATGTGGGAATAGAGAATGAGACTGTTGCCAATCCTTACTGAACTTTTAATTATTTACTTTGTCATTGTATTTTTTCGTTAACGTCGCTCTTCTGCGTAATGATATACATCCTTGTCTATCCACACAGAAAAATTACATAGAAGAAGCTGTTCAGAGACAGAGACTAGAAGATGCTGGAAGAAGTGTAGAATCAGGTGAGGGCACAGGTACTTGGAATATGTCTGGTGGCTGAAGAATAGTCAGCAACAAGGAAGCATAAAAGAGAAATGAGACCACTATGCATAATCAGAAAATGCTGAGGAAGGAAACCTGCAGTTTGCTGATGTATTAAATGAATATTAGGGGAAGGAAAGAACAAATCCAAATAGATGTTGTGGCCTGGACAACCTGATCTAGTGGGTGGCAGACCCACGCATGGGAAGGAGTTTGGAACTAGATGATCTTTAAGGTCTCTTCCAACCCAACCCATTCTATTCTGTGATTCTATTCTATCTCAAACAATGCATGCGATTTACAGATGGTGTGTTCATGGAGCTTACTTTGCAGGGGCTGGTGCATCGAGCCAGCCAGGACAAGAAGCAGAAATACTCCATACACTGGTCCAGCTTTTGTAAACAGAAGTCTTTTTCTCCAAATATGCAGCAGAAGGGTTAGATGATTTCATAAGAAACTTTTACCATCAAGATTTTCAAGACCCACCCGGAAAAAGTGCCGAGACAACTTGAGCTGGATTCGTAGCTGGCCATGCTTTCAGATGGAGGTTGGATGAGAGACATCCTGACCTCCCATCCAACCTAAATGATCCTCTGAAAACTAACTAATGGCACTAACAGCTAGAAAAAATGCAATGTCTTACGCGCGCTTAGCATTTGGCTGACAGTCACACATGAAGTACATTTCCAGTCTCCTTGACAGCAGTGAGGCTACTCACAGGAAGACGTTGAGCAGGAGCACATGCTTAGATATCAGTCTGGTTTGATGGGTTGTAACACTCTAAAATACACTGTTCCAAAATCACTCTGATTTGTGAGCTTCTAACAGTATAACAAGAATGAAAGTTGGCTGAAAAGCACGAGACCATGAAACCCAGATATTTGCCAAAGCACATTGCAAATACATTTTTGAAAGGTTTTGAAACATCAAATACATGTTTGAAAACCCAGCTACTGTTAGCTTAATCAAAAGTTCCCTGTACGCTAAAATTTTTTGTAATATTAAATAGTTTAACATGCCTGGCAAAATTTCACTTTGCATAGCTGCATACACAGTGAACTCCTATCTCTGAACAGTTTAATCCGATTTCAACATATTGTAGCTTGATAAGATGCAAGAATACCAATAATTCAGAAGCTAGTAAAATCTTCCCAGGAACAAGAAAGGAGTAAAGTAATCCCATGGCCTCACCCCTGCGCACTGTACAGAAACACTCTTCATGGCTGAGAAGAAGAATGCTGTAGAACTATTTCCCCCATTTCCCATGTCCATGGGGATGCTATTACTGTCTCCATTTTGCTGTGCATCTGCTTCCTCATACACAAGGTGCAATATAGTCAGAGAAAAAGCCAATTTAGCTGATTCCTACCCATTTTGATTTGGGAAACTTTTAACTTTCCAGGGGAGTTGTGCCAGACTGCCAGCACCAAGGTCCCTCCCTGATTTATGAAGC
Organism: Amblyornis subalaris; assembly: GCA_018881555.1. Taxonomy (NCBI): domain Eukaryota; kingdom Metazoa; phylum Chordata; class Aves; order Passeriformes; family Ptilonorhynchidae; genus Amblyornis; species Amblyornis subalaris. Next base: position 667,132 of record JACAXG010000098.1, read on the forward strand.
CTTAATCCCACTGATGGAAGGCAAAAGGATTCTCTTCTGCAAAGCCACTGCATCTCTTTCCTCCTCTGCCCTTCAGCAGTTAGGCTTCATCATTACAGTTTTGAATACTGTCAGTATTCTAGTTGGCAAAATCTAGCAAATTTGATTCCAGAGTGCCTTGAAACATTAAGAAATAATTTTAATTCCTGGAGGACGGGGAAAGTCCCAGCAGCCTGTCATTGTAGTGCTTCGTACGCACGAGTGCTTTGAAGTCACAAACTTCCCTGTGTTGGCAAGCCCTCAACACAAGACGACTTCCTTCCAGAGAAGGCTCTCAACCTCAAAGGGCAGCAAAATGTCTATTTTAGCTGGATGAACACATTGCCACCAGCAAATCAGTGACTTCTGTACCAGAAGGGAAGAAGAAAGCAGCCCAGGTACTGTTCCAAGGGAGCTGTTACCCTTCCAAAGGAGATGTTACCCTCACAGCTCATCTTTAATGGTGCAAGCTGAAGGAAGTCTGCAGGAACCCAGTAGAGGGATTGCATGCGAGCCAAGTGCAGATTGCTGTGGCAACTGCATGTGGGCATGGCCACAGCACCACGAGGGAGGCAGCAGGAATCAGGAAAAACAAGGAATATGGTGGCAACCTCCTAAGCTTCACTAAGTCTTGGGAGCCAGTGCAACACTATTAATAATCTTGACATTTCTTTGTCTTAACTAGGAGCTTTAGCTGGTATTTGAATAGCTAGTAATGCTGTGTTTCATTGTTAGCTTTCACCATCATCATCCTGGAGAGATGGCTGGAAAACAAGTTGCTTCCAAATGCCAAAGCTTCAGGCTGCCTGCAAACATGAGATCTCTACCATCAGTTCACTCCTGAATGCTAGCATCACAGCCACAAACAATAACGTTCTTCATTTAATTTTCAAAAACACAGGACAGGAGTTAGGGAGGAAGCAAAGGGGATACTTATTAGTTCTGCAACCTGCTGCCTCTGTTCTTTCCTGCTGTTGATAATTCACACCTGCAATTTGCACTATTCAGAGGTGCCTCTTCCCAGTACATGTGCTACAGCACAAATCACAGCTAGGGACACATTTTGGTAATAGCAACTACATACTGAGATAAATGCCAACTAAACGATGTTCTCTCTATTGCAGAATTTCACTGTGTATAATGAAGAATTCCTGTGCTTTGACCTCTCTCAGACACTGGAGGCAAGACAAATATATTGCTAGTCTTCGTTTCTGTGTAGAATCAGACAAGTTCTCAGTTAAGTAGTTTTGCAAATGAGATACTTAAGCAAACAGCATTTCTACTTTACAGACAGTATGACCGTTTTGAGGTAAAACAGTCTTTTTGTTGCAGCTCTCTTTTACATGCAGTTAATCCATTTGGAGAAAGAAAAAAAAAAACCAACTGACAAAAGATAGTAAAAAAAAAACCCTACAGAACCTGAGTCTGTAGGTGTTCCCCTTAAAAATGTCTTATCTTTATCAATACTGGAAAACACCCTTCTTCCTCTTTCCATTCAATGAACAGCCTCAATGGAGATGTTCTGCGAGTACCTGCCATATTTAATCCAAGAGATACCTGCTGGGGGAGCATGGCAAAAGTTAATGTGGAAGCTCGCAATTGATTGTAAAATGCACACAGCACAAAAGGAAACAAAGGCAGTTTTGCATTTCTTTTTCCTTCTACACTAGGCTGTCACACATTTTTCTAACTATGCCAAACCAGAAAAAATAATGTCTCCTTTTTCATATATGCAGTTGCATCATGTGACATTAAGTACAGAAAATATGGTAATATCTATAATAATTAGTGTCCTGCTCAGTGCATATCTTTGCCCAAGTGCATGTTTTTCTGAAGGCCAGTGTCACATCAAGCCACACAAGCCATAAACCAACGACTGTTAACACTTCTGGGTTTCTTAATGACCCAGTTTCGCTATCCAGTACCTCTGCACTGACCTCAAGACTGAGTGGCTCCGCTGTGCTTTTGCTACTTCAGGCAAATGAAGAGACAGGTTAAAAGCACAGTTAATGACTAAAGAAGGTTCACAGCTCTCTATCTATTAAGTACATGCATGCCTATGAACTCAGTGTGTTGCTACACATGCACATGCATATTTATGCCATGAGCTATACACACATATTTTGATGTAATACAGGCATGCTTGCTGGGCCATGCCTGGTTAGCAGGGATGGAATGCCTGAGCACGCACACATGCTCAACCCTACATGCTAAGTCCAGGAGTTACAAGACACCCTTCAGCAGTGTGCCTGGTTCAAACACCCAGGGTGGAAACAGGATTGAAAATTCTGCGAAGTTTTTTGATTTGTACGTATTTCTGATACCCTTGATTAATTAAAAATCCCACTTCTGTGTGAAAGCAAATTATTTCACTGATTTGAATAAAAGTAATGCTTCTTGGAAGAAACATTGTTAGCTGTCTTCTAGAGAATATATAATAAAAGGTCTAGACAACATTACTTAACCTTTTTCTTATAGAGGTCTTTATCCAACTTTTACAGACAAAACAAATGCTGTTTTAGCTGTGAATAGACACATTTCCCGACTTAAAGAAAACATGTACATTTCTATTCACCTTCTGAAGTTTCTCTTTTGAACAAGAACTTATACAGGACCGAGGGGCTTTTTAGGTTTCAAATGCTTTTACACAGTGCTTACATTTCTGTCTCTGTGTCTCATGGAGTATTTCCTCATTTCAAACGAGTTTTTTCAGCTCAGCAGATTGCTGAACGGTTGACTATATAGACGAACTTTGCCTGGAAGGCAGAGTGCTTGGTGCTGAGAAGTCCTTTATAGAAGACACTGCAGTCACTTTGCATCAATCACAGTGGAGATGTAAAGAATTTTTAGCATCATATCACAGAATAGTCCTATGACTACACACAAAACCTTAACTGCTTAGAAAAGACATAAAGTTACATTTCTCCTTATGTTTCTGTTTCTGGGATCAAGCCTTGCTAAAATTACTGAGGTGATATTTCAGATTTCTTTTCAAGACTGGCAGTTCACAATATGTGAGCAGAGACTGTTCTCTCTGTAGAGTTCCGTGTGTAGTGCCTCGCACTATTAGTACAGTAACAATACTTCATTTTCTCACTGAGTGTGCCAGCATTTTCTCACCCTCCAAACAAAATTTACTATTGCCTGCTAAATCAGCTTAGCTTTCCAATAGCTGCACGTCCTTCTTTCACTTTCCTTCTTGGCTGTTTTCTGCTGGTGTAAGACCAATGTCACACAGTTAAAGACTGAATGAAGCAGGGTTTTAGGATTTATTAGGAAAGAGTGGCACTGGCCCAGCTTGTCTCCATACTGCTTTCAGTCAGAGCAGTAAGTTCAGACACCTTGACTGGAGGAAATGTCATCCAGCTGCACATCACAGCACAATTCAAAGAAGGAGGCTGCACAGATCAACTCCTTCAGTTCTCCCTGTTCTGGAGAACTGAGGGACAGTTGCTATGTTCAGTGAACTTTTCAATGAAAGGGACTTCTAGCAGCAGCCACTGCTATCCCGTTGCATCACTGCTGGCTGCAAGAGCAAGAGCAAAATATGGATTCTTCAGCCTCATCCCTCACATTTGCTGCAACAGGAATGAGCTCAAACCTTTGCCCAACATGCAAGATGGAGAAGAAAGACTGCTATGAGGAGCTGGTGAATGCAGGGGTTGGCAGACATCCCTCTGTGGCACCATTAATTTACATCTGGGTTTGTAAAGTCCAACTGACCATTACATCTTCCTCCTTCTCTAAGACCCTTTCTGGCCTTTCTTCCTCTTCTGCTGCAAAACACAATCCTCTGTCAGTGCAAAATTAGATTTTTTCTTTTGCCTACTTTGCTAAGAAGCCTTCAGCCAGGTCTGTGCATTTAGCATTATTTGCTCTAAGGACACAAAAGTCTAATTATCTAAATTATCAGTAGCCTGGGTGCAAACAGGGTCAGAAGTGAATTTACTTGCTTCTCCAGTTCCACTGGTAGCATAGCATGCTTGGTGTCTCATTTACTAGAAGTATGTCCAGCTTCCTTTTATTTTCTCCTTTTCAGATTTAAGAAAACAGTTCCATATTTGAGTCAGGTTCTTAAAACATGTTTCTACAGCAGAAATTTACAGATTTTCGTTATCACCAATTTAAAATTTTCTTTTTAGCTTACGAGAATTTATCCTCTGAGGTAGATGACCCTTGCCTTGTTAATGGCAAGACAGAACCAGACAAAACACACTGTCAGAGCCAATTTTAATGCACTTTCCACTTTTTCAGAGTCAAATCTTCAGAAGAAACACATGAAATGTCATATTCCTAATATTACTACATATTTTTACAGCACAGAAGGGCAAAAGAGTCATAAAGTAGCAACCCAGTGGTCAAGTAGTGGGACCTGGAAAGACAGTGAGAGAATGAGATAATCAAGAGCAAAAAATCAGGAAGTTAGAAAACATAGAACCAGGTGTTTAAACAGGTGCAAAGCTTTTTAAGTAGCTTCTGCATGGGAGGAAATCCGGTATTACTGATTCCAGGATGAGATCTGCTTATGGAATCTTTAACAGCTTACACCAGCAATACCTGCAGAGTACATCTGCAACCTCAAGTGAAACAAAACACAATGTGTAGAGTGATTAACAGAGCCCACATTTCACATTAACGAGGAGGTGTGCTGGTTTTGGCGGCAGCGAAGTTAATTTTCTTCAGTGGCTAGTACGGGGCTGTGCTTTGAATTTGTGCTGAACACAGGGTTGATGTGTTGATATAGAGATGGTTTTGTTACTGCTGAGCAGGGCTTGCACAGGGCCAAGGCCTTTCCTGCTTTTTGTACTTCCATGCTGGCAAGGAAGTTGGGGGTGCATGGGAGGTTGGGAGGAGACACAGCTGGGACAGGCGACCCAAACTGACCAAAGGGATATTCCAGACCATGTGACATCATGCTCACTACATACAGCTGGGGGAAAGAAGGAGGAAGGGGGGAATGTTTGGAGTGATGGTGTTTGTCTTCCCAAGTAAGCATTACTCATGATGGGACCCTGCTCTCCTGGAGATGGCTGAACACCTGTCTGCCCATGGGAAGCAGTGAATTAATTCCTTGTTTTGTTTTGCTTGCATGTGTGGCTTTTGCTTTCCCTATTTACCTGTCTATATCTCAACCCATGAGGTTTCTGGCTTATACCCTTCCAGTTCTCCCCCTGGTTTTGCTGGTGGGGGAGTAAGCGAGTGGCTGCCCAGTCTTTGCTGCCTGGGGTTAAACCATGACAGGAAACTAAGCACCTTCACCTTGCCTAAGAACCAGGCAGATGAAGAAAGTACAAGCAAGATGAATCCTGCATTTCTTCTAGCCTTTCCACATCCCAATTGACACAGCTTAGAAACAGCACAAGCTGCTTAAGGCATAAGTGCCAAATCTCCCCAGGCATTTCCCATTTCAATGCAGGCTTGAGTCAGCCACAATGGCAGCAGGGGAACAGTGGCAAATAAGGAGCTCCACAGAGCAACTGGGAGTAAAGAGAGGAAGCAGAGAACACAATGAGAAGCAATGATGTGACATCGAGAAAGGGTCACAAAGGATGCAGGGAAATCTGAGCATTTAGTTTTGGTTTTTATTTTTAAGTAGCTGCCATTGCATATCACCTGCACGGGACTTTTCCAGGCATCACTGTCAGAGAGGGGCTGACTGGTTTGGCAGCTGGCTGTCAGTGGCAGCACAGGGCAAGGGCAGCTGGGGCCGGTCACCATGCACTGCTGTGTTCAGAGGGGCATGAGGGCAAGACACCACAGCTGGAGAAACACTGCTGCACAAAGAACTCATGAGAGCTGGAAAATTAAGCCAAGGCATGGACAGAAGTGGGGATCTCAGGAAAATTCCTGCTGGAGGTGTGAGGGAGAGCAGACATCACAGGGTAGAAGTGCCAGATCCTCTTTTCCACAGCACTGTTCTTCACCAGATCCATGTTTCTCCTTACAGATGTCACTTTGAGCTTTTTAACACAAGTTTCTATATCTGAGAAGCGAAATGAAGGATTTTGAAGAAGGGTGATCATAGAGTCTGGTCTTGTTCATTACTTGTACCAAGGTAAACAGAAATCATGACACAAACAAGGTCAGAACACTTTTAGATGAACTGGGAATCACACTTTCACCCAACCTTCTTAGCAGGCAATAATAACTACTCAACAGAATTAACTTCAGACCACTTTTGCATGTATAGTCAGTATACAGCCATAGAAGGTCCTACAGTTTCTCATTTTTGTGCAGCCTGGCCAATTTTCATTTACATTCTGTGGCATTACAGCAAACTACAACTCAGGACACTGAGTGCCTCATGAGGGAGATTAGACCGTACAAAGCAGGATAATCTGTTGGTCAGATGCTACCACCTTGATGAGCAGTTGCAGGGACTGTATATGGTGTAATGAAAGAATGACACATCCTGAACAGTGACCAGATCTGCTGCTCTCTAGTAAAGCCTGGGCTGTGATCAAAGACTTTTTCATGGTCCTAAGTATTTTAATTCCTGTGTGGATTCTTTCATGCCTAATGAGTCAAGCTCCTGCCAAATCCTCTTCTTCAGTGGGAACTGTTAGTACGGACTCTGCCATCTGCTCACTCTGGTGTTCTCATGGAAGTTACAGACACACATAGGCTGCTCTATTTCTGTTGAGTTTACTAAACTGGCCCAACATGTTCAAAAATTACCAAGGGAGAGGAATGACAGACACAGATATTAAAACTGTTCAACAACATTAGCCTGATTTCTCTAAAAAATTCTTGGTGTTTATTTTTGTTTTGTTTTATAGCAGACTCTTCATTTATGAAATTACCAATGTCAAACCATACCTGGAGCAAAGAGTCTCAAAATTAAAGTCCCTGGAGCCAGATGATCTGAATTCTGTTTCTTGAACCCTGTTCCTTACTAGTGCCCATACTTCCTGTGGTCATCTTAAGAGGTCACTGAGTCCGTGCCTTAGTTTCTGCATATATATAATGGAGCAAATATTTCTTTATAACACATCAACAGTACTTTGTATTAAGATCCATCATGCTGTCAGGAGGAAGTATCAGTGATGCGTACAACACGGCTGACCCATTTTCCAACAGTTAATGATGTGGTAGATCCACCTTAGCAATCAACTACAGTATCTCTTTTTCATTACCCAGCTCAAAGCACAACATGGGTTATGGGATGTTACGCCGGACAGCGTAACCACCTACAAGCAAGAGGAAAAAAAAAAGCCAGTGTATGTGTCAACTTATGTTTAACACCATAAGAGAAAGAGAAAACTACAGTTACACTTGTATTAGAAAGGAGCAGATCTGTAGCATGGAGTAGTTGATGCCAAGGATCAAGAAGTCTTGTGACACTTTGCTGGGTGGAGGAGGGAACGGGAGAAGATAAAGGGGTTATTTCAGAACAACTTATAGTCTCCTCCCATGAACTGGGCACCCATTAGCGGCCAACGCCTGTCAGGTGAACTTTTGGAGGACATCTTTTAGCTCAGTTGCACTCAAAAGTAATCCAGGTTGGGCACTAAGACAAGTCAATGATAAGAACCCAAACAAGCAGAGGATGGACAGTCAGAACACTCACTTAAAAAGCACATCCCTGATCTAAACTGCAATGCTGGGGTGGGTGCACCCTGCACAGACAAGCCTTCTCACAGAACTGTTCACTGTCTGGTCCTGAGGTTACAAGGTGGGACTGGAAGTAAGCCATGCACATTGCTCATGTAGCAACTCACCGGGCACGTACCGCACACAGCAGATTCTGTTATTTTACCACAAATAACCTGTTTTCTGGTTTGGTTTTGAGGGTTTTGTTGGCAATTTTTTGTTTGTTGTTTTTTGGTTGTTTGGGCTTTTTTTGATTGGGTTTTTGTTGGGTTTCTTGTTCGGGATTTTTTGCTTGCTTCTTCTGGTTTTTTAACTCCCTGAAGTTTCCACTTTATGCATGATGGGAAAACAAAGCATGATATAGCAGGTGATGTATTTCCCTAGACAGAAAAACAGAAAGAGCACACTCAGCAGAGGACCCCATCTTACAGGCTAGCCAATAAAAAGAACAGTGCAAGCCTGGTAGCCACATGTGCAAAAAGAAAGAAAAGGAGAAAAAGCAAGTTCACTATTTTGAAATTACGGGATGGAAATAAAAAATAATCCAAGTCTGGCTCATTCACTGAACATTTTGCCTCACATTCCAGTTAGGATAATAGTGTGTGAGAACGGAACAAAATGACATCCAGGCACCAAAAATATTAGAGTAGGACAATACAAGCTACAGTATCTGAAAACAATCATTTACTGTAAAAAATTCCTCCCATTGTAAAAAGGAAAGAATTAGCAATTTAAATTGCAGGTTAAGCAGCAAAAAGTGTTTAGTGAATCAGTGAAGCCTGAGGGGTTTTTGGCAGCATTCAGTCAAGAGGGGGAAAAAGGGAAAACTGAACCATTCTGTCAGCTTATTTGACTCTGGATTATTGTGGTTTTTGCTCATCCTTACAGCTTGGGGGTTCTTTCGATTGGTTTGTTTTGCCTAACCACATGAAGGCTGAGAGAGGATAAGTCTCTCTGAAGGACAGACAAGTGCAGAAACTATGAGAAGATCACACATACAAAGCTGTGAAAATGTATGTATCAGATGGGAATTAGGTTCCTAATTACTGATGGACGGGAGTTCCAAATAACCTTCTAAGGAGAAATTTTGGTAATTTACGACTTGATAAATCTTCAGGAGCTATGACAGAAGCAACCCATTGAACTTCAGAGAGAAACCCAGATCCTAACACATGATTGCCATTTTCATAATTTACACTGCCTCACACACTGGCTTCCAACAGGCACTTACGTGAATCAAAGAGCAGTTCTTTTTTTCCCGTGTGCATAATTCAACATCGTTATTCACAACCTCCGAGTATAGCCTCTTCTCAATTTTTCTGAATGCTAGAGATCAACTGCAAGGTAAGATTTTGGTGTGAGGGAGAAGGGCCTTCTGCTGTTCACTGTGGATGGCATTTGGCCTGCTGGATATTATAGGCAAAACAGAAGTATTGTCTTTGCCAGAGTAACGCACCACGCGCTTGGTCTCTTTTGCCCTAATCCTGCACTACTTTGTATGGTGAGTTTTGGTCTTCAACTGACAGCCAGTGTTTGCTACCACCAAGAAGCATTTTTGCAAGATTACACAGTTAGGTAACAGTGGACATATTTCATCATCTGCAACTGCAGAGGGATGAATAACGATGTAAATTATATTTTCCCGTTTCTCCCTTTCCTAATTAAGAGAATCTACATTCAATTCTCTAAAGCCATCTGTGTAACAATTATCTTACTGTGAATGCTCTGGATCAGTTTTTCTCATCCAGAAACTCATCTTTTTTTGATGCTGTTGTTACTGATCAGGCCTAATCTAAAATTCCAGCTCCCTGAAATGTACACTACGTTATAGGATAGGATTGTGACTACTGCGCCTAACTACAAAGATATTTTGAAATTACAATGGCAATGTTCTTCAAAGTCTTCAATTCTGTAGATGCATCTAATAAGGATCTTATGCTTCTCTGACCTGTGAAGTATTCTATTCCTCTGCTCTTCATATGGTTCATGCAATAGGGAAGATCCTTCAAAAGCTTGACGAAGTAAATTAATTTGTCCATCTTTCTTGAAAATTGTCTGCTGCTTACTTCTTAGAAGGCATTGCTGTCTACTTTCAGGTTAAAAACTAAAACTACTCTGTTTCCATTCAGTTAATAGTGTAGCTAACTGGTTTTTCTAGAAAGTGGGAAAATAATTTCTCCTGTATCATCCAGTTTAAGCCTCTTCTTTACTATTACCCACTAACAAAATTCAAAGGCTTCGCCAGACCACCATTCCACAGAGAGAAAGAGCATGAAACATGACCTTTTGTTTAAGGTACAATTCTTATCAACACAAAGATCAAAGCTGCAGCATTCACATTTAGCTACTCATACTCAACAGGAAAAGTAATTTACCAACCAGTACAGCACTGCCCTAGAGAAAACATATATATAGACTCGGACAGGTGTTCTCCAAAACATACTTTTAATGTAATCTGCATTTGGAGCCTAAAGAGAGTAAGAGCAGAGAAATATGCTTGTTATTCCTTTTTTACATTACTGTTGAAGGTAAATTAATTCACGTAAAAATGAAACTGCAATATTTCCATACACAGAGCTAGCCCTGCATAGGAAGTCTTTGCGTTAGAATGGAACACAAATACAACGTTAGTTAAAACCAAACCAACAGCAGCTTTTCGCTTCGCCCTCACTGAGGGCTCAACAGTTACTTTTACACTCAAAGCCAAGAAATATGAGCAGTCTAGCATGTCTCTCATCAACTTTACCAAAATTACTTTGAAGTGTTAAATACCAGTTGGCTTCACTGTAGTTACAGAAAGTAAAATTAGTGTTTAGTCTACTTTTTCATGCTTCTAAACATTGTAGAGTATAACAGTCATTCCACTCTATATTTCAAAGCACGAGGAAGCTATTTCAAGAGCAGCCATATCCTGCCACTGTCACCTTGCAGCCGATACAAAACTGAGGAGAGGCACACTTTTTCCTCAAAAGGTTTTTATCATCTTATAAATCCTCCTTTAAGGATTTTGCTATAGCACTGTATTCCTTTCTTTAAAGTAGTGTTTTGTAAAAACGCAAAGAGGCTAATTTTAACCAGCAGCAAAACAGTTGTTAACACAACTCCTTGTGGACTTAGGAAATACACAAAACTACTTCCTTTCCAGGGACTGTTGTAAAGTATATATGGAAAGCTAACCACACCGTTGCCTTGCATTTCAGAAACTGTCTTTACACTGCACTTAACAAACAGAACAGAGACACTGCAGACAGCTGGAATGTGTTACCAGCCTAAGTGATACAAAAATAGGAATAGAATTTTAGAATTTTTTTACGAGAATATTTTTCATCTTTCTTGTTGAAGTACTTTAGTTGAAACCCACAATGACTAGAAGAAAAGCTGCTTTAAGCATTTATCCCCTTCCCCCAAAAATGTAACTTAGAGGTCTCAACAAGCTAGGAGGTATCTATCAGCTGTTTTGTCTCTAGGGAGCCACACCTGTAATTTGTTTAATCAATTTAAAACCTGTTTTACCCCTGCAGGGCATACAATTATTTCTGCAGTGTTCTCTACATTTTTCTGTGTCAGTAGCTCAGAAGCAGTATGTTTCATCAGAAAAAAAGGCCAGATAGGAAGAGAAAAAGCATAAAAGAATGAGCTAAAAATATGACAAAATTTAAATTAAGAGAAATAGAGTAGTGTAAACACACAGGTCTAAATGCAAAGCAGCCACAAATGCACGAACTCATCTGCCAGGACTCCTGGCAAGGCAAGTATTCTCTTCAGCAGAGAGCCTTATCACCATGAAAAATTAAATTTTCCATGGAGGTGGTAAGTCTTTTGGACTGAAGCACATCAGTAGATATTTAGACAGAAATACATGCAATAAATCAGCATGTACTAATAGACTGGTTTGTTTCTAATGAGCAGCTAACATAGCAAGCCTTTCTTGTAGCAAAATTCACTAGATTTACATAGTGATATGCTTTCACTTTTGGGAATGCTTTCCATTTAAAAATCTGCTAACAATTAACAATTTTTACATTGTATTTCTGGACTAATGATCGTAAATCATAGAATGATTTGGGTTGGAAGCAACCCTAAAGATCTTCCAAGCCCTCTGCCATGGGAAGGGACACGTTCCACCACACCAGGTTGCTCAGAGCCCCACCCAGCCTGGCCCTGAACAATTCCAGGGATGGGGCATACACAACTCCTCTGGACAGCCTGTGTCAGTGTCTCACCACTCACAGTAAAGTATTTCTTCCTTATATCTAAACTAAATCTATCCCTTTTCAGTTTAAAGCCATTCCCCCTCATCCTATCACTACATGCCCTTGTAAAAAGTCCTTCTCCAGCTCTTATGTAGCCCTCTTTAGGTACCAGAAGGTGCTATAAAGTCTCCTTGAAGTGTTCTCTTCTCCAGGCTGAACAACCAACTAATAAGGCCCAACTGATTTTAAACGGGGTATTGGTCAGTTATAAAGACAGAAATTTAAATTAAAACCACTGAAGAGCAGAACAGATTACCAAGTGGAAAAACTCTAAAAATCCCTTTCTCTGTCACCTATACAAAGAGAATTATTTTTATGACTTGATGTATAATATATTTCTAGCATGGTTTGATTTGCTGATCATCCCAACTTAAAGAGTAGCAGAAAAGCATGAAAATATATATATTCAAAAACCAAACCAAATGTTCTCACAGATGACAAGCTGAGTGGCATGTATCTTAAGCATTACAAATCACAAGAAGTCAGTCAACTGACTAGAGTTTTAGTACTGTGTGATGCAACACAAACCTGCATCCTGGCTTATGTCAGCAATAGTGTGGCCAGTGGGACCAGGGCAATGTTCCCCTGTACTGGGCACCAGTGAGACCGTGCCTCAAGTCCTGTGTTCACTTTTGGGTCCCTCACTACAAGAAAGAAGTTGAGATGCTGGAGCATGTCCAGAGAAGGGCAATGCAGCTGGGGATGGGTTTGGAGCACAATTCTGCTCAGGAGCAGCTGAGGGAGCTGGGCTTGTTCAGCCTGGATAAAAGAGGTTCAGCGAACAACTTACCGCTTTCTACAACTGCCTGAAAGGAGGTTGTGGCAAGGTGGGGGTCAGCCTCTTCTCCTGAGTAGCAAGCGATATGACTAAGGGAAATGGCCCCAAGTTGAAGCAGGGGAGGCATAGATTGGATATTAGGAACACATTCTTCATGGAGAGGGTGGTTAAACATTAGAACAGGCTACCCAAGGAAGCAGTTGAGTCACCATCACTGGAGGTATTTAAAAGATGTGCAGATGTGGCACTTAAGGGCATGGTTTAGTGCTGGACTTGGCAGTGCTGGATTAAGGGTAGGACTCAATTATCTTAAGGATCTTTTCCAACATAATGATTCTATGATTCTTGTAATTTTATACAATGTAGACATGGCAATATACAAACAGGTGAAAACTACTTCAAAACAGCAAGTCTGATACTGGCAATACACAAACAGCACTGTTTTCAACATACCTTTGCTTAAAAACATCCCCATAATTTTACCAAGAATGGCTAAGCTAGTAGGCACCATGCTGTACACTGTCAGGAATGCCAAAACAGACCAAAAGCAAGGAAGGGTGATTCTTATGTGCTCCCAAGACATGTTTTTCCTCAACTTCATTCACAAATGACAAAAATGTTCTGCCATCAACTTAAAAAAATAAACATGAAGTATTAAAAAGACCCTCCTAACCTAATTAATTTGGATTCTATATATCTCTTATCTCTGACAAAGGCATTAAACAAGTTGTTGAATTTCTGGAGCAAGAACCCCACAGGTACACTTACTGCCCATCGCTGGGATGAAACATTAAGTCAAAAATATTCAATATGCTAGACCACTAAATTTGCAAGTAAACTGTATCCTATCCAACAGAAATTAATTTCATTTTAAGACATTTGTAGGGCTAATGTGCCATAATAAATCCTACTATTAATCAACAGTAAAGTGCTGAATTATATTAATTACCTGAATCGCACTCACATTTATGATCTTCATTTATAGACTTATCAAGTCAAAAGAGCCCTTTCTGTTGTAAAAGCTAAGCTGTTGTGCAAATATTATAAAAATAGGTACTTTAATTAGGAGCTATATACACAACAGAACTTCTGCTTTTGTTAAGTACAACTGACATAGTAGAGATGAAAAATCCATGCAAGTATTTATAAAGGTACTTAAAATGAAGAAAAAAGGACACTGGTATAGAACTTTCAATAGCCCGGCAGACAGCCACTTACTATACTAGATGATGTCGAGATCTGGACTGATAAACATCATGCCACCAACATGCTTTAGTTTTCTTTTGTAGCTAAAGTTGATTTGCAGATTTTAAAGCAGAGCATATATTCGACCTATTTCTCATTAAAAGTGTATCATTAAGGTTTGAGGTTAAACTTTGAGCAAACTTCACATCTAGTCACATAACCAGCACAAGCAAGACATTAGTGCAAAGGGGAAGGTGTCAGTTGTATATAATGAGGACTCTTCCCCCAGCTGCATGATGCAATAGAACAATTTTCAGATTTAAAGTTCAAATGGACTACAATCAGAAAAAGCAAGATTTTCTTCTCCCAAATTTAGGACAAATTTCCAGAGGATCAAAATGAAAGCAACCTTAGTTACAGCAGTTAAAGAAGTCAAACCCAAGTTTGGAGAGCTGATAAATAACTCCAAAATTCATCATGCTATGAAGACAGCATTCTCAAGAGAGCTCCAAACAAACTGCAAAACAAGATTGGCATTTAAGTTGAAATTGGCCAAGTGCTGCATAGAAATATGCTCACACACAACAGTCATATTTAAGCCAGTGCATAGAGAAGATAAAAGCACTTATGGTAGTTGCAAACGTTAACAAGTCCATACAACTTGCACAGTTTAGCAGTGAGTCCATAGAAAAAGAAGAGAGTAAGAGTAGAAATACTCAAGCCAACCCGAAATAAATGACCTTCCAACCGTATAAAATCCACATAACAGTTATAGTAAAAAGACATCAGTGGAAAATACTCAGTCCATAACACCCAACAGGCAAATAAGATCAGAAAAGACAAGCCTTTGGCAGACAATTTAAAAAGTCTAAATATGGCATTACATTTCTAAATAATCCACAAAATATATTATATGGCATATTCATATTAAATACTGGGTAACCAACTCTGCAGATCTGATGCTAACAATAGCCAATGACAGCAAAATGGAGCAAGCTAAGGGAACGCTGGTGTATCACAACAGTGCTCAATGAAAAGATCATCACCAAGTCGTGCTTCAGAAACAGTACTCTGGGACGCCACACTATCATCTATGGAGCAAAACAAAGTTCTCTAGTTTTTCAGGGATGTGCCCTGCATAGGATATGTTATGATTCACTATTATACGAGCAGCAAGACACTGCAAAGTAATATGATTTATGGGCTGGATTAAATTTTTTGCTATTTCCTTCTCATCCAGCAAGTCACTAGCAGTTTGTTTACGTGAGTTTGTGGCATCAAAATGTGAACCTGACTTGATAAGAAGATTCATGATGTCTGGATGGTTGTTCAGTGCAGCAATGTGTAACGGACTGTTGTTATCGGAGTCTCTGACATTTACATCAGCACCACATTCCACCAGAATAGCAGTAACTTGTAGAGASGGRAATTTRCAAACTGGGTAGCGACCCACACAYGTAGTATTMTTGTCAACAGCAAGGTGAAGTGGACTGAAGTTATTCTTTCCTCTAGGCTGAAGCTTAAGAAACTTGTAAATAGTTTGTTTCTTAAAATGTTCCTGTTCTGAGCTGCAAGGTACTTTCTCCAACAAGCAAATTAAATGCAAAATGATGGAAAGGGCTTTGTTCAGCTGTATTGGATCAGGARGACACKGGRTTTGTTTCATGGCCCGYTCTATTTCAAGAACRCTTTTGCAYAGTATACCCATTAGATCATCAAAYGTGACAGTAGTGCCTAGMAGGCCYTTYGCCCTRTCCTGMAGCATGAAGGAGAARAGTTCAGCAAAYGAYAGYARACTGCTGGCTGTCATAGGGCTCAGTGGATCAAGATTGCTCTGCTGCATGTCCAAAGCRTATTTCCATAAGTTGATGCAWCGYTTRAAGTTTCCRGAGTCTGCATAGACAGCACCTCTRTATCTAATATAGTAGGATGTRTCTGGRTGAGAAGGRCCAAGAATACGTTCTCKAATTAATARTGCTTGCATTCTCATYTCATCAGGGTCTGCAATAAGATTTTCTAGCTCTTCTGAGCTGTTTACCTCTTTAGCATAATCATATGCCATAATTAGTGTTTGTGGCACAGGTTTGCTGAGGATATTAGTCCTATCACTGTATCTCATTTCCATAGCTCTCTTCCAGTATTTCAAAGCACCAAGCAGATCTCTCTTTTTGTCCACAAACGTTGCTCCTAGAAGTTCCAGGGCATTTATGCGCTCAGCCTTACTAGTCTGTACATGCTGGGTCAGAAAGTCCACGATATTTGTGTGGCCTGTCACACTTGCTGATAGAAGAGGAGTCATTCCATAACCATCCTTTTCCATTTTAGCACAATATTTGAGAAGCATCTTCATGATCTCCAAACTTCCAGATTCTGCACAGTCATGTAATGCTGTATTTCCTGCAAGAGAAGAAACACAATTACACAAATCATATCAAATTACAGTCCAAATCCCACCATGCTAATAGTTAAAAAAAAGTAAAAAAAAAGAATCAAATATTAATAGTTTTAAAATAGCTTTTTTTCACATTTAGGTAGCCTGAAGCAAGGCTGCCAGGCAGTTATAAAAATCAAAATGTTTGATATTAGTGCCTGAAAGAATTAAACAAGTTTGAAAAAAAACCAAACCAGAATTAAAATTAAATTCTTCACTACATAAAAGCATAGAAGCACGCAATTCCATTGTACCAGAAGTCAAGCAAATGAGACAGGAGACAGTTTGGTTGAACAGAGAAAACTCCTCATGGAGCTCAAGGGGAAAAAGAGATTGTATGCTCTCTGGAAGCACGGTCAGGCTTTGCAGGAATTTGACAGAGCTGTGGCTCATATATGCAGGGACAAGATGCAAAAGGCCAAAGCTCAATTAGAGTTGAAACTGGCCAGTATCGCGTCAGACAACAAGAAGGGTTTTTTAAAGCACATTAGTAGCAAGAGGAGGTAAAGAAAATACCAGACTGATAGTTGTTGAAGATGGTCATCTGACTATTAAAGGTGAAGTAACATGGAGATATTCAGTGCTTTATTTTGCCTCAGTCTTTAATAATACAGATAAACAATCATTTGCCACGTCCCTGGATTCAGGAGATGACTGCAGGAATAGTGACTTCTCATTTGCTTGGATGCTTCTCAGGGACTAGCAGTAGCAGTTGAATGTTCAATGTCGCAATGTCCCACGGAACTCAACGGGATTTACCCCGGAGTACTGACGAAGCTGGTGGATGTTATGAGAGTACTCTTCTCCATCAGCTACCAAAGGTCTTGGGAGTCTGGGGAGGTCCCCACTGACTGGAAGCTAGCCAATGTTATTTCATTTTATAAGAAGGACAAGACAGATGATCCAGGAATCTACAGAGCTGTTCATCTCACCTCAATACTTGGAAAAATTATGGAAATCTTACTGAATGCTACTATGAGGCATCTAAAGGGCAATGCAATCATTAGGCACTGTCAACATGGGTTCACAAAGGAAAAGTCCTGTTTTAACTAATTTGATATCCTTCTTGGATAAGGTCACTGACCCGGTAGATGAAGGTGAGACAGTGGATGTAGGCTTTTTGCATTTTAGTGAGGCTTTTGATACTGTCCTTCACAACATCCTTTAGGACAAGATGTCCAACTGTGGGATGAGCAGGGTCATGATGCACTGGGTATAGAACTGTCTGAAGGACATAGCTCAAAGGATTGCAGTGAATGGGGCTACAGGTGGCTGGCAACAGGTCACCACAGGTGTTCCTCAGGGCTCAATTCTAGGGCCAGTGCTGTTCAATATATTTGTCAATGACCTTGATGCAGGAGTTAGAACACCATTAGAGAACTTGTTGATTATTCCAAACTGGGAGGTGCTGTTGATTCTCTCGTGGGACAAGAGGCCTTCTAAAAGGACATGGATAGATCAGTGCATTGAGCAATCATCAAGGGCATGAAATCTAACAAGAATAAACACTGGACACTGCTGCTGGCGTTGAGTAACACCTGGCACAAATACAAATCGTGAGAGGAGTGGCTGGAGAGCAGCCCCACAGAAGGGGATCTGGGGGTGCTGGATAGCAGTAGGCTCAGTGTGAGTCACCAGTATACCATGGCAAACCCCATCTAGAGGTGCATCCAACACAGCCCAGCCAGCCAGCCCACGGAGGCAATTATCCTGCTCTTCTCAGCACTGGCACAGCATCCCCTTGAGCATTGTGAACAGTTCTGGGTCCCACAACTTAAGAAGGATGTGAAGGTCTTTGAATGCACCCAGAATACGGCAACCAAGCTGGTGACAGGGCTAGAAGGAATGTCCTGTGAGGAGCTGTTGAGGACTTTGGATTTGTCAAGTGTGAAGAAAAGGATGCTGAGGGGTGACCCCGTTGCTCTCTACAGACTCCTGAGGAGGAGAAGTTGAGAGGGAGGTGCCCTGGTATCTGTGACACATGGGAACGGCTCAAAACTGTGCTAGGGGACATTCAGACTTGACATGAGGAAACTTTTCTTTGCTGAGAGGTGGTCAAACACTGGGCAGGCTTCCTCCAGGGACAGTTGATCACCGCCTCCCCACCCCCAAGGCCTGTCAGTGTTCCAGATGCCTTTGGTCAATGTCTTTAGTAATTTGATTCAATTTAAAAAAAATGCCCTCAACACACAACATGCAGCCATGTATCTTATAAGCAACTTATCATTTATATGCAGATTATTTTTCATTAGCATAACATTGCACAGTCTTTTATATCTAATGGCATTCCAGTTCTAATATCATGTGGGGAAATTTCTAGTACGCATGCAAATATGAAAATATTTGAAAATATTCACAGAAAATTAGAAAACAAGCATAGGACACCACAGTTAAATATCTAACTATTACGCTTCAATTAGATGAAGGTTTTGCTTAACTTCAGATACCTGCACTTCACAGCAGGAGAAGGAAAAGATGGAGACAAACTCTCCAGGTTCCCCCACAACATAACGAAGTCTCTCACACAGTTTACTGTTTTTAAAACCATACAATTTACATCGACCTTTTCCTTTTTAATATATTATATACACTACAGACTCAAGAGCTGAAACTTCTCAGGCTCACAGAAAATAACAAAGTTTGTGTTAATATCCACCCCCCAAATTGATTAAGATTTCCTTTATCAGTAGCCCTGCAAATTCAGTTAACTGCTCATCAGATCGTCAGTTTCTGTTACACTGTTAGCAAGTTTCCACATTCACAAAGGAGACCTCCTTTTCTAATGGTTCTCTCCCTATCCCTAGTAATAAGATTCAGCCTTTAAAAGTTAAGACAGAGAAGTTTTTATTTCTATTTTTGGTAGGTTTTTGTTTTAAATGCCAACGAGACAGAGATATACAGTGCACTTTGCTGTTGTATTTCTAGTCTGTAAGTGAACTACTGTGGGTTAGGAAAGAAAGGAGTAGAAATCTTCATCTCACGTGAGGGATAAGAGTGTATTTGTATAGTCTACTTATTTAAACACCTCCTATTTATTTTCATACACTTTCATTTGTTTCCAGACTCTGATGTCTAGAATACACACTTTACTCTTTATACTAAAGCATTTAATTAAACTCTAGTCAAAAGCGTGCCTGAGATCTGCCTTAAAAGCCTAACACTGTATAGAAATAAATTAAAACTAAAATAAAGGTGGTCTTTCTACTAATACATTCTTTCTGCCAAAAATGTATTGTTTACACTGACTTAAAATTCAAAAGTAAAACATGTGAAATTCATGCATGTTTAAGTTTATAAGAAAAAAAATCTCATACTTATTAAATACATTTCAGAAATAGTAAATATGTCCCATTTCCAATCCAACTATAAGAAGTTAATGTAGGTCTACACAAACAATTTTGACATCTTGTAGGTTTTACATATGTGACTTTATAACACACTTCTCCTTTCTTACAAGGCACAGTAAGGAGTAACCAAAGTCGAAGAAAAAAAAAAAAACAACAGGAAAGCCAAACTCTGAAGTATCTGGTCAAACCATAATTACTGTCCTCTAAATTCAACATCCTCTTTCACCAGCAGATCCAGTCACCTTAGATCCACAGTGCAGACTTCTATTCTGTGTTTTATTTTGGCAGATTATCACATAGCAGCCTGGTTTTATTTTCTGTTGTCAAGCCACCAAGACAGAAAATGTTCATCTAATGCTTTGCAAGTTTTGGTATGCAGAAGAAGGATGCAGAGACTCAAAGACTGTTTTAGATGAATATTTTCTAATGGGCACTGGGCATTTTGCCTTGGTTGCCTCACTAGTACCCAAATCATCCATTCCTCACTCCTCCTCTCTTAATCTTTCCATTCTCAAAACTTCACATGTAAATTGGTCTCCTGCTTCTTCCTCAAACTGGTTTGTGGACCATATGAAAAAGAACTCACAGCACATTTTAAAGCCTCTTTGTTGCTCTCAATTCCATCAACCAGAAAAATATCAATAACAGAATAAGCAGTTATCCAGAACAAACTGAGTCTCAATCCAGGCCCAGGAGATGCCAAAATTTAGCTGACACACTAATCAAGTTCATACAAAAGATGAGTATAAATTTATTTTCAAAAGCTTATGACTCAGGTTTTTGCAATTATAGCAGACTTATGAACATATTTTGTCCCCTGAGCTGTATTTTAAGTGCAAAATTCAAACATTTAAAAAAAAAACCCACAGAAAATGTCAAATTGTTTCATTTACTGACACTGAGCTTAACTTGAAAAATATTCTTTTCCTGAAACATTTCTGAATAGTGGCTGGTGATTTTACAATCATTTACTAACAAGTCAGCTGAGGAAGACATCCCAAGACAAAGTGGCACCTGAAATTACCTTTTCGATCAAGATACATAAAGCTAAATCTAGTTCATACAAAGGGAAGTGATTTTCAACCTTTATAATACCTCAGGCAAATTTTATCATTAATGGCACTAAGTCAGATATAGGTCTGGCCACACTAAAATCTCTACCAAGACCAACAAAATTTTCAATTTCAGGAACAGAGATCTAATCAAATTTAGGTAGGTTCAAAGTTGGTGAATTTGGCATGCATAGTTTATCAACTATAGTTCCCTCCATCCTTATCTGACATCATAGACCAGAAAATTGCCAATATTTAAATACTGAGAAAGGACAAGACCTTAACATGCCTAAGACAGGAAGGTGCAGACAAATATACAAACTTACCAATACACGTACATTTTAAGTCTTCTTGCTATGCTGCAGAAAGTCTAGTCAAAATGGAACTACAGCAGTCAATCCAGAACTAAAGAATGGCTGGTCCCTCAGACTATCTTCAATTCTGCACTTATTGATGAAGGCAAAACCAGATGCACACAGGTGTTGGCTGTGAGCCACCAGTTAACACAGCTGTTTCAGGGTGTACTCAACTCCATACACCATCCTTCACAGCAGAGCTCTGAAACACTGGAACTGGCAGTTGTTTCTACCTATCTATTTTTAAGATATTTAAAATTTTTTACGATATTTTTAAAATCATAACATAAAAGCACATTAAAGACAAATAAGCCAAATAGTACTAGGAACCCCAAAGTTCTTCCTATTGCTTCACAATTATTAATGTGTATTTTGCTAGCTTTAACAACCAGATCAGTGCCAGCTATTCATATTACATCCTGCAGATCCATCACCATATAATGCTGCTTTTGACACTCTTTTATCAATTGCCAGGCATATACACTATGACTGAAAAAAGTCCACACACAATAAGCTTGGCCATTATCTCAATAAACTCAATCCAACAGTCTTTATGCCATTAATTTACAATGCTGCTAGGCAGAACATGTGGAAATATGCTTAAGACTCCAAGGAATTTCACTATTCTGTCCAACCAGATGCCCTAAATTTAAAACAAATTATTTTTGTAATTTTTTTTATATTATAATTACTGATTTCAGTTTAAGCAGCTGCAACTGACAGCCTATCAGTAGTAGTGTAATTTTTAAGTTATTTATACTGCAGTAGCCCTTAGAGTTAAAATAACCACAGTTTATATTATGCCATGTGCAAACTAATAACCACTAATTTTTAGTGGCTGCACCTCCCTTAAGTTTGACTGGATGGTACAAGTACAGCAGTGGGAAGAATACGTTGTACGAAACACAGGTTTCCATAGACAAGTGCCTAGGGAGACACAGATAGTTGACAGCTGCTAGCTTAAAAAAATCCCAAACATAAACCCCAGCCTTAAGAAATAACATTGCCAGCCATCTACACCTAGCAAGTATCAAGAGTTAAATCTGAAGAAGAATTTGAAAGAAAACATGACAGTGGCCTTAATGTCTAATTCAAAGGCTACATATTGGCCACATACTGACCAGGAATTGAACAGTTCCAATAAGAATGGCAAATCAACCATTATTCTGTGAATTAACTCTTCTGTTTCAAAACACTATATTGCCTAAAGTCATTATATAGTCTACAGTAATAAACAGTGGCTGAAGACAAGTTAGTAGCTAATTCAATTTTTGTAACTTTATTTATTCAGTAACAAGCTAAAAATCAACATTATTGCTGTAATAAGAAGGAAAAGGGCAAAAAATAAGCAAAAGTAATTTGAAAGTAATTTTCTTTGATAAACAGTCTTCCAAGAGACACATATGATGGTGTTGGTCAAAGTATTTTTTCAAAGGTGAGAATGTTTATTTCAAAGCAAGTTCCATTTAATTTTTTTAACCCATTTTTAATTGCAAAATGACCTGCAGGAATTTCATCACACATCAAAGATAGCTAATATTACCATAACATGAAAGGCTCGCCCTTGCACAGACACAAAAGTGGACTGCAGATGTTCTGGTAGTCCTGATACTTCTCTGCTAAATATTGAGCGTCATTGTATTGTATTGCTAATACAGCTTACAAACCGCTTCTATCTGTATAAAACCTTACTATTCACATTACCTGATAACTTCCTGTAATTAAAAATAGCAAAAAGAAACAGAATAACCCAAACTCCAATCCTTCCAAATCTTGCAAATACAAATTCAGGAAAAAGGTATGGTCAGTTGGCACCTTCACATTTTACTCTTTTGTTAACAGCACTCCTTCAAAAGTAGTTATGAACACTACAGAAACACTTCACATATCACAGAACTAATTTTCTAACTACCCAGTGTTTCCAAAAGCTTACTCGAGTGGGGGTGGGCACTGAAATTCATAAGGAGGACAAATCTTTCTATGTCAGAAGCAAGTAATTCCCAAAACAGACTGATCGCTTGTGACAAGGGAATGAAAGAAAATGAAGCCATGACACAGAAAGTGATTTAATTGATTTTCAAGCAATTAAGTGCATCTGCTTCCTAATACTTACAAAATGCTTGTTGAAATTTTCATGTAGTAAAATTTACATTAAAACTTCACATCAATCTGATTTTGTATACAAGATTGTTAAACATAAAAGAAAAAGAAGTATTTAATTTAGATACTGACCAGTGTGTAAAATTAACCATACGTATATATTTTTGCAGCCTTAGAGATGAATCAATCACTTTTATAAAAGTGAAATTGCTCATGTAACACTCTTTTTTTTTATCAGAGCACTTAAAGTAATTCAGTTTTCCAAGAGTCTTTACTGATTTTAAAAAAAAGTACTGCCAGATAGATACAAATAGGGACAGTGTACAAGAAAACTGCTATACATCTTTACGCTTAGTATGCATAGTAAATAAAAACTAAATGTCTTTCCTTCAAGAAATTAAGTAAAAAATGCAAGACCTGCTAATCTCAACAAGTTATTTTAATCTAGTTTCCATATGCTGTAAGGGAAAAATTGCTGTCTTGCTTACTAAAGTACTTCATGACAATTTGTATTATCAAGATTACCAATTATTAAATTAGTAACAGCATGCTGTTACTAATTTAATTTCAACATCAACCTTCTAGTTAGAATTAAACTTAAACTGTATCTTCATGTTCCTTATTTAACTTACAGACATTCCTACTGAAGTTCAGTTTCCACACAGTCACACACAAAATGCCTACAAGATTCAGTACACTGTACCACGTAATACTCACCAAAAAAGGAAAAGAAGCAACCCCCCCCCAAAAAAGACACAGCACACTTTTAGAGCAAGTGTTTATTCACAGAGAGAATTAAAAAGAAGTAAATAAAAAACAGCAGCTACAACGAGCAAAACAAACAAGCAGAAATAAAACCCAAGGACCTTTGTTTTGGGGTTTTGGATTTTTTCCCCCCTTCCTGCCCCCCTCAATGATTCTATGAACCTTGGCAAGCAGACACAACAAACACCCTCAGAAGGGAACAAACCTGTCAAGACTCCTTAATGTTTACTGCAAGAGAAAATTAATCATTTTTAACACATACTAAACCACACATCATAAAGGAGAGACAATGACTGTCTATAATCCCCCTACTTCTGGGTCTGCCAAGTCTGTAAAAGATTTTTTCCCTTATCAGCAGGTTTGAGTATTACACCTTCCTTCCTTATTAAAAACAATACTACTGAAATAGTACTAGCCCTTTATACAGTACCCATAGAGACAGAGGTTTGTATGCTTTTATACTTCCCAAAATGAGGAATCAAAGTCAACAAACCCTGTTTTCCATGTTATTTTACAAAACTATCAAATACTGTGCCAGTGGAATTTAAGAATCATAGTATTCTTTTTCTTTTTAGATCAAACACTCCTGTGAATATCTCAAGACACACCTAAAAGAATGGCTAGTATAGCAGTTGTTACAAGATTTTCTAATAATCAGGAGAAAAAAAACCCAGTCTTTAGGCTAGCTGATGAGTCTGCTAACTACAGAAGGGAGACAGAGCTAGTGAAAACCACTAACAAAACCACAAAGACCACTTTGAAGAGAGACCACATACCAAGCCACTGAGCAATGGAAAGACTGACTAGCTATGTTCAGGAAAAATACCTGCCTTTTAAGCACGACTTTTGAAAAAACAGTCACTATTCCCTAGCATTTTAGCCTATCCTGGCTATCAGTACACGTGTACTTTATCTGTAATTTAACTCATTAATGCCATAATGCATAGTTATTTCCTTCCTTTCTGCAAATCTGGCAGAGGAGACTAAAGTATAACACAAACTATCAAAATGTGCACTGCAAAATTTCAAAATGCAAGATATTAATTGTCCTGTGTGGAATTAAAACAGAAGTATAAGATTGCTTTACAAATGGTCTGCATGAAAAATAATTTTATCGGGGAGCTTACATGAAATATTGTATTTTAAACATAAAACACAGCCTCAAAGAGCCCAAACCTGTAATGTGAAATTGCTAAGAAAACTGCCACTTGTATTAAGAGTTCCCCTGCCTACACATGGCCAAATGAAGACTCTGCACAGAAACACACCAGCAAAACACTGTATTTGAGAATCCAGTGGTCTGTTCTAAAAGCAACAGTAAGGGAGCACCACTCTAACAACAAATCACTGGCAGGCTTTGTAATGCAGCAGAAAACTGCATGCAGCCAACACAGAACATGCTCCTCATCTGGCACAGAGGTAAAGCTGTGCTTGTGTTTCTGCTACTTCAACATTATCCACACTATTCCTCCTTTTAGGACAGCATCAAACCTTGACATTCGAGGTATCATCAACTACAATTTTTAATTTGCAGCTTCTTAAACCAGGAGTAGTTCTGCTGGTTTCAGCTGGGGTAGAGTTAACTTTCTTCACAATAGCTAGTATGGGGCTGTGTTTTGTGCTGAACACAGGGTTGACAATATAGAGATGGTTTTGTTATTGCTGAGCAGGGCTTGCACAGAGCCAAGGCTTTTTCTGCTTTTCATACTTCCATGCTGGTGAGGAAGTTGGCAGTGCATGGGTGGTTGGGAGGAGACACAGCAGGGACAGGTGACTCAAACTGACCAAAGGGATATTCCAGACCATGTGACATTATGCTCACTACACACAGCTGGGGGAAAGGAGGACGCTGACATTAGGAGTGATGGTGTTTGTCTTCCCAAGTAACTGCTACCTGCCCATGGCAAGCAGTGAATTAATTCCTTGTTTTGCTTTGTTTGCATGCACGGCTTTTGTTTTCCCTAGTAAACTGTCTGTATCTCAACCCATGAGTTTTCCAGCTTTTACTCTGCCCATTGTCTCCCTGGTGAGGACGTGAGTGAGCATCTGCTTGGGCTTTGGTTGCTGTCTGGTGTTAAACCATGACAGCAGTACACTGGAGAAAGCTATGCAGCAGGGATGCAGTAGTAAGTTAATTCACTTCATGAAGTATTGCTTTGGCTGCTTCCTATCTACAGATATCTTTGCTGTTTTCCACAATTATAAAATAATAAAACCCATATACCCTTCTTACCCCAGGTATCAGTTTGTCCCTATCACTTACACTGTTCATGTAAACTAAAACATTTTTTAAAAAATGCTTTGCTTACACTTCTGTGGCACATGTGCTACAGAAAAGTTTGGGGAAACTGTGAAGTTTAGATCTGCAAAACAGTAGAAACAAATACAACTAAACGCTCACACTTTAAATTCAGAACCATTGGCCATCTACCCCAAACATCTTGTAACCTCCCTCTTCAGCACCATCTACTGTGAGACAGTGCCAGACCTACACTTCACCTCATTCACCTCAGTGTAGCATCTTACATGATTCACACCCTGAAATCTTTATGAACACCTTAATAACTTCCTGGCTGTATTTCTGAACTTTCATAACTGTTTTTCAAGAACCTCTGCATTCTGAATTTCCATAGCCCAAAACACAGTTACGGGATTCTGCCTTTTAAAAGCACATGTTCACCACATGTTTTCACCAGCTCTTTCATAAATTCAGATGCATGTGAACTTACCTATTCTTTTCATACCAAAGTATTCAGATTTTTCCCTGGAACTGTCAACACTTCAAAGCATCTTCACATCTATACTTTCCAGGGTTTTAAAATGTGTACTAGGCTTGATTTTCCAATATGAAAATCCAGTAGAAAACCACAAGAAATAGTTCACGGAATTTTGCCCCCTACCCTGACACAGGTTCTAAGAATAGTATCTGAAAAATGATCTATAGTAATCTCCCACAACAGCACCTCTACTGAAGTTACATAGTTCTGCTCTTATAAGCAGCATCGCAGTTTTAAATGCAACAAAGTTTTTTTTTACATCTTTCACAGAACAATAGGCTTCTCTTTACATGGCCCAGGAAGGGGCCTGCCTAAGAACTCACATTCAAGGGCAGCAACAACTTCTACTACTGAGGAGCAGAACGCCCAGGTGCTCTGTATCTTCCTGCTACAAGCACAGACACACTGTCAGCTATTTAGTACACAGCAGGGAGGAGTAGAAACCGAAAGTAATACACAAGACTCATTGAGGGGAAAGGTGACAATGTGGAATGAATCCTGCTGGATTCATTTTAAAATTAATAGCAATAATTTTTGCAAAACAAAGTTGAGAAGGTTATCTGCTGAATCTCAGCCACTGTTGTAATACTCAGGGCTACCGATTTTCCTCAGTTCTTCTGCCTTTCCACAGATGACTTTCACTTTCAGGGTTTATAGTACTTGCTTGCTTGACCTTACCACTGCTAACCGAATAACTTCAGAAACCAGACTTTAAGATACCAAAAAGTATGCTCCTGCCCTACCAGAGGGGATTTCCACATACTTACCAATAGATAGCTATTACGTACACACATCCACTTGCATGCATGACAGTTTGAAGTATAAAATGAGTTTTAATGAACTAAACCACATTCAATCCAACTTTTTAAATTAAGGATCAGTTATACACCTTAAGAATTTTTGCTCGTGTGCCTAGATGCAAGTCACTCAAAAACTAAAGGAAGCAGAGAGAGAAAGGAACTAAGATAATAATGGACAGAACTGAGAAAAGACTCAGCAGAGTGTGGCTGCCCCTCAGTCATTTAAACGAAGACAAATAAAACTAATGCACTAAGCAAAGTGAATAAAAAAGACAAGTAAGGTAAAGCCTACTCCACCAAAACAAAATGAGGGACAAAAAAAGCTGCAGGTTTACATCTGCTTCCCTTTTAAATCAAATATTTGAGAGCACTGCTTGGCTCACACCTATCGTACAAAGGGATAGGTTTAAAACTAAACCCCAAGTTTTTAGTTGCTTACACACTTTATATTTAGCTTGCTATTTTGAGAATGCTATTTAGAAAAATGACATTTTTATCCTACCACAAGTTCATGATGATTCACAAGCAACCTCAAACCCTTACAAAGGAAGATTTATTTTGCTCTGCCCACCTCTATGACATATCTGTAGTGTAGCTTTCTTTACGCTAAACCCACATATCTGCATGATTTGCTGAAAAAAAGGCATATTTAACCAAGCAGCTATTCCAAAGAATATTCTCACATTTGGTGCTTACCAGTATCATACAATAATCTAGACAAAAAGGATATATTAAGAGAAATAACTGGAAGGTACAGTACACTGTTACAAATGTAATTAGCCTGAAAAAGGCAGTAGAAGTATTACACTACAAAAAGGATTGTTAGCAGATTAGTTCGGTTTTTTAAATATATATATAAATACTAAAAAAATCCCAAATCTACTGAAACATAATCCCGGCCTAGTGAGCTAAAAAATTAACTGTAACTTGGAGTAACTGGTGTGCTTTTCAGGCTGCTACCACAACCAAATACAAGTTTGAGATGTAATAAGAAACCCAGTGCTCAAACCAAGAGGTCCAACTAATTACGATCACAGAAAAAAAACCGAAAAATCTTCACTTTGAGTGGTAACACCAGGACATTTGCAAACAAGGGCAATGGAGTGTCCTTTGGGATCTGTAAGCCATTGGAAGTCCTTCTGTTGAGATCACAGTCACCTGCATCTTCATTTCTTTAATCCTAATGTATGTTTTTGTTTACTAACGTTGCAAAAAGTCCAAAATTACTCAATAACTGGGAGGGAGTGGGTGAAGAGCGAAGTGGTTATTCATTTTCCAATGCACAAAGTAATTCTTCTCCTTTATGCATATTTCCTTACACTAGCCTTACTGGCACAGATCAGTTTTATGTACAGCGTATTTGCTTTGTTAAGGAATAGTATGAAAACCAAGAACACACACTCATGTATTTGAGTATGTTGCTAGACCAACCTACTACACAGAGTTCTCACCAATTTTATTAGCTTTCAACACATGCATAAGTGTGATATTTCATATTAGTAAGTCTTTAAAGAACTAGGAATTTAAGATTAAAATGTATCCATTTAAAACGAAATTTTATAATCCATGTACACAAAAGAATACATTAAAAAAAAGTAAAAATATAGCTATGAACACTTTATCTCTTACTCTTCCATTTTATGACAGCAGAAGAATATTTTTTGGATGTTGGACTGCTGAAGAAGTAAATGAGTAATTTTAGCCCTATTTACCACAATGAAAGTGAAAAAAACTAACTTACCTTTAACACTTTTTCTGTTAACATCAGCTCCTTTTTCAAGTAAATACTGAGCAATTTCTTTGTGGCCTTTGTAACACGATATCATCAAGCACGTATGCCCATGACGGTTTGATACTTCCAGGTCTGCTTTGTGCTCCACAAGGTATTTGACTATTTCCAGGTGGCCATCAAAACAGGCAGCTCTAAGCGGCGTCGAATTAGTCAGGGTTGTGTTGTTGACAGATGCACCATGATCCAAGAGACACTGAACCACCTTCAAGTGGCCGGCGGCCGATGCTGCCCACAACGGCGGAGCCCCCTCGATGGTCTCACCATCGAAATTCACCGAGCCACCAACTTCTATCGACGCAGAGCAATGGTCCAACAAGTATTCCACCATGTCAAGGTGACCATAGCGGGCTGCCATCAGAAGTGGTGTGGCACCATTGGTTTTTTCTGACATCAGCTTGGCCACCTCTTCCCTTGTTTTGCTCGCCAGTAGCTTGGAAAGGAGCCGCAGCTTGCCATCACGAGCTGCGTTGAAAACTGCTGTCTTTAGATCCATTTAGTCTGTACCGCTCTGCTTCCAGACGAATACACGCCTGATTTTTTCAGAGTCAAGAGCTTATTGGAAGTGCTTAGCCCAAACAGAATGTCGCCAGCTTCTTCTCAGATCAGTTTCATCCAGATAGGACAACATGGAGACTCCGAACGAAGGGTCCTGACGAAGTGCAGGCTGTGCTTATTATAAATCTGCAAAAGGGAGAATTCTCGATGTTTTCACCTCCTACTTCGCAAACAAGTAACCGCGTTGTATTTTCCCGCAGCTATACCCAAACAACTCGCTGTTGTGGCGCGCCGGGGTACAGCTGCATTCCTTGGGACTCTCCCGGGCCCCTGACGAAACCTACGGGGATGAGGGGGCTGATCCTACCAGCGCCTTATCCATACCAGACACAGAATGATCCTCTTCTTCCTCACTCCACTACGAGCTGCATCCCCGACTCGTTTCGGGGCGTATCCCAAGTACAGAGCCCCCGGCTCCCACCAAGAGACCAGCGGACACGCACCCTCAGGGGAGAGCCGGGCTGGGAAGACGACGGCCGCGCTCCGGCCAAGCCCCGGGCGGCGGGGAGAGCCCGAGCCCGCCGCTCGCCTCACGACCGGCCCCGGTGCGCCCAGAGCCCGCCGGCCCCATCCCCCTTCCTCCTTGTCCCCACGGCACCCAACCCGTCCGCGGCCGCCCTGCTGGGAGCCGGCCGGAAAGGGTAGCCGGGCCGCGGGTTACCTTCCCGGGACGCTCCGGGACGCCTCCCGCCGCCTCCGCCCTCAGAGGGACGCGCCTGCCACCGCTGCCCGCGCTCGGTCCGGCGCCTCCATGACAGCCCGGCCCCGCCGCCCAGGGCCGGCCCTGCGCAGGGGGCGGCCCGGCGGCCGGCGCAGCCAATCAGAGCAGGGCGCGGGCGCCCGCCAGCCACTCACAGCGCGGCTGGGGGCGGGACTACGCCGCCGCTGGAGGGCAGCGGGGCCGGCGGCAGCCGGCCGCTAGGGGGCGCCGGGGAGCGCCGGCCAGGCGGCGGCAGCGGAGGGGCCCGGCGGTCCGAGGGGCGCAAAGGTCCCGCGGCCGTGCTGTGGACATGCACCTGCAGACACGCTGTGTACTTTGCACGGACACAGCTGCGCTTCGTGCCGCCGCTGCGGTGTCGCGTTCGGGGCTCCTCAGGGCGAGAGAGACACGGAGCTACGGAGAGGGTCAGCGGAGGCCACAAAGATGGTGAGGGATCTGGAGCATCTCCCTTACGACGAGGTCCTGAGTGAGCTGTTGAGCCCAGAGAAGAGAAGATTGAGAGGGAACCTCATCAATGCATACAAATACCTCAAAGGCGGGTGCCAAGGGGATGGTGCCAGACTCTTTTCAGCGGTGCCCAGAGACAGGACAAGGAGTAATGTCCATAAACTAAAACACAAGAAGTTCCACCTCAACACGAGCAAGAAATTCTTTACACTGAGAGTGGCAGAGCACTGGAAGAGGCTGCCCGGGGGGGCCTGGAGTCTCGCTCTCTGGAGGCATTCAAAACCCACCTGAGCGTGTTCACGTGCAACATCCGGGAGGTGACCCTGCCTTGGCATGGGGTTGGACTGGATGATCTCCCAAGGTCACTTGCGTCCCTAACTATTCTATGATTCTGTACATTTGTACCTCATGAATTAAAAATTTTTGGGTTAAAAGTCCAATTTTTGCAGCACGGAGGATGCTCTGGCCCTGGACAATGTTGCTGTTTGGTGCAAAATTTGCTTTTCTTGATTGAGATTGCATGTGGCTTGCTAGAGGCTTAGGATGTGCCATTTGCTTTATTCCCATGATAATAGAAAGGGAGGAAAATCCTAAAAGAGCTGCACCTGAGCAAGGGAATGTAAGTTTGTCACAATCAAGTATGTTACCTGTAAGAGTCAGAAAGGAGGACCACCACATGCAGAAACAAATTCAAAGAGGGCTCATAAGCATTAATGGGCAGTAATTTGGACAGCAATTTGAAATGCAATCTAGTAGCCTCTCTACTCAAAAAAAAAAAAAAAAGAAAAAAGAATGAGAAAAAGAGAGAGAGAAAGAGAGAGAGAGAGAAAACAGTTCAAATTGCAATTTTGTGTATAAAAGCAATGTATCACAGACTGGGTGGCCCTTTGTCCCTTTGTACCCCGTGCTGGCAAGATGGTGCATAGGCTGCTGATTGTTTCGTCTGCAAGCCTCAGAAGGAGAAATATAATAAAAAACTGATGGGAATTTAGAGTAAAGCTATCAAAATTTTTAAGGAGATGGTGGTATTAATTTATAGAGGGGGATTAAAAAATGTAACTCTGTGAAAATGCTAAATTAAAAGTAAGTGGGGGAAAGCAGAAAAGAGAACTTTTTCAAGAAATATGAGAGGAATAGAGGAATTATTTGAAGAGATTTACCAGGTCTAGTTAACAGCAATTGGAAACAAAATGAACAGATGAAAGGGCATACTTAGCATCAAAAATAACATCCTGGTAGGGAGGCTCTGTCAAGCCAAAACCATAATTTTAAAGTTGTGGGAGCTAATTGGTAGTCATGGTGGGCTGTGAAAATCATAGCATATGTAAATAGGGTACTAGAGGGAACAGTTCTGTGCTGGAGGGAGCACGGAGATGGTAAGCTGACTGACCTTCCCCCTTCAATCACTGGAGTTTTCAGGGCAGGCAAGAAGCAGTGCAATCAGCACTGATGGGCTTGTGAACTACAGGGCAGTGGACTCAGTAATATTTCCGTGGATGTCAAACACAGCCTCCTCACTCCTTCCCAGCTCTGAATTAGGTCAAGGTCCTGGGACAAGGGCCGGAGGAGAAGTAATAGTCAAGGAGGCCAGAGGGGAATAGGAAAGGCTTCTGCAGAGACCATGGCAGAAGATAAATCCTTGCATGCAACCACAAGGCACACCACAAGGGGAGTTTAGACACTGCCTGTTAGACCACTGGGCTTCTTCTTTATATAAAAATATCTTACTCGTGTGGCAAATAATAAATCTGCCTTGATTTTTCCAAAATCTACCTTAGAGTCACTAGTTGTAGCCATCTATGAATTAAGCAGAGAAATTAATTATTAAAGAAAATTTTACAGGAGTTATACTTCTCCAAGTGCCCTGCTGCCATCTTTCTCTTTCATATCTCATTATACATAGATCTTCAAGAATCATTTAATGATATTTATATTTTAGGAAGACCATTCTCATGACATAAGTGGACTTAAGGAGGTCTGACAGTGTGGTTGCCTCCTGACTGCTGTTCTATAAGTTTCACACTTTCATACTGCCCCGTGGAGGGAGCAGTTGCTTGACAGTACCTGGCTCCAGGGGCACTGAGAACCAGCAAGGTATGGCCCCAGCCTGCACTTCCCTACTGCAGTTATTTTCTGGCTCCCAGAATAGACCTAATCCCTATTCCCAGTGGTAAAAAGTAAAAATTTTGACCCAGTATACCTGAAGCACCATGAAAAATAAGACATACCAATCCATTCTTTAAGGTTTGAACGTTAATGATTCATAGCCAGTCAATCTGTCATGGGGACAGTCCCAGTGATAATTTCATTTGTCTTACCTCCCCCTCTCTTTGGCCCCATGCTGGATGTAGGAAGAATGGCCCCATGCCTATGGGGAAGAGGGGTGTTGTCGTCAGGCTGGGATCTTTGGTGGCACCCAAAACACAGCTCATGCCATTGAAAAGACCAAGTTAGTCTTGAG
The DNA here is from genome assembly GCA_018881555.1 of Amblyornis subalaris. Lineage (NCBI taxonomy): Eukaryota > Metazoa > Chordata > Aves > Passeriformes > Ptilonorhynchidae > Amblyornis > Amblyornis subalaris. The sequence goes on from JACAXG010000098.1 coordinate 700,563, forward strand.
GCTTGCTCAGTTTTGCAGTTTTGCTCCACAAAACCCTCTGGTTTTGAAAGCTGTTAAAGAAGAATGGTGTTAAGTGAAATATGTGCTGTGACTGCTTAGTTCTCACCTCAGGGTTTTCTTGTCCTCGCAGCTGTTCACAGTAGACAGCAGAAGGGATCCGTCACATACACAAGGGACTACTGCACTACCCACCTTGCAGACACCTCTGGTTTGGTGTGGAGAGTTTGTCCCTTCAGTGTCTGGGTCACAGCTCTGTAGCACTGTGTCTCATAGACCAGTGCTTTACTGTTGTATTCACATCCTTCATTCCAGATTGAAGAATTGATATTAATTTTGTGTACAAATGGTAATACCATAAGGAAAAAGTCACAGGTCACTAGACAATTCTTGACAGTGCTTGGTCTGAACCAGCTGGAGGGTTTTCAGGATTGCGATTGATAATATTTTGGGAGTCAAATTCAGATTTCAGCAAGAGAGATGGTTGTAAAGTGCTGTATTTAGTTTCAACCCTTCACTTCTTTATCCCTATGAGCCAAGGTGCAGAGGTTTCTTCCTCCTCAAGGCAGACTATGCTCAGCAATACAACAAAGAGAAACCTCATCCACATTTCAGTTGTTAGCTTTGGCATTAGAAGCCGTATATGTGCATTAATATAGTGATTTCCTCAAATTTTTTATCGTGCTTTTGTTCATGCAACAGTTGGTATCCCCAGCATGGTTATACTTCTGTCAGGCCCTGACCTAACTCAGAAAAATCTGTGTTCCATTTTGCAAGGTGGACAGGCAATCCAGCTGCTCTGTGTGATGTGTGTAGTCTGTGTCTTCCCTAAAGTGGCACCCAGTTGCCTACACAGACCTGGTTAAGAGTCAGGTCAGGGAGGCAACACAGGATAGTATATAAGGAAGGCTTCCAGAAAGGGGAGCCAGAGCAAATGGTGAGCTGAGCAGAGAGATGCCCAAAACATTTGTGAGCAAGTGCCTGCATGTGAGCAGAGCCCAAGTTATTAAATAAACTGAAACACCTGTTCAAGCATAGCCTGAATCTTAGGTCTTCTGTGAGGTACCCTGACCACTGGGCAATGCGGTGGGCATGGCAAACTCCTGTCACCTGCTGCCAAACTTACCTTAGTAAAGCTTCTTCCTGGCTGCCGATGCTTGCCTGCAGTGGTAGCAAGACCACTGACAGCCCCAGGGGTATCACAGATGCCAGCACTGATGCTACATGCAATCACTGAAACTTGCTCTTAACCGTGAATATTTATGTATTTTCATATGAAGCAGAAGAGCTTTGTGAGGGCAGAGACACCCATGCTGGAAATATCTGTGCCCAGGGGCTGAAACATCCCCTGCCACACTGGGAGACCCCTGCATCAGCTGGCCAGGGGATGCAAGCCTGGGCCCCTGGGCCAGGGCTGGGATGAGGGCTCAAGGAACCTGCTCGCCTTGCCTATGCCTGAGCAATGCCTGCGTGTGCTGCCTCACGAAATATCTCTCTCTCCCTCAGGACAACAAGCACCATGTGCCTTAGACACACGCTCACATTGGGGAGATTGCACACGTGAGGTAGTTGCATATTTAGGCTTAGTCTCCTAAAAGGTGTTTGTTCACATTAGGTGACATTAGTGACCTAGCTGTTCAACCTCTGGTCTGAGAACCCGGCCCTTCATATGGAAGTGCACTCTGGACAAGCCAGATGACAAAGTTTCTTCCTTTAACTGGAAACTCTTCTTTCTGTCATCCTGTCAATAAAATTCTGAATCATTAGTTGTCGTGTAAGAAAACAGACTTGGTGCAGATTGGTGTTAAAATTCTAAGAAGTTGTGAGATGGCTCACAACTGCTCACAAGGAGATGGCTCACAAGGAGATGTGAGTCGGCAGGATCTGAAAAGTTTTGGCAGGTTTGCTGAACCTCTGCAAGCTGTGAGCTTTCCTTGTCCCCCGGCATTTAACTCACAGCCGACAGCAGAAACAGCCGACACAGACTGAGACAGAGAAGTCTGGTCTTGGGAGCTACCTCATTGCTTATGAGGAAATAAGCAATTTCACCTGTCTATTCAGCCTGGAGTGTAAGGATGACTTTTTATTTCCAGGGGAGTCAGCTGAGCCAGGGTTTTGTCCCAACTATCCATAACAATATTTGGCTCACTAATTTTTTCTCTACTATGAAAGCAGGGAAATAAGAAGATAATGACCATCAGTTTGTTTACAATATGTAAAAAATTTCACAAGTAATACTAATTTTACAAGCTATGAAATTATGCATTTGGTGTATGACTGTACATATATGTTTTTATGTAATAGAACTAATTTATAGATTAACTTCCCTCAAATACATGCTGTAGTTTAGTAATGGAAATATACTACAGGACACAGGTGCTATTCCACATGATGCAGGCATTTCTAGCAGGTATAAATAAGGCAGTTTTACAACTATCCTCATAAAGGGAATTCAGAGCTTTTATACATTCTACAACTTTATAGTATATAACCTACAGCTTTCCACACTATTTTGGTATTTGACGTGCAAGCTGCAAAATTTCCTTTCCTCTCTCCACTGCCCTGGTGTTATTTCAAGAGGTTGAAAGTACATTGACAGAGATTGCAATTTTCAGAAATTCAAATATTTGTATCTTTAAAATCAGTGGCTGTGGTGCACCTAGCTTTTAAGGCAGTATTTACTAAGCTGGTGAAAGCTGAATTATCTCTCCAAAAAGACAAACAAAATTTTCTCCCTCTCCTGGCAATCGCTAGCATGCATTACAAAAGACCTGCATGTCTGAATTCATATATCCAATGACATTCCTGCTAGCCAGCGCATGACCATACATTGCCATTCTGGTAGAAACTGCCCTAGGCTGCATGGAAGATCTTGAGCAGTAAAACTTGTAAATTTACATGGCAGGATTTAAATGTAACAAAATCAACTACCGGAGTAAAAGTCACTACCAAAGAAACGTTTGCAAAATATGAGATAGTCTCAGATTCACCAGAAAGGTGGTTTAAAGCTGACAGTTGACTAAGATACAAATTTTTAAAAAGAGCATAAAAAATTAGCTTAGCATTAAAAAATAGCTTTTTCTGATCACTGTACTTTGACTGTGCCATTACTAGGTAAAGCTAGTCGTGTTCATTTTGCTAGTCGTGCTGGGATTGAATGGTGCTCTGCCATGATCATCTTCTACCAGAGCCATGTTGGGCATGCACTGTGATTTTGTTTACAATTCATTGGTTTGACTAATACTCAAGCTCTGTTAAACCTCAGGTTGTGCCCTTCTGACACCAGAAGCCTCTGGTGTACCTCAGGCTGTACCCATTATGTTATATGATAGATATGAAACTTTTAGAATAGACTGCTCACAATCTCCTTGCTGCCCTTTTTTTATCCTACACAAATTATTCCCCTGTTATTTTTCTTTCTTAGCTTCCAGGCCAAGGAAAAGATGAGCCCAACAGTGTTGGTAAACAGAATTTTAGCTATTGAATTCACAAGATTTCCACAGTGGGTGGAATAAAAAATACATGACATTCTCTGCTTTCCAAGTATAGAACAGACATTTCACCTACAATGAAACCTACTAGGCTAGTCATGATACTTGGGAATATGCATACTTAACTCCCAGGCATTTGTACAGACCCCTCCACTAATTCATTGCGGAGAAAAACTACAGAGCTCATCAGCCAGGGAGCACTCTGGGCTGACAGAACACTCTAAAGGCTCCAGGGAATTCTAAATAGTTGGAACCAAACATCTATGTGGTAAAGCTACTTTTCCTAAATAGATGGCAATAGAAAGGGTGTGCCCGGGGGTAACTGGATGAATATTCCATTTACTGTAAGCCCCAGCCAGCACAATCAGAGAGAGCAAACAAAACAGAGTACGAGTGCTAGGCAACGGTCTGGATTTCAGCGCGCCACGCGCTGCAGCGCTCATGGAAGCTGCTGAGTGGCTGGGAGCACACGGATAGTATTTCAGTCCTTGGCTTCAGATGCAAGTGCCGTAAGCATCCCTACATTTTAGTCATCTGCAACTGTAACTGTCACTGGAAGTCTGCAGAGGCATCAAGCTGTTCAGACTAACCATGACCTTTTACATTGCTGTATATATCCTGAAACCGTTCTGTCTGTCAGAAAGAATCCCAGTTCCCAGTAGTTTCTGGCCACGTGGGTGTGTGTGTGAGTATGCATGCACGCTGTCACATGCTTACGTGCTTTGGAAAGTTCTGCTCTCATTTTCTGCCTTCTGACCATTTCCATAAGCAGCCGGTCAGAGTTAAGTATGTGGCCTTTCAGCAAAGAGTTCTCTGGAGGGTGCTTCTTATTACATCATGACTAGTGACTCGTTTGTTAGTCTCTCTCTGATTGCTGACTCTAGCTTGACCCTGCAGAAAGACAGGGCACGGACTAACAGGAAAACTATTTCCAAGCCTGGCTTAATTCTATATTGGAAGGCAGAAGGTTGAGATTTTTCTTAAATGACGTAAGGCTCATCTACTGAGTTTCTCAGTTCCCTTGTGCAGAGGTATCTCTGCCTGTCTGATGGTTTTCTGATAAGAAACACTGGTCTCATTTTGGTAGTGGCTCTTCTCATTGTGGAGCTGCTGTTGATCACAGCCACCCCCTCAGCGTTGTCCCACATCCTCCTGTCCAGACAACCAACCTACTCGAGGAAAGCCCACAAGCTCTTAGCACTTGCCTTTCACAATGGGTTTCACATTTCTGAGTTAGTCTACATCAGACACCCATGTAACCAATTCCTTCCTTATCTAGTCTGCCTATTCCACTGCTGCAGTGTGTAAGCATTTACTCCTTTCTCTTCTGCAACCTGGATTACTGATATATACTTTACTGGGGCTTCTTGCAAGCACACCTCAGAAGGTTCAGTTAGAGCAGATTGGAGATGTTTGCTTGGCTTTTTGTGCTAACTGAGATGAGCTTATTAAAACTGTTCTCCACAGAATGCCTTAGCTTATTTAAAAATTATAAATCTCTTGGATCTATGCCACTAGTACCTTGGGTACCCCTGAACTCTGGCTGTCAGCCAGAGAGTGCAGGCAGACTATCCCAGGCACGGAAATCTGAGTAGAAGCTGTCTTATCTCAGCTTTGCGTTTTGTTCACTCCCCCTCTCCCCCCAATTTGGTGGTGACACCAAATGAGATTGATGCTTTTCTGAGACGGAAGAGCTGCTGCTTTTACCTTGCCCTTTCTCTAAGGGGTGAGGGGCAAGGTGGCAGCCGCAAGACCTCACATCTTCCACAGGCCAAGTTGATTGAGAAACATGTAAAATGAATGCGAGACATTTTGCAATAGGATTGTGCTTTCGAGAGGAAAAACGTCCCAGAAAATGGCTTATTCTAGTTAATATGTCTCGGCAGTTTTGCAGAAGTCTTTATAGGCCTTCAGGCAGAACAAAGAAAAATTTAAAATCGCAAGTAAGCAATTGCAGAGAAAGCCAAATAAACCATTAGGCATATGGAGTATGTTAGTTCTGCTTTGCATTGTGCAATGCCTTCTATCACAAGACTTTGTAAATAAAATATATGTAGCCTTCTGTGACATAAGGATCATTGTCTTCATTTAACAGCTGAACATAGCAAAGCACAGGCAGATCTCTGAACAACTAACCTGTTTTGGGCAGAGGGTGCTGAGACTGATGCCAGAGAGCATTGTTCCAGTGTGTTGCCTTGCTGTCTCAGCCCTTGGCCTCACCACAACCTTTTCTCATCTGTTTGGGCACTCCAGATTTCCAGCCATTAATAAAGCACCTGCTTCAAACAGTGTTGTTGAACCAGGTGACCACCATGCCTTGCCCATGCCAACCAGTCCAGAATCCTTTCACTCAAGTCTACATCTTGCTCGGCATTCCCAGGGTCTCTCCCCATTTCTGACTCTTTGTTCACTTCTGCCAGGATAAAGTATACAAAGGGCACAGATGTTATCTCTGGGAAGCTACAGGCCTGTCAGCCTGACCTCAGTGCCCAGCAAGGTTATGGAACAGATCATCTTGAGTGTGATCATGTGGCAGCTACAGGATGGCCAAGGGATCAGACCCAGCCAGCATGGATTTAGGAGGGGCAGGTCCTGCCTGACCAACCTGATCTCTTTTTATGACCAGGTGACCCACCTGGTGGATGCAGGAAGGGCTGTGGACATGTCTGCCTGGACTTCAGCAAAGCCTTTGACACCATCTCCCATAGCACACTCCTGGTAAAGCTGGCAGCCTATGGCTTGGACAGGTTCACTCTTCACTGGGTTAAGAACTGGCTGGATGGACGGGCCCAGAGAGTGCTGGTGAATGGTGCTGCATCCAGTTGGTGGTCAGTCACCAGAGGTGTCCCCCCAGGGATCAGTGTTGTGTCCAGTCCTGTTCAATATCTTTATTGATGATCTGGATGAGGGGAGTCTACCATTAGCCGATTTGCAGATGACACCAAGCTGGGTGCAAGTGTCGATCTACTGGAGGGTAGGAGGGCTCTGCAGAGGGACCTGGACAGACTGGACAGATAGGCCGAGTCCAACAATATGAGGTTTAACAAGTCCAAGTGCCGAGTCCTGCATTTTGGCCACAAAAACCCCCTGCAACGCTGTAGGCTGGGGACAGAGCGGCTGGGCAGCAGTCAGGCAGAAAGGGACCTGTGGGTGCTGATAGACAGCCGACTGAACATGAGCCAGCAGTGTGCCCAGGTGGCCAAGCAGGCCAAGGGCATCCTGGCCTGTATCAGGAATAGTGTGGCCAGCAGGACCAGGGAAGTGATTCTTCCCCTGTACTCAGCAATGGTGAGGCTGCACCTTGAGTCCTGTGTCCAGTTCTGGGCCCCTCAATGTAGGAAGTACGTAGAGGTGCTTGAACATGTCCAGAGGAGGGCAACAAGGCTGATGAAGGATCTGGAACACAAACCCTGTGAAGAACGGCTGAGGGAGTTAGAGTTGTTTAGCCTGGAAAAAAGGAGGCTCGGGGGAGACCTTACCACTCTCTACAACTCCCTGAAAGGAGGTTGTAGCCAGGTGGGAGCTGGTCTCTTCTCCCAGGCAACCACTGACAGAACAAGAGGACACAGCCTTAAGCTGCACCAGGGGAAGTTTAGGCTAGATGTTAGGAAAAAAATCTTCACTGAAAGAGTAACTGGGCATTGGAATAGGCTGCCCAGGGAGGTGGTGGAGTCACTGTCCCTGGAGGTGTTTAAAAAAAGACTGGATGTGGCACTCAGTGCCATGGTTTACTTGATAGGGTGGTGTTAGGTCATAGGTTGGACTTGGTGATCTCCAAGGTCTTTTCCAACCTAGTTAATTCTGTGATTCTGTGATCAAGGTAGCATTTGGAACCAGAGGGAGGAGACAATGCAGAGGCTGCTGGTTGCAGAGTGCTCTGAGATACACAAGAGAGTATCCCTTGCAAATGCAATAGTCATGGCAACAGTGCATCAGCTTTTCCTGCAGAGCAGTAATTCCGCTTTAGATGTAACTCCATCTATTCAGTTTGTAGCCAAAACTCTGGAACTCTTTTTCCTTTACCCTATCAAACACATGGGAGGGTTGCTCAGCTTGCTTTTCCAACACTAGCATCAATGACTGTGAGATCAGGATCAGGTCACAGCCAGATGGCATGCAAATTTCTTGGACTTTTCTCATAGGAGAATATAAATTTCCAGCCTTTGCCAAAGTATCCCTGCATACCCTTTAGAGTGCTGCATTCTGCTGCAGTGCTCAGGAAACTCTGCACATAGCATGAAGGCAACTGCCTGGGAGAGGTACGGCAGAGCTGCACTCAGCAGCGAATGCAGCCTCAGACGAGTAGCAGGAGCTTCATTTGGATGGAATTGCAGCAGTAGTCAGCCAGCAGGTAAGCTAAGCATCCTGGTTAGCTTGACAGGAGGATGGGCAGTGGTCAGCAATGACAAGGAACACATCTCTGCATTGAAATGAGACAGTAATTTTTATTTGTAGGCACCTGGTGTACAAGATAGATATCTGTGTGGTTCTTGAAGGCACTTACGCAGCAGTGTGAGCAGACAGTAACACTTGTGGCAACACCTTTTTCTGAACTAGCTATTGGAAGAGAATAACATTAATCTGTAAATGACCCGAGGACTTAAACTGTCAAACATTGCCTGAGAGCTACACAGTAGGATATTACCTGCAAGTATGGGCTTCTCACCAGCAAAGCAACTGGTACCTCCTGGGATCATGCAGAAGGAATGATTTTATAGAGGTGGAAGAAATAACTAGCAACAACAATGCAACAGCTCAGAACCTTAAGAACAGGAGTCTCCAGGCTGCTGAGGTTTGGTCCAAGCATGTTTTTCCTTTGTAAACATTCATCTACGTAAAATCTCAGGACAGGCCACATCTACCCCTGTTTCTCTGAAACATCTTCCCATTTTCTTTTCCTTCTATTTTCTTTGCATAATCCTCCTATTGGTGTAATTTATAGACTGTATGCTATAGACAAGTTGTCTTACCTTTACCATATTACATATCGCAGCAAAAAGTACATTTGCACTGTGGGGAAAAATAAAAAAGGTTATAAATACTGTAGACACCACTTCAATGAATCAGCACTAGCGGAAGAACTCCAAAAGCCTCCCACAGCTGAAACTCTCCACCCTTATTCAAACTGCTTGTGGCTCTTCTCAAGGAGCTTGGGTGTCTCTGGCCACTCCACTGTGGCAAAGGGAGTGGAGAGGAGCAGAGAGGAGCAGAGGCCCAGCCCCACCTTGCTATGGCCTGCGCTGCTGCAGACATCTGCCTGTTGTTTATAGGCACCACTTACACCACTGGGGACACTGAGAAACCCTCTTACCCTGCTCGGGTCTTTCTGCCATTCCAGGCACCAAGACTAGCTGCACTGAGGGCACTTTGCAAGGTCTGCAAACAGCCAGCAGCCCCTTGACTCCACAGATTTACTTTCCTGTAGCACAAGGGCATGGCCTGCATGTGGATGAAGCCCATGGTGTGTCCATAAATGATTCTTGGCCTAAATTTTTGAGATAGAGATACACAGCTGTTATTCTCTTCATTTACAAAAAAAAGAAACAGAGTCAGAGCACAAAACATGATGTTGAAAATCGCATCACATGCAAGCACTGTCACAGCTATCACACAAGCTACCTTCCACAAGCATGGTGCTGAAGAACCTGAGCAACATCACAGATGCTGATCCAGACACTACAGTCCCTTTTGCTGCCTTTTCTCTTCAGCACGGAACTAACTGTTTTGCTCAGAGCTAACTGTCCTTAGATTTGGAATAGCCAGTTTTCAGTATTCAAAAAAATAATAAATCATCATGCTTAATTTAGTTTATACCAGAAGAAGCACAGGTTTCCAGTGCTATTTTAGTAATTACATTCCACATCACCAATACAAAATTATAGTGATACCTAATGCAAGCTGGCTTACTGTCTCACCACTAGCAGTCCTATCAAGTATATGAGGAGAAAAGAACATTGAAGATCTGTCTTAAATATGTTCAAATATGAATGAGAACTAGAATACATGAAAGAAAAAAAAAGTAATTCAAAACTGATGCTGTTTCTGTGGCTCTCCTTTTCCAGTCTCAGATCAACACACTTGCATTGCAGACACAATCTCTCTCACTATTCTCTACAACGTAATTGTCTAATATTTTCCCTTAAAGAATCTGCCAAAGTTTAGTCAGAATGAGCCCAGAAAAGGTTTCTTGATATAATGAAACACATCAGCAAATGTTTTCTTTATAAAAAAATCCTCGAATGTAACAAAACCAAAATATCCTTGAAAGGCCCATTTCTCAAAGCAGCAGCATAAAGCAGAATGCCTTTTATAAAGTATTGATTTCATTTTGATGACAAGAGTTCCTCTTTTATTAATATTTTTCAGTATCAGCTACAAGGTGAAAAAAGCTGTATATTGTTAATGGAAAACAATACATGTCTGCCAGAGCTCACAAGATAAAGCCAAACATAGCTAGGTTTTCAATTTGGCAGCATCTTGTGCCTCTAAGTACAGTGGTAGGCATGCCTTTGTATATGGGATGCATTCAGCAGTACCTAATTAACACACCTTGACAGAGAACTTTATCATTAGTTTTGTCAAGTAAAGAGTTTTCCTTCCTTCACAAAAGGATAGCAAGGGATATCACTTCTGCTTTATTCTAAACATGGTCTGGTCTAGCAGTTTTCCACCATGATAAGTGCTATAGTTTCTGTTTCACCCTTTCCTCCTTCTGTATCTCTCAACGCTGCCTGTATGTAGAGTCGTGGCAAATTTTCTCCTCTTGTTTTGCGAGGTCAGGGCTATCCTCCTACAGTGCATTAACAGCCTGCAAAACAAAAAAGTTTCTGGGTAAGAAGGTTGCTTAATGGCCTCAGAAGAGTTGCAATTTATACAGTCAAAAGCATTGACAGAGGAGGTGAAAGTGTGAAACACATACCAGGATTAATTGAGAAAATTTTGTCAATAGCCTAATCCTGAGCCATTCATGATATTACTCAAGTTTTCCAAGACAGGTTCACTACAAGGCATCACTGCAAAGATTATTCCAGATTTAGCACCAAATTTATTCTGCAGCAGGTTCTGAATTTTTATGGCTCCATCTGCATCACTGTCAGCATGCAGAATCACAAACTTAGAGCAAACAGCCGTAGTCTCACTGTTGCTGCAAACTCCTGAAATTCTGCTGCTAGGGTCTCTAATTTCAGCAGAGAGACCCCGTAGTTTGTTAATTGGCTTAGACTCTCCCAGACCTGCACTCAAGTCATTAGCCTTCTGCTGCTCTCTGCTGAGAGTGGTTTATCTGGAGTTACTACTTTCCGTTATGAAAAGGACACATACATAATCCCACTCTGCTCTGCACTGGTGTGGTCTCAATTCAAGTGCTGGGGGCAGTTGTGGTGCCACAATATAGAAAAGACATTGAGCTGTTAGAGAGTGTCCAAAGGAGGGCCACGAGGATGGTGAAGGGCCTTGAGGGGAAGTGGTATGAGGTCACTTGGTCTGTTCAGCCTGGAGGAGACTGAGGGGAAACCTCACTGCAGTTACAACTTCCTTGTGAGGGGAAGAGGAGGTGCAGGCACTGAATCTCTTCTCTATGGTGACCAGTGACAGGACCCAAGGCCTGAAGTTGTGTCAGGGGAGGTTTAGGTTGGATATCAGGAAAAGGTTCTTCACCCAGAGGGTGGCTGGGCACTGGAACAGGCTCCCCAGAGAAGTGGTCACAGCACCAAGCCTGACAGAGCTCAAGAATTCTTCAGACAATGCTCTCAGGCACACACTGTAGCTCTAAGGGCATGGTGCTGTGCAGGGCCAGGAGTTGGATTTGATGATCCTTGTGTGTCCCTTCCAGCTCAGCTTATTCTGTGATTCTGTGATTCTGTGATTCTGTGATTCTGTGATTCTGTGATTCTGTGATAAAAATGTTTTCATGGTGTTTTCAATGTTTTCATAGACTAATTTCTACTTTCTCCATTCATTTAACAAAAACCCAAAAAACAAACAAAGGAAAAAAGAGAAAAAAAAGGAAAAGAAAAAAAAATAAATCAGACAGAGGAAAAACCAGATGAACTATTACTGGGACAATGTGGAAACAAGAATTCTTTTCTTTTCTTTAAACAACAAACTTGTTTGACTGGATGAAGCTATTACTTATACCAATGAAAGAAAGCAGAAATGCTGAAAGGAAAACTGATATTCATTTTTCCCAGACTGTTTTGCTGGTGAACTCAGTGCTGAGCACTCTGGCCTGCAATAGGGACAAGCACTTACCACAGAGACCCACCAGTAGGAAACTCCATTCGGGGGGGTAGAGGTCTTCTTGTAGTTCCTGTGCTGCAAAGGGTGGTGGTGTGCTGAAGGTGTTGGCGTAGAGATGGCAGGGTGTAAGCTCATCCATTCCCTGTGTGACCTGTGCCCTCACTCAAATGAAATCAGTGACGGTCAGGCAGAGGATCGGTCCAGCTGCTGACAACACTGTGAAGCCAATGCTCAGCCCAGAGGGTGGTGGTACAAGTGGCAGCACCTGAGGAAACTGAATGGTCAGTTTTTTGCTATCTCATTCCTGTTTATTTCGTTACTTGTTTGTTTGCACAGCTCCAACTGAACTTAGAGCAGTCTCCTCCCTTTCTGCAAAGACTTTGGAGGTGCTGGGGTTTTTAATTCTGCTGAGGCTGCTTGCCAACCTGAGCAAACCTCACAGGGGAGAGTGGAGCAGGAGGGGTCCTGTCACTTTCAGCAGCTGCCAAACCAATTTAGCTGTAGCATGAAAGTGCAGCCAAGGCTCACACCCTCCAGGGAATTCATACATGTGAATTGGCCTTTAAATTAATCTGGGCTCCAGCGCTCCTGCTCAGGGTACAGAGGACAACTGAGGCAGAATCAGGGCTTGGATAGTAAGAATAACAGCACCTACAAAGAGAAGGGGGTATGCCTGCCATAACCACAGCACTCCCATTCCCTGTCCTTCCCCACCTCTCTTTTAACCTCTTTCCCCTTAAAATGTAGGTTGCTGCACGATATCCTGGCTGAGGAGAAATCAGCAGGGTCACCGGTGAGATCACAGTGTTTCTCCTTGGCCAGCCAGAGAGGTTTCTGACAGCAGACCTTCCGGGTCTGGCACTGTCTGAATACCTTCCCTGTGGGCCTGATGCTCTTTCAGCACTTCCTGCTCTGAGAAGCCTGTCAAGGTCTTCCACAACTAGGTCTTGGTCTGACCCAAGGCTTTTCTTTTTTTGTACACAAGGTTAAGCCAGCATTAATGTGTTCAAATCTAAGTATAGAACAGGTGGCAGGATTCATCCACCGCATTGTGTATTCGCACAATTCTAGCCTTGTGCTAGAACACTGTATTCTAGCCCTTACATATTAGTTTCATTTTATCAGCAGAGCTTCAGGTATTTTCCAATTAATGGGTAAAGAGCCAGCATCCGTGTTCAACATGGGAAGAGCAGAGCCTCAGAGAGCAACAGCATCTTGTCCTGCGGTAACACAAAGCCCACATGGACCCTGCCTCTCTCTATGTCCATTTCACATCAGGCTGTGACATTTTCCTCATTAAGTGAAAATCTGCTGTGAATGTTGTGTTTTAGTGTAACCTCAAAAATATGGGCAGCAGAACCAACTTCCTCCAGAGGTAGAGGTCAAAACCCTGCAAATCCTTTTTGGGGTAAAAATAATTAACTGTATTAAAACCAATCAGGTTACTTTATTTTTTCCTAAAGCTGGTTCAGCCTAGATTAAGTCAATAAATATTGTAATAAGCATGTCTTTAAGGCTATGTGGTGATCGGATCATGTAGCACTACACATGAGGAAGGTGGATCTGGATCTTACAAGAATGGTGGATTTGAAAGAAAATGCTGCCCTTTGGAGATCAGAGCATGTGTTACGTATAATGAAGCCTGCAGTAGGAAGCTGACAGGGTGAGCAATGAATATGTATTACACATGGAAACAAAGATTTAGTATAGCTGTACACTTTGTTACATACACTTAGTCCTCTGCACAACCGTGGAAAGGCAGGTGTGGGATTCATGCCTTCTACAGAGCATCCCCAGAGCAGTGCCTGGTGCTTGTCAGCCATCATCCCAATTGCACAGGATTTATTTTCAAATGTTTCAGAGAAGTTTGGGCTTATTTCTTTTGTTTGAAAGAAAACAGAAAGAAAAGAGTGCAATTCAGAGATCTGCTTTTGCAGTAAGAACAAACTAACAGCACGTTAAGTGCAGTGGGCAGTAATTATAGGAAGGCACAGATCTCCTGTCCTAATGATTCCGGAAATTATAGTCCCATGTGATCTAACATAGGGCCAGGCATGCAGTTTCTGTGCTTGTTTGCTGCCCTCTCTTGGCAAGATAGCCAGCCTCCAGGAGAGAAAACGGAAGGTCGTCAAGGAGAGCAAAGTATCAAAGTATACTTATTCAGAGACATAGAAGAGTCTTTTACCAATGAAAAATAAAACATTTGCATCTTTTTACACACTAGAAAAATAATTAATTGGTTCTAAGAAGTCAGATCTCCTCTCTTCTCTAAGACAAGCTTCATTGGTTCAGTGTGTGGGGGAGAAGAACTGGTTTGGGTGATGAGCCTATTTGTCGTGGACAAACATCATCCTTTCCTATACATTATTTTAAGCACCTATCAACTACCTTGCCCTTCTTCCTCCATAAAGGCAAGTTGCTAAAGAAGAGTGATTTTTCCTTTTCCCCCACTCCTGGGGGAGGTACCAGCTAAGAAACAGCACATAAAAACAGGCTCAGGGATGGAGAGAGACCACTGGACAACCAGAGTTCCAGACCTTCTACAGGACTGCAACCACTGCCAGGTTGTACTGTGATTCTGTAGGTGTAGGCCGGTGTTTCTGTTACTGCATTTATTTTAACCTTTCTATTAAAATTGTAACTCTGACCTAAAATCTCTCTCAAGTATTTGTGTGGGGTTAATTTCTCCTGCTGGTTCACTTTCAAATCTGTACACATTGACTCTTCTCCCAAGACATATTCAAGATCCATCTGGACTTAATCCTTTACACTATGCAAAGAGCTCTTTCTCTCCAGTCACTGGTCTGTGTACATACTCTCACAAGTAGGCATCAGTGCTGAAAGAAAAGCTTTGGTTTACTGCAGTCTTCTGCTAGGCACACAAGTAGACCTTGAGACAGCAGCCAGTCCAAACGATCAGGAAAAGGGAACCTAGGGTCTTCAAGGCTCTTGGCAGTACAGACTTGGATCTGTGATATCATCCTGCTGATATCACCTGAGAGGTATTTCATACAAACCAACAGAATCTGTGCTTGAGCTGGCAAGTATATGCTCGCCAATGCTCATCACAAGTGACCTGGGCCATCAAAAGCAGGCTATAAAGCTGCTACACATAAGGGTTTTCACTTCAGAGTTGAAAAGAAGCAAATCTGGAAGAGAAAGAGATCTTTCTGAGAGTTGTTTCTTCACAGAGCTGGGAAAGGAAGAAGCCTCAGGGCTCCTCTCCCACAATCCACATAGACCAGCTCCACCTCATCTGACCCACAAAATTCCTTGACCTGGGGAAAGCCTTCTTTTTTTTTTTTTTTTTACATATCCCACACTAGCTATAGCATCCTACAAATATATCTGGTCAGCTTCTCTGTCTTCGTTTCAGATGCCACCATGGGTATGCAGAGAATGTGCCAGAGCTGCAGGGTTTGGGTAGTTCTGTGCTGCTGTGAACATTCTGAAAACCATTTTGCAGTTGCTATAACCACACTCATGTTCTGGTTTTGTTCCTTCAGGACAGCAAGTGTTGGTGACAAACCAGAGATGTTTCCCCTGTGAATTGCCACCAGATGGCAAAATACCCATCAGCATTGCTCCCAAGCCTGCTTGCCAGCACCACAGACTGGAGATGAAGCTGCAGGAGAGGAGAAACTGGCAGTCCAAGAGAGAGGATGCAACAGCTCCCATCAGGTATGTGACACTCCAAAATGTCCCTGCCACTCACTGGGGCTATAAACTACCATGACAAGGAGGCACGAAGGTAACCTGCCCTTACTATTGTGCTGTCCTTAGCTGTGTCTGGGCTACACACCTGCACAATGGAACAAGGCTCAGAGAAGACAGACAAGGAGAACATGATCATGATGCTCAGAAACGGATACTATTGTAAAGGATGTTGAACTCCCTAGGAAGTACACCTTGCCTTCAAGCCTGGCTTCTCACAGATCTGAAGTTTTGGCAGTTTGCTTCACAGATCTCCCTAGGAAGTTCAGGTTTTTCAATTCTCATATAATTAAGCACTGATCCATTAAGACTGCCTCCTGACTTCCTCAGAATTCCAAACGTGAAGTGTGTTTCAGCTGCAGTAGTTCAGATTGAACAAATTGACACTGTATATAAAGCTGAACTGCAGACAGTTCCCACTAAGTCAACTTCATTATAAAGTAACCAATAATGTGGAATACATTGATCAAGGTAATGTTGTATTTACAATGTGTTTTCTGCAGCCCCTGGGTGTTTTCAGTTCTATGCTGGCAGCAATCTTAAGGGATTTCAGGGTTACCATGAAATGTTAATTAATCCTGGATTCGTCTTGCTGAGCACCAAAATGAAAAATGACTTTGACTGATACAACTGTGCAGAAGTGGATATTTTCTTTTTGAGGATATGTATATTAAGAGAAGAAAGTACAGCACAACTGGACAGCTTCAAAAAGGAGGGTTAAATAATTTCCCTCTATTTTGGAAAAAGAGTTGAGTCCTGGCACTACTTTTCTTAGCCTAGAAAGATCAGTAACCACTGCACTTATGCATGGGTCTAGGCTTTACAGGTTCATTTGCTCTAAGGATGTTGACTGGGTCAAACGCAACTCTTCCCCTCTCTAACAAGACAAGGAGGGGAAGGACTTGAGTTTTGTCCAGATTGGAATTAAGAATTAACACTGTACCAACAAGCCCAAAGCCCTTCCAGACATGCCCCATTCTGCCCCAAATCTGTAATATTCATGGGAATATTATCAAGAAGGAGGGAGTGTTGATTGCTGCTGAGCCGTGTTTCCCGGCAAGGTGATCTTTGCCCTTCAAAACCTGTGGAGCTTCACATGAAATTTGAGCTCTTGAATTCTTTTCTCTTTTGATCTGGTGCCAAGTCTTCAGTGGTTGCAGGCTTTGATTCAACTGGATATTGTAGTACAAAGAAAGGAATTTTTTTTTTGGCATCTAGACACATTCCTGGGCTTGAACTTAAATATATATCTCAAAGATATGATGCCTCTATGACAGATAATTATTGTCAAATTTCTGGTCTTTTCATTCTTGTATATTCTCTTCCCTCACTCTCTCACCCCGTTATTCTAATACGCAACGTTGTCATAATGAAATCCAGATTCACCTTATTATCCATCATTTGGATGATCCTTTTTTATTTTTTCATTGTTTAATGTCCTTGTAGCCATTTTCTACATGTATCACAGAGAACTCTGCCTAATGCTTGTGTCAGCTGAGCAGCCAACCTTTCTCATCAAGTGATGCTACTTAAAGGACAAGAAATGCAAATCTGCAGAGCACTGAATAATTACTTTTCCAGTGGGGAGGCTATTTTCACAGCAACTTTACCACCCACATAAACATTTAGATGCTAAGTTACACTTTAGAGAAACCTTTGCAAAAATTGTTATGATAGCTACACAAACACCCATTTCTTTAACTTCCTTCATAGGCAGGGTTATCATAAACACTACAAGACAAGAGACACAAGTCACCAGCATGGGTAAAATGTTGAACATGGTTGGCCTGCTGCTTCCTATCCTCACCTGCTAAGCAACAGGTAGACCTAATGTCTAGCTCAGGGCCTCAACACTACTAGCAGCACAGAAGCTGGCTTCTCTCTGGGTATCTGAATTCCAGGTAAGCCTCTTAAAACATAGGCGGATTTTTCCTGTTATTTTTGAAGTCCTGCATTTCCAAATAATCTATGATCTGGCTTTTGTTTTGGTTTGGTTTTTTGGTTTATTTTTTTCATGTGGTAACATGAAAATTGGTGAGTAAACTCTTTCTGGGATACCCACTTAATACGGACAGTCTTGCCTTGTGCTGTTAACAAAGCTCTTCAAAAATCCACATGTATATATTAAACACTGCCCTCTTTTTTTCCATCACAGGTTGTCTAGCTCTCACCATCATTCAAAATGTGCCTCAAATCCATCAGAATTGTTCAAGTACGTTCTGAATCCTTTTGCCCCTCTCTTTGTCCTTCTCTCCATTGCTCATATATTGAGGTCTAGGACGACACACCCCACATATGCCATAGAATCGTGGAAGGCACCCTGCAAGATCATTGAGTCCTTTCATGGGAAAGAGAGCCTACATGAGATTATTTAGCATATCATCCAATTGCCCCTTGAAAATCACCAGCAGTGGGAACTCTACCAAGTCTCTAGGGAGATTGTTCCATTGATTGATTGTTGTAGTTGTAAAAAGTATCTTCCTTACATCAAGATGAAACCTCAGCCAGTGCAACTTGTATCACTGCTCCTTGTCTTCTACAAGCAGCACTTTGTGGAGAGAGAGCCTCCATCATCTTTGTAGATGCCACATAAGTACTGGAATAATGTGATTAGGTCCCCTCCTGAAGCCCTCTCCTCTCCAGGGAAAAGAGACCCAACTCCTTCAATCTTTCATCACAGGGCAGGTTCTCTAGCCCTTTGCTGTTGTTGCTGCTGCAGTGCACTGCTGACTCATATTTGTCTTGTTGTCCATCAGGCCCCTCCAATTCCTTTCAGCAAGGCTGCTCCCCCGACACACAGATCCTAACCTGTCCTGGGTTCTTTGGTTATGTCCCGGATGCAGGACTTTGCGCTTGCGTTCACTCTGTTTTTCGTGCCCACTCCTACAGCCTGTCAGGGTTTCTCTCTAAGATGGCTCTCCCTTCTGATGGATCCACTTCATCACCCAGTTTGTCATCAGCAGCAAAATTAGTGAGGGTGCTTTCAATCCCATCCTCCAGACAGTTTATGAAGATGTTGAAGAGTGTGGAGCCCAGTATCAATCCCTGGCAGAGCCAAACTGGGGAGAGGCTGCCAGCCTGAGTAAAATACAGAATTGATCACCATTTATTTCACCCATCATTTTAAAGATGATGGTGCTCAACTCCCATAAGGAGCCAGATGTGCATAAGGTGGGTTTGCTAGTCCTTTTAATATTACTAAAAGCCTGTTCTTTGCGAAGAAGAAAAGCTCTACAGGTGCTTTTAGTACAGCTGCAGTGTATG
The DNA here is from genome assembly GCA_018881555.1 of Amblyornis subalaris. Classification (NCBI taxonomy): domain Eukaryota; kingdom Metazoa; phylum Chordata; class Aves; order Passeriformes; family Ptilonorhynchidae; genus Amblyornis; species Amblyornis subalaris. The sequence goes on from JACAXG010000098.1 coordinate 719,267, forward strand.
TGAGAACTCTACAGCTGTAACAGCATGTTACACTGATAAGGAAACAGTAACAAGGCTTCAGGGCTAAATACCAGACTGAAACTTAAGTCCAAGGGGATTTACCTCATTAGTGTGTAAAGGGACTTCTCTGTATTTCCATTTCCTTAGTAGTGAAGTGGTTCTAATGATGGTCAGTTACTTTCTAAACTGCTTTCTGCCGGTGGAAATGGCTGTATAAGAGGTAGAGGACCTTGTTACGGTATAAGTCATCAAGCTGCACACAAGGATGCTTCCATTCTATGTGATTTTTATTTGCATAATCCAAAGACTACCTGTACATTAGTTGCCTTGTGTCTGGAAATGTGTGTTTCTTCCAGGGCAGTGATTACTTTCTGAGGTGTGTTGTTAGGAGGTACAACTGCAACTCTCTGGTTATCAGTGCATGGACAGGATGGAAAGAGGACAAGCCAGAGTACAGAGGTTGTTGCTGAACCAAATTTCTTTTCAGCCTCAGCTCTCACTGAAGTGATCTTCTGATCACTTCTTGTCCTAAGTCATTGCTGATTGTTGCCAGATAGTATAAGGTTGGCCATTACATTGTCACGCGGATCTAAACTTGAAAAGTCTGATTTTGTGCACACTAAATTCCTTGCTGCGTTGTCCACATGACAAGATACTTTGGTTGGGTTTGTTGTCGTTATTGTTGTTGTTGTTGTTTTCTAATATTGCAAACTATTTTCTGTCTTTACAGGGTATACAACATATACGCCTGTTTCTTAGGATTGAAATGATTCCTGGCAGTTATCGCTTTCAGTGCACTGTAAATAGGAAATTTTAAAATATGAGTAACTGACAAACTATGAAAGTGAAAAGCACTGATTTGAAATACCTCAGGTCAGGACAGAAATTTTGTTGTTTGCTTTCCCCCCTGTAGATTTGACTGTTTTGAGAGCATGAATCACCAAAATTCTTTGCATTCCTCATATCCTACCACTGAGAAAAAGACATAGTTCCTTCTGAAAATGAACTGCGGTAACTCTTATATGAACAGGACAGAGGAGCCTGCTGTTCTGGGGCAAGGCTCTGTTGTTCTGCAAAAATATGTGAAAGGAAGGAAAATTTTAAGCATGTTTTTGGAAGCTTTTCTGCTTTTCCTTCCCGCTCGCCCTCATCTGAATCGCTCGTACTGTGTTGAAGCAGTTCTAACTTCACACAAGCATAAAAGCTCTGGGATCTCCTGAACATGAACATTTGGCCTCCACCCTCATTGTGTCCCTTTAATACTCCCTGGATATTTCTTTAAAGATGCAAGGAATTTGTACCTTTTCCTACAGAGGAGAAAATGAAGCACAGAGCAAGGAAGAAGTACATCTGAAGAGCACTGAAGTGAATCCAGAACCCAAGAGTACAGTTTCACAGGATTCAAAGTCTGGCTGACGACTGGGATATTGAACTGCCTCCCTATTGTACTGCCTCACTTTCCAAGATCATGTTTCTTTCCCCAAGCTGGAGCCAAGAACTTCTGTGACAATGCTGAGTGGATTCAGATCTGGAAAGAAGGAAGCTTTGATGAGAACACATTCTTACTGACTTTAACAAGCATCACTGAAATTAATATTTTCATATCTGTTTGAAACCTTTGTTAGAAGTGAATATTTTAGCAACCTTAAATATAGCCTTACAGCAGAATAATATTCCTTGACCAGTTTTAAATATCACAAATTCCAAAATGTGCTCTCACTGGTGGACACGACACATCTAAATCAAGAAGAATTCGAATTGTCATGTTAACATGATCACCAAGTAAGTTTACCATAGTCAGATAATTTCTCTATAGAAATCTGACTAATAAATAAAGATCACAAATATCAAGCTCAGGATGCCCATATAGAACAAATAGAAAAAACCCCACATACTGTAGTGTGATATGGAACCTCCACTCCCACTCCCATCCCCATGTATCTGGCTGTGGCACAATGATTTTCCATTCTGCAAACTCTCCTGCAATTAGCCTTGCTCTGCAATTGTGGGACAGAAGCACAGATTGTGTCTCTGTTGTATTTGAGACACTGGCCTGAATTCATGCTGCTGTTGTGCTTGCAACTTCTGAAGACATACCTAGATTTAGATGTGGACCTGGACATAGCAGGAAGGAAAAAGCTTGGGCCCCACACTAAGGCTGAATATAGGTCTAAGAAGATCTTCACTGTGGTGGATGGTTAAAAGCAATGCGACTTGCAGGGTTAGTCCTGCATATCTGATCACTGGCTGCTCGCAGACAAGTTGGCCCCGGGTCCCTCCAGAAAGGACTTTCACACCACCTATAGCAGTGATACTTTCATCTGCTTGGACACTCTGGAGCAAAAAATATGAACAGAGACAGGTCAGGCACAGTGCCAGGGTTTCAAATTTTATCTGCCCCTGGACCAGTATCTACTGTACCAATAGCTGTGTGCAGCTGTTCCTAGAGGAACTGCTTGCTTATGGTGTTGAGGAGAGACTGTGGAACTGAAACTAAGTTGCCCATGCCTCAGCCAGTGCCCCAAACTTTTGAGAGTCCCACATTTTGCTAGAACACCATGCATGGGTTGCAGCTATGTGGTTGTGAAATACCTGTTTGATCATGTAAAGATATATAAGGCCAAAAAAGCTGAAAGTCTGCAGAAGGAAAACATTGCTGCCTTTTTGACACAAGTTTTACAGTATCCAAATCCAGTTTCCAAGTACAACAGACAATTTGGTCTTGCATGAAGCAAAGCCAAAGGCAAAGCCAGCTCTTGAACCTTGCCAAGACTATTTTATACTGCTAATCTGTTTACGTCATCCAAAAATATTTTTGTTCGACAAAATTTCTTGAACAACCACTTCTTAAAGAGCAAATTATTTCGTATTTATAGTTAATGCAATCCACGTTAAGGAAAAGTGTGTAGCTGTGGAAAACCAAAAAATAAATTATGGTGTTCTTTAAATCAGTGGCATTTCTCTCTGTCCTGTAAGTAAGTACACACTAAGACATTTAGATCTTAGTATCAAGGTTTATTCCTTAACCAAGGTTTATTGGTTTGGTTATTCAGAAAATATTGCGTTGTTGAAAACAAACGATATTTCACGATCACAGAGGGCCATCTAAATTTCCAAAGCCTCCTAAGCACAATTACAGTAAAATTATGTGATAGAAATCACTTGCGATTTTGCAAGGTCAGTGCATATCAAGTAAGGTAACTGTGTTAGTCCTGCGTATGGGAAAGAAAAAGATTGTAACACCACAAACACTGAGGCATAGATAAAGTGGCTGGCTCAGAAGCTGAGACACTGAGATTTTTAGCTGAGATTCAACCATAGTATAAGAGAATGGAAAGGGTCATGCATACTCCTACATATTACTGTTATTATTTGTTGCATAATGAAAGCTACAGATATTTTCCCTTGTTTTAATGCCTCGTGCTCTTATTTTCTGCAGCAATTAGAAACACCCAACCTGGGGACTCCCCTGCCCCCACAGCTCTTGAAGGGCACATGGAATCATGCAGAATCACAGAACAGATCAGGTTGGAAGGGACCACGGTGGGTCATCTAGTCCAACTTCTCTGCTCAAGCAGGACCATGCTAGAGCACATGGCAGAGGATTGTCTTTGGATGGTTCTTGAATATCTCCAGCGAGAGAGATTACACAACCTCTTTGGGCAATCTGTTCCAGTGCTCAGTCACCCACACTGTAAATTCTTCCTCATGTTCAGGTAGAACTTCCTGTACAGCAGTTTCTGTCTGTTGCCTCTTGTCCTGTTGCTCGGCACCACCGAGCACAACAGCCTGGCTCCATCCTCTTGACACCTTCCTTCAGATACTCATAGACATCGATGAGGTCCCCATTCAGTCGCCCCTTCTCGAAAAGAAGCGGAGTGGGGGGGGATTTCCGAGAAGATGCGGGCCGGGCTGCTCTGCCTGTGGGGGACGGGGGCCGGACAAGGGGGCCCGGTCAGGGAGGCTCGGTCGGGCCCGGCCAGGCGGGGTTAGGGGGGCTCGGCCAGAGGAGGCCGGTCAAGGGGGCCGGGTCAGACGGGGTCAGGGGGGCCTGGCCAGGGGAGGCCGGACGAGGGGCCTGGTCAGGCGGGGCCGGGCGGGGCGGGGGGCGCGGGCGCGGCGCCGCCAATGGCCGTGTGTGGGCGGAGCGCGGCCGCCATTGCCCCGTCCCACCGCGCCGGAGGCCGCTGGCTATGCTGGGGCTTCGCCGCGTCTTCGCCGCGCTGCTGCCGCCGCTGCCGCCGCTGCCGCGGGCCGGGCCGCCTCCGGCCGCTGCCATGTCCACGCTGCTGGTCAGCCAGGAGCGCTACGCGTGGCTGCGGGAGCTGGGGCTGCAGGAGGAGAATCCGGGCGTCTACAACGGGCGCTGGGGCGGCCGCGGGCAGGTGCGGGGGCGGGGGGGGGCGGCGGGACCTCGGGGGTCGCGCCCTTGCGCCGGGTGAAGGGAGCCCGCCGCTCACCGCTCCCGTCCTGCTCTAGGTGGTGACCACGTACTGCCCCGCCAACAACGAGCCCATCGCCAGCGTCCGGCAGGTGAGCGCGGCGGGGACGGGGCGGGAGGAGCCCCTCGACCCCTGCGACCGGAGCGAGGCGTCCTGGGGCGGTGGTTTGGGCGCTGCCGCTGCCCGGGACCGGGCTGCCGCAGAGCACGAAGCTCCGTCGGGTCCAGGGGATGATGTTGAGTCCAGAGCGGCCGCTGGGGCTCGTCGCAGCCAGGGCCTGCTGCTGGCAATATGCCTGTGGGTTTCTTGGGAAGAAAAACAGGCCGTTCGCCTTATTTATTTTTTTCTTCCTTTCTTCCCCAGCCCCGCGCCTCGCACTCTTGCAAGTATTGTTGGGAAGAGCAAGGGCCCCTCCCTTCCCTCTTCGTTGGTTCCTAGGGGTGTTGCAGAATAAAGGCGGACTGTGGCTATTCAGTAGGGCTGAGTGGCCCGAGGGGAAGTAGGGAGAGCAAGGTGGCATTCGCTTAGTAAATTTTGTGAAAGTTTTTAGTGTAGGAATAGCGCTACGGTATTAACCTACTCCTTTTTGTTTGTTTTTTGTTTTTTTTTGTTTTTTGTTTTTAATTTAGGCAGCACATGTGCTTTTCATTGGCAGTGACTTCAAACAACTTGTCATATTGGGACCAAATTGTGTCAGGATACAAACATCCTGTAAAAGTGTTATCCTGTAGTGCAAGTATTCTCTACAAAAATGTCTTGAGTTGGATGTGGAAGCTTTTCTGTGGCATTTGCTTTGGAGTTTTTGATTTTCCTAACTTTGACATGCTTCTTTGCGTAGGCTAATTTGGAGGATTATGAAGAAACAGTAAAGAAGGCAAAAGAGGCATGGAAGGTCTGGGCTGATGTAAGTTAGTGGAGACTTCTCTTTTATAACACATCTCTGGCAGAGACAGGCTTTTGAATTGCTCCATCAGGTGGAGGTGTAAAAATGTGTTCATATTGTGTGTGTTGCATTAACGCAAAAATCTGCAATGGAGACCTCAAGAAACAAACCCATACAGTTTGTGCATGGTACCATTGGGGTTCAAAGATAAGGACATTGCCTCGGGGGAAATGTTTATTTTGAAAAGCCTGGCTTGTGAGTGTGAGCTGTTGCCAACTGGTCTGGTGAAGTTCAGAAACCTTGTAGCAAGTAAACTATCCCTGTGCATGTTTCACTTCCTGTTGCTGCATGCTTTCTTCTGGGAGAACTCTGGGGAGTCATTGAGTGTATAACTTGTGCTGATCATCTTGTTCTCATGGCGTGAGGAAGACTGTTGGTTATAAACATGGGGGTTTTTTGTTCACCCGCTGTCCTGGTATTATACAGGACAACTGTGTTATTCAAAAGCTTTAGTGTTATGTTGTTGTGTATAATAGATAAGCTATTTTTCCTTAGCAAGCTATAGTTCCCAGTACACCTGTACCAGCTGTGTCCAGCCAGCACCTATTCTATTGATGGCTGTGGAAGGCTTGGTTCTTACAGCTACCTGCCATTTCTTTGGTAGAAGCTGAAACCTGGATTTTAAAAGGTATTGTGCATTCTGTGTTTTAGCCAGCAAAGTAGTTTGCCTTGTCTGAAGATAACATAGTTTAGGAAAACCACAACAGCTTCCTTAGCTTCCTCAGGATATGTTAGTATGTGTTCTTTTGTTACAATTTGTGAGTATAATATTGGTGACTCTAAAATGTTTGGAAATAATTTGAAAGCAACTCAACAGGTAAGAAGACTTTTTCTCAAAGCTGTTTGTTATTTGTGAATTTTTTTGTTTGTAATGAGCTTACTTGAAAGATTTTGTCTGTAAAGAGATATGCTTGCATGGTTTATGTATTCCTCCTCAGTCCTGTTTTTACAGAGAACTGCTGTTCTAATCCTGTAAATCCTGTTGCACATGATTTGCAAATTGATCCTGGCTATTGATTATTATTTGCCATACTGATACCACATTAAAAAAAATCTATTAAGAGTTGGTATATGACCTTGATATTTTCATGATTGTGGTTTCTGTGTCTTAATTTCTGCTAACAAAATAAATGTCATACTGAAAGAAAGTTTGAAAGTGTGGTGTTAAGTACACTTCAGAGGCTCAAACCAGTGAGTGTGCTTTTATAAAAACAGGTTGATTTTGAGGTGCAGCTGATTGTTTGGTGGCATTGTAGTTGAACAGAAGTAACAGAACTAAGAATCTGAATGCTTTTGGCAATACTCAGTGGAACTGAAGTTTTGAACAGACAAAATGTGTGCAGTGTTATCAGTCTCTGAGGCAGGAAACAGTTTCTTGTAAAGCAGTGCACATGATAAGAATGAACAAGCAACAGTGTCTTGGGAAGATAAAGGAAAGAGCATAGCAATCAGTGATTGCTTACTACAGGGATAGAAAACTAGCAGTATATATGCTGCAGAAGTCACAGATGTTCAATCTCACATAGATTCTTCTGGTTTTTTTTGACTAGATCCCTGCACCTAAACGTGGAGAAATAGTGCGGCAGATTGGTGATGCCCTGAGACAAAAAATCAAAGTTCTAGGAAGCTTGGTAATGTATTTTCAGAAGCAGCTTAACTTTGTATGGGGAAGAGAGTGGGGAGTGTGGGGAATGAGGGCGAGGGGTGTATCAGAACTGGTTTTCTCAGTAATACTAACAGTTTTCTATGCAATACTAACCTTAGTAATTGTTAAATAACTGCTGTTAGTTCTGTTAGCTTGCTTAATTTAGTTTTAATTTTAAAAAGAAGGAAAAATTAAAAAAAAATATTGTGGCGTGGAGACGGCATGAAGCTGTGTCAGGGGTGAGTTTGGTTAGGTATTAAGGAAAGGTTCTTCACTCAGAGGGTGGTTGGGCACCAGACCAGGCTTCCCAGGGAAGTGGTCACAGCACCAAGCCTGACAGAGCTCGAGAAGCATTTGAACAATGCCCTCAGGCACATGGCGTGACTCTTGGGGATGGTGCTGTGCAGGGCCAGGAGTTGGATTTGATGATCCTTGTGTGTCCCTTCCAGCTCAGGGTATTCTATAATTCTGTGATTCTATGAAATGACAATATATAATAGGAAAAGAAAATTTATTATGAGTCTGTCTGCGAGGAGTGGTACAACTGTTGCCCTGCTATTTTCCCTCTTGCCTGTCAGATAGGGCACTGTCTAATACTAAAAGTATCATGGGAAAGACCTTCCTCTAATACAGAGCTTTTAATCTTGAGCTCTTTCTGGTGATCTGCAGGATTTTGCCAAGTGACATGTGGAAATATGATGCTTCAGAAGTTGAGATGGTCTTAATGAGATGATCTTGCAGTGCTGTGCAGGACATAAAGGCTGAAGGACCGCTCTGTTAAAACACTTGCTAGTTGCTAGGGAAGAAGAGGAGACAAGTGGGGAACTTGCCACTTTTCTTTTTACAGGGCTTACCTGTCTGTGCTGCTGTTCAGAAACAGCTGTCAGTGAATAACTCCATGTGTAGTGAAGCCCATATTGTTAACCTTCAAAACTTTGTTCTGCTGTTTCCCTTCATGTTGTGTCCTCAGCACAGTTCTGTGGTGGAATTAGAGTGCTAACGTACTCTTGTATTTAAAAACAGTACGGCTTCCCTGGTGAGTGCAGACCCACAGAAGTCTGCTCTATATTCCTTGAACAAGACTTAACGGCTTCTTGTCACATTTTCCTGGTATTCCCAAAGAGATAATATGTCTGTTTAGCTCTTCTAGAACTGAGGCTAAACAGGGTGAAAGAAGTGCAGTAGCTATTCAGGTTTTAGGACTTAGCCTGGCTTTATGATATGTAAAAAGGAACTGTATAGAAACTCATCTTTCTCATTTGCCATTGGAAATTTCCAGCCTTGCCTTGCAATGCCCTTGTGAAGTATCCAGGTATTTCTGCTGCACTTACGGATCCACTGCTGTGCTTCTTAGTAAATGTGTTTGATGCCCCTCCGTTTTTGGTCACAGACAGGGGCTGTTCCTTCCGTCTTGAGATGACCACAGGCATAGAAATACAATTAATCATCTTTATATTAATCTTTGCATGGAGAGAAAAATCCTATGGAGATACTTTGAACCTCATTCCTCATTTAACAGCCTTTTTAAAATACAATAATCAGTGTAAAGTAGTAGGTGATATCTGCATGAGGGTCATACCTAGCTATCAGAGCATGACTAAAATTGAGTGGGTGTAAGTGGGTGATTTCTCAGTTCCTAAATTTGCAAATTTTCCCACTTTTGGATGTAAATGTCTTCAATTACCAGCTTATTCTAATCGATATATGTCAGCTGAGTAAATCTAACATGTTTTCAAAAGAAGGATGTAGTTTAAGATTGCCTTCCAGAAAAAAATTGATCCTAAACGTCCCGGGTTACTAAGATACTAAACATGTATAGATGTTTGAAGCAGTGTCTGCAAATGAACTCTCTCAAATGCACTTTGAGATGCTGTAAAATGGTACCATTTTTTTCATTTTGCTTATGAAAAATGTAAGTGGCTATTTTCTTTTGCTGGAGCAGAGTAATCCCTCTTTTCCTGCTTGTTCCTTGCCTGGTCCACAATGTAGGCAAGCCTGCTGATGTAGGTCCAGTGTTTTGTCAGTCTAAACGTATGAACCTCCTTAGTGTTGGATACTCCTTTCAGTAGATTTTTTTTCCTCTATTCATTAATTTCCTCTTCTAATTTCTTTCTGTTTTATTGGGATATGACTCCTGTCTAGTTGTCTGTTCTGTTGTTTCCTTGAGTTGTGAATAATTCAGGAAGAGGTAAATCTCTTCTAATGAAGAAATGTGTACTAAAATCTTACTTGGTGAGTAAATAGACTTGACATTAATGGGAAACAAAATGTATTTGGGATCCAAGGGAATTTTAAAAAAAAAAGTCTTACTCTTAATTTTTTTAGGTCTCTTTGGAAATGGGAAAGATTTTTGTCGAGGGTGTTGGGGAAGTGCAGGAGTATGTTGATGTCTGTGATTATGCTGTTGGTTTGTCCCGAATGATTGGTGGGCCTATTTTGCCTTCAGAAAGTGAGTATGTGTTTTCCTTTTTTGGCTTTGTTTGTGGGTTTCTTGTTGTTTTTTTTTTTAGCAAATGAAGAGATGGAGATATAACTTAAATATATGATGTCTTAGTGCAGCAAAATCTCTGTTCGGTGTTACTTAGGGAGATTTAGGAATAGATGTGGTGGTGGGCAGTAGTGCCTGCTAATGAAGTACCTAATGAAGTGACAGGTAAGCGGCTCAGCCCATCCATTTTCTCTGCTCTTTGAAGCATTAGGTTCTATTTGATTTCTTTAGTGATGAAAGGTGGAAGAGGAAAGAATGAAAAAAGTTCAGAAGTGTACTTAGAAAGGAGAGACCTTTTTGTCAGTTATTGATTAGCACCCAGTCATCATTATGTTAACTGAATAGCTAAAATAATAAAACTTTATGTTGTCGTGTCGTTAGCTTTTTGCGCAGTCTAGCTAACCTTGATCCAGGTGAGCTGCAGAGCACATACAATACAGCTCTTCATAAGCTGATGCTGTGGTGGACTGAAGAGTGATGCTAGGTTTCTTGTTTACGTATTTTCCCTTTCAAAAAAGCCCCCAACCATTAAATGGATGAAAACTGCATTATGTTGTGTCTTTGTTTTCAGGACCTGGCCATGCCCTTATAGAGCAGTGGAATCCCGTTGGGTTAGTAGGAATCATCACGGCCTTCAACTTCCCCGTGGCAGTTTATGGGTGGAACAGTGCAATTGCAATGATCTGTGGAAACACTTGCCTCTGGTAAGATCTAGCTCTCCAACCTTCTAACAGTATTTTTAAATTAGAGACCTATTATCTCAGGCATGAAATTGCTGTTGAATGTGAGGTGTTTGTGGATATTTGATTCTATCAGAGCTTTGTTTTATTTTGTGGTAATCTCTGTTTTGAGATACTAAGGTACAGATGGATCCAGGACTTAGCCAAATGGCTTGTGAATAAAGAACTCGGGTTGAGAGTTTGCAGCAGTGGTATTTAATATATTCAGAATTGGTACAGCTAAGATTAAAAATATAAATAAGTAGCTTTACTGTCTCTCCCAGCTCCTGCTTTGCTTTCATCTACCTGCTTCACTCTAGCGTCTGGCCTAGCCCTTGTTCCTGTGGATTTCAGGTGAAATTCTGAATGCTCAGCTACAGAAAGAAGTCCTTGAGTTCCTGTGTTAATATGTACCTGAAAACCAACCTAACCAAAGTGTGCTGTAGATCAAATACCATAAAAATTGCTTATTTGAATTATTTCTTATTCTTAAAGAGTTGAATAAGAAAATAATTTTTTTCTTTTTCTTTTTAGGAAGGGTGCTCCTACAACATCTCTTGTTAGTGTTGCTGTTACAAAGTGAGATCTGGTTTCTTTGATCTTTGTCTCAATAAAACTGAGAACTTCTCCAAAGAATACATGTCATATTGATACTTACTTTAGGTTTATCGTTACTTTGCTTACTATGTTAGCATTTTAAACACTCATTTATTGTGCATTACGAATAACATTTATTTTAAAATGCTGGATATAAGTAGGCCCCTTAAAATAGCTAGTTACTAAGTCTTGTAGCTCTAATATTAACTCCTGAGAACAATTACTCCAAACCACCACTACTCCAAAACCCCAAGAGAGTTTTAATGGTTCATTCCCTATTTGCTTCTGTCAGAAATCTCTGATATTTTTACATCTTTGATTCTAGGATAATTGCCAAAGTCTTGGAGGATAACAAGTTGCCTGGAGCAATCTGTTCCCTGGTTTGTGGTGGAGCAGACATTGGGTAGGTAACATTTCTTGTGTTAGAAGGTAAGGAGTATTCTCCTAAAGTTATTCTGGTCTCCAGGACATGCACATGGTTGCCATGAAATTTATCAGCTGGTCTGAAAGTCTGGCCCTGCACTGAATACGATACGTATGTCTACTTGCTGTTATGACATCAGCTGCTAACAAAGAACTTACCTGATATTTAATGAAGAGACATGACTAAGTTTACATTCCACTTCTGCATATGCTTACACCCAAAGAATACAGCTAATATTAGATTCCATCATGTTCTTAAGAGTTTCCAATGTATAGTGCATTAGCTTTTTGGATTGGTTGTGGAGGAGAATAATTCCCCTTTTCCATGCTCATGCAGGACCCTGCACTTGCTCATAGATGTATACCTGTGCTTGGAAGTTGTACAAACCAAATAGTTTTGTTTGATTTTTACAACGTGGAAATTCCCAGTATGAATGTGTATTCAAATACACCTTTTGAGCATTTTAAGAGAAGACAAAACCTACAGCAAGCATTAAAAGAAGTCGTAGATGTGCCTATTTTCTTATGGATCATAACAATTGGAGCTAATCTCACTATGTACGTTAGACTGAATTTCAGTGTTACTACAGATGATGCTTTTATTGCCTGAAAAGGTGAAGGGAAACAGCCTTGTTCCTCTTTTCTGCCTAAGAAGAAGCTTTCCTGGTATTAGCTCAGTCACCTGATGTTTCAAAGAAGTGGCTCTGGCTTTAAAGATCTCCCTGGTTGAAGCTGGTGTATGTGAAAGGTGCAAGCTGCTTTTCCATCTGTGTCTCTTCGGTTGAACATGGTGCTCTGTGTCCCATTGTGCAGGACAGCGATGGCGAGAGATGAGAGAATGGACCTCTTGTCCTTCACTGGCAGCACAAAAGTGGGCAAGCAAGTAGCGCTTATGGTTCAGGAGAGATTTGGTGAGTGTGTGGGTTCTCCTCTGTTTCTTTCAGTGTTCGGTGGAGGCAATGGTGCCCCATAGGATTTTAAAATAACAGTTTGTTTGAGCTGTATTACTTCTTTTTTTTTTTTCTCTTTGGGAAAATGGGAGTTTGAAACTGCTTGTAGATAGATATAGCATTTTTCAGTTAGTTCTGTTACAACTAACCTTTTTTTTCCGGGGTATCCACAAATCCGTAGTCCTACAATTAATTTGGGGAGAGGTGTGGTGGTGTCCATGGATGTTTAACTGTATGGAGATTGTCAGGGTGAACAGCCAGGGCCTATGGTTTTTTGGCAGTGTGTTCATGAATACATGCCCCCTCACTTTTTACTCGTTATAAATACAGCAGAAAAGTGATGATTTTTGAGGAGCTGTTTTTGTTGCAAACATTTAAAAGTGTACAGGCAAGAATTCATGCTCAGCTGCTGGATTCTGACTTCTTAGTTTTAAAAACAAAACCTTGTGAACATGTTTTTTTCATTTTATACATTTGGAGTTCATAGAAGTGTAAAAAAAAACCAAACAAAAACCAGAACAGATTGCAAATATTCACGCAGATATAGATTGAGATTCTTTCTCTCAGATTTCAGATAAAACAGTTGCCAGAGAAATGAGTGAGCTTAGTTAAAATTTGTGTGCACTTTGATCTTTGGTAGGACCTTATTCTTTATCTATGTCATACTACTTATGCTGCACCTTCTCTGTTTTCATCTTTTTCTTTCCAGTGCTATTTTTTGCCTATTTTTTTAAGCTTCTTTGTGCCATAACTGCTGTCCAGGGATCTTTCTTCACAACATGTGATAGACGTAGTATTTGGTGTAATTTTCTGCTTTGGTTAGAGTGATTAGTTGACTCTGATCTCTAAAACCTTTTGTTTATCCAGAAAAATATGTTTAATGAACCTTAGCTCTAGTTAGAGGTGACCTGACTGAGGTACAGTGAATACATGCGCACATGAAATAACTTTTTTTGTGTTTTTATTAGGTCGAAGCCTGCTGGAACTGGGAGGAAACAATGCCATTATTGGTAATATCTACTGCAGAGATTTAGTCTCATAGGTGATATTTGGAAGTTAGTATGCAGATATTTATAGCAAGTTGTTCCTTTTTTCTGTTTTGTTTTTGTTTTTGTTTTTCCACCCCACACTGGGCTTTTAAAAGTACTTATATATAGAATAATAGGATGTTGGTGTTTTTTTCTGTCTTTGGTAATGTGGAGAGCGTAGTGTTTTAAGATAAAAAGTGAGAGTTTAAGGTCTTTTCAGTAATTACTGTTGAAGGGGAAAAGGGAATGAGAGCAACAGTAAGCTTCAATAATGGGTAGTGGACAATGTTAAATAAGTTTGATTTTAGGATAGTTCTAGTTGTAGAATCATTGAGGTTGGAAAAGACCTCTAAGATCTAGTCCAGCTGTTAACTAGCACCAGCGTATTCACCACTAAACCATGTCTCCAAGTGCCACATCCACATACCTTCTGAATGCTTCCAGGGATGGTGACTCCACCACTTTCCTGGGCAGCCTGCTCCAATGTCTGACTGCACTTTTATATGTAATCTCATGAACACTACACTTTTACCATTTTAGAGTATAAGGAGATGATGCATAAAGTCCAAGATATTTGTGATACTTGGAAGAAAAGGACGCAGGTATTTATTTCAGTAGCGCATTTTTGAGGTTTAAGTAGCTTAGGGTATGATCCAGCTCCTAGGTGAACAACATGAATACTATAAAGCTGAGCAGTGTGGCAGAAAGGAAATATAAGCTAGATAAATACCTAAATTGCTGTCCTGTTGTGCTGTTGGCTTTTGTTTCACCTTTCTCATATTCTGAACAAATGTGCTTATTTACATATATCTCATCTACTCTTTTGAAAATAACATTTGAGCAGGTCTTTCTTTTTCCCTGTGCTGCTTTGAAGCCAGTAGCATAAACTTGTTTTATACTTTGAAAATAGTTTCTTTTTTCATATCAAAGTTCTGCTTTTTCTGGAATTGACTTTGAATGATCGCATAGTCATTGGTTGGACTTTGTCCCAAACTTAGTAATAGTTCTGGATGCTTAAGAGAATTTTGTGGGACTGGTTAAGCTGAGTGTTATTTTGGGGATCCTTTCAGCTTTATAAAACATCTCAATGTCTTCTAGCCAGATGAATTTGTTCAGCTCATTGTATATTTTATATTACTGAACACCCATATGTTTTAGCTATGTTTTTGGCTGCCTGGATACGCTTTACGGTTGCTGATAGACTTCTCAGTGAGAGACAGACTAGGTGGAGAAATGGCAAGAAATTACTTGTAGTTTCTTGAATTAAAATAAAGCTGAAATTCTTTGGATGCTTTATTGCAAAAGGCTCTCTTCAGTAGTTCAGACCTACATTTATGTCCAATTGCATGTGTCTAATTCCAACTGCAAAGAAATAATAGGAGTTTCAAGGTGTTTCTGTATATATTACTGTGCTGTGCTAGTGCAACTGTTTCTAATGCTTCTTGACCAACCTGTCAGTTTATAAGATTGTTTGGCATCTTAAGTCTTGTGAACTGCCTGTTTACTTCAGTAACATGCTCATGTTTTAATTTTTTTTTTAGTGTTTGACGATGCAGATCTGAACCTAGTCATCCCATCTGCTCTGTTTGCTGCTGTGGGAACAGCAGGTCAGAGGTGCACAACAGCTAGAAGGCTGGTGAGTAAATATGTATTGCCTGGTTTGGGTAGCTCTGAATTTTAACTTGATTCCATATTAGCTCAGAAAATGCCTAGCAATTCGTAATATTGTGAAGAGCAAGAATAATATTTGAAACACATTTTTATTTTGTCAAAAATAAGTATGGTGGGAAAATAAGAACGTATGGAACGTTTCATTCCACTGTAATTCTAGCTCTAAACAGTTTCTTTTTATGTGTTTCTAAATGTACCTGGTGCTAAAAGCCAGGAAAATATTGCTCTCTTGTTTTCATTACCAGAACTTCTTTGCTTGTGACTGCTACAAATTTTGGTGCAACTTTTGTATTTCAGCAAAGCAAGGGCTTTGTGTGTTGCTTACTTTGTTATTAATTCTTAACCAATCATTTTCAACAAGTTTAAAGATGTTACAGTGTCAGCCAGTGTCTGTATCTTTTCAGCGCTGGGTTGATTGGGTAAATGTTAGCCACAATTGATGTGGGTTAATTGATTTGGTTGTATTGGAAGGGTAGTAATTCCTTAAGTTGTAGCAATAAAATTACTTCAGTATTTTTCTAGAGCACTCAACTGAAATGTTTACAGAACACATCGATAACACTGATCTAAGATGGGGTAAAATTAAAACAGGTTTTTGTTTCTTTGCTTGTTTTAAATCTTCATGATGAAGTTTTCACATCTTCATTTTCTGGTGGTGTTGCTGTTTGGAGGCCTTGCTCTGTGTCTGTTTTTAACTTGGGGATTTGCTGTATATGAGCAACACTTTCCACTCTTCATTCAGCTCCCTTCAAAGTGCTGTAGTACTTCACAGGCGGTACTGTCTCACAACTTTCTTACCACATTTTAGTTTCTCCATGAAAGCATCCATGATGAAGTGGTGGCAAAACTTGCTAAGGCCTATGCCCAGGTCCGCATTGGTGATCCATGGGATTGTAAGTAGCTATTTTCAACTCATGGGTTTAAGAGACAAGTTGCTGTTGGTATATTTGCAAACGTATACAGTTTTGCTGAAAGTGTGCCTCTGAATCTTTTGTTTTTAGCTGACACTCTGTATGGGCCTCTTCATACGAAAGAAGCAGTGAAAATGTTCCTTGATGCAGTAGAACAAGCGAAACAACAGGGTGGCTCTGTGGTCTGTGGTGGAAAGGTGACTAACTTTTATTTTTCCCTAGGTAAAAAAAGGAACTCTGCTCTAGGGAAAAAAAAACAGTAACATGGTGGCTTAGGCCAAGATTGTAGCTCAGTTTGTCCTGTCAGCCACTACAGGATGTTAGTTTTGTCAGACTGAGAATGTTTGAATCAGAATCCTGTCTTCAGGGTAAAGGCAATTCTACTTGGAAGCTACCCTCTCCTCCAAGAAATGGTTAGGAGCTTTTGGCTCTGTCTTACACCACTCCCCAGTTGCAGGTGAGGGTGAGAATAAAAACAGCTGTATAAAGGGTGAGTGTCAAACGCATAACAAAGGAAAATTGTGGTTCTGTCCCTGCACTCACAATATCAAACTTCAGAAAATACTGGAGGTTCAAGACAGCCACTTGCACGTCTTCGTCATATGGGATGTTTAATTTTCATTGACTTATCTTTCTGGGACTTCTTGTCTTTCACTGGCAATTTCTTTATTCTTTATACCTTTAAATTTCTAGTCAGCCTATGACTAGAAAAAAGGAAGTGGTTTTTGTTTCAGCTGCTAGACTTTGCAATTTAATTATGTCCTTAGTGGACGTAAGTTATGCTTCTATATTTTAAATACCTAAATAAGTAAAATTTAAGTTACTTACTCAGATTACCTGACCTTCTGTTTCTGATTGCTGGGCACAACTATAGTAGTCAGACCATGAAGGACTTGTTTCCTACACTAGTACTAAGCTGGATGCTGATTTGAACTTACTCAGTTGGTTTTTATGTATTTTGTAGATTTTAAATCGCCCTGGAAACTATGTTGAACCAACCATTGTGACTGGCCTTCCTCATAATGCACCCATTGTCCACACTGAGACGTTTGCCCCCATATTGTATGTGCTGAAATTCAAGGTAAAATAACGGTGGGGAATTAGTCAGGTGTCAAGGATGGTAACAGTAGAGTCAGGAGAGGGATCTCTCTCCTATGTCATATTCATGTAACTGTCCCAACACTTGAAGAAGTGGTAGCTCTTATTCTGCACTGTGAGATATCCACTGTTCACCTCACTGTGTGGCTGCATTTATGTGGAGAGCACTGGAGATGAGTATCTGTACAGGAATAGATTTCTAGTGTTCATGTTCATTGTTGATACTATTCATATCTGTTCAAAAACAGAGAGTGGGTTTTGTGCAGTGGTGAAGGTAGTGCTGATGTGGTACATGTGCATCTGGCCAGTGGCATTCGGTACATTTGCATTATGGCTGTGGTATGTTGGTTTTTTTCTGACAGTGCTGCTTTGTAACTGCTTTGCTTTGGATAGTCATGGCTTAACCATTGACACATGCTCCTTCTAGGAGGAAGAGGAGGTTTTTGCCTGGAATAATGAAGTAAAACAAGGTCTTTCCAGCAGTATCTTTACCAAGGATTTGGGAAGGATTTTCCGCTGGCTTGGGTATAGTTTAAATTATTTTTGTACTTTCCTGAGTCGTAAAATCACAGTCTTTCATGTCTTTTGTAAACCTATGCATAATGCTACTTGAGCATTTTGTAGCCCTCATTTTAGGGAGGGAGCCTTTCCTATCCTAAGGAGGAATTGTGTCTTATCTTTGTAGGCCAAAGGGGTCTGACTGTGGCATTGTGAATGTTAACATCCCAACCAGCGGAGCGGAGATTGGAGGTGCTTTTGGTATGTTGCTTACGCTTTTTTTTTCTTTTATCCTTTAAATGGTGAAATCCTCTAATATTTGGTCTAGAGACTTGGTATTGTTCTTCAGATTTCATTTTTTGTAAGCTGGAGAATATTTTTAAAAATTTTTCATAGAACTCTGGAAGAGTTTACATTACCACTGTAAAACTATTGTAATTTAGGTCTCCTCATCTTATTTTTCAAGGTTTGAATCAGTCCATTTAAATGGCTAAATGCAAAGAAATCAGTGAAGTTTATTTTGAATCATACTGCTTTAGCAGAAAACAGATATTGACTAGAGGTAGTTTGATTTAACTTAAAAATATCTGTGTTTGGTTTTTAAAAATTCCATGTGTTATTTCCTCCTCCTCCCCTCCATCGAAGGAATGTAACTCAGAGATATGTTCTGGAAGTGTTTAGGGATATGGCCAGGTGGAAAACTGTGTAAAACAGTTTTAATTAAAACGATCCTTAGCAATTTTGTGTATGTTTGCATGTTTATACAAGATTTACAGCATATAGTATTTTTGTGAGAAAGTCAAATAAACATTTTTGGCTTTATTTCTCTTTTTTGTATATACCTAAGGAGGTGAGGGGGTGGAACAAGAAATATTCACCTTACCATTTAAACAGTACAAGAACCAACACATTCTTGTACCCTTGTCTCATGTTAAGACAAAATGTTTTTAAAACCAGGTCCTCTGGTGCCAGCATGGTGAGACTTCAAACTCCAGGCATATATTTTTCACATCAAGGATGAGGAGAGAACTAGCTGTGTGTGTTGTGTGGGGTGGTGTTCTGGTAATTTAGTTCAGATATAGGACAAGGGCAAAGGATTAGTTTTTCCCATGTATTTTTATAAAATGTCTTACTCCAGGAGCGAGTTAGTCTGGATTACCATGCTCCAAAAATAGTTAGGTTTTCATTTATAACATTTTTACTACAGGTGGTGAAAAGCACACTGGTGGGGGAAGAGAATCTGGAAGTGATTCGTGGAAACTTTATATGAGGCGGTCTACTTGGTAAGACAGACCAAATAAATGTAAATTACAGATGAACTTTCAAAAGTTCAAAACACCTAAATCCTTGATTACAAGGAGACTGTCTTTGCTGAATGTGAGATAATCATCTGTAAGTGTAATTGCCTTTTCTTCACATTCCATAGTAGAAGATGATTTGAAAGGTTTTTATGAAGACCTTTTTTTAACTTTCAAAAGGAAAAAAATAAGGCAGTTTTGTGGTTTGTTCGGCTGGTTTTTTTTACTGCCTCTTGCTTGATTTTAAGCTCATCTAAAAAATTACTGAAACTTACCGGGTAATATGCAAAATTGCAAGCACCATGAGGGGACCATGGGGGCGCCACTACTGCCACCAGTGGGTGATTCTGCTGTTTTGGTTATCTATCCGCAAATCTCCTGACAGCCTGTAGTGGTTGACCATTAGTATTCTCTGCTGGCTTCCGTAACCTTTACCTGTTCTCTTTGGTTTCCAAGCAAATCCTTATGAACATGAGAGATCCCACCTTGATTTTTCTATCTGGATGTTCTCCTAGTAAGAGATTAAACAGATAAAGAAAAATAAGATTCTCCATAAAGAAGGAAATAATGGAAAACGTGGTCTTTCCTTGTACACGGTTACTATATTGAAAACTATATTGAAATGTGTGACAGGAATCAGAAGCTTTGTCAATACGAAGTGGACTGCATAATCTATCTCAGTAATCAAATCTGGTCTCTAAATCCTTGTTTCTCTTTCAGTACAATCAACTACAGCAAGGATTTGCCTTTGGCTCAAGGAATCAAGTTTCTGTAACAATCTTATGAATGGCTGTGCCATGAACTGTCCTAGCATTTCAGAACCAAGCGCCTTCTAAGCATCATGGTAATGAAAATTAATGATCTGAAACCAATTCTGTCAGAAAATCAGCGACTCTAACATTGCTTCACTTTCTATGTATGAATTTCCTAATTTAGTCAAATGAGCAGTATGCAGTCTTTGTGAAGAAGGGAGGGTGACTAACAGCTGTGGATTCAGGTGGCCTGGATAACCATTGCCTTACCCCTGTATTTCAGTACCAATGCTGCCTCTATCCTCTCCCCACCTTTTGCTGATATTTACAGCTAGTAGGTCTGTGTTTCAAACCGTCTTTCGAGTTTCCTGTAGGTAACTGGTGCTGTTGGGGATATTTGGGCTGCAGCACAGGGCTATTTTTCAATGCATAAATAAAACTACATTATGTGAGATACCTTGGGCTTCTCATTTGTTTTATTCACTGTTTTTGAGCAGGAACATTCAGCTGACTGTCCATTTTCACACACTGAGCTGCTAGTTGGGAGAAGAATCATTGGGCTAAAAGCACTGCTTTAGTTTTCCTGCCTCTCCTTCAGAAAGGAGACTTTCACCACACATTTTGGGAGATACAAGTCTACTGTAGTCTCTTGGAATCTCCTTTTAATACTTGAAGGGGTTACAGCCAATTCAGGGTGTCACAGCTCTTAACATCCCACAACCAAAACAGCAAAGAACTGCAGATGCAGAGGAAATACTCTTCCAGGGAAAATTTGCCAGGGAAAGGCACATTGTTTACTTGTATTTCACCTTGAATGGGAGTTTCTTGTGGCCACTGGAGACTGCAGCCAACAACAGTTCTTTTAGGAGCCTAAGAATAGAAAGAATAAAAAATAATAAAAATATTAAGGCATAATGTGCAAATATCATTCCTCCTCCCACTACATTCCAGTCTTCCTCACTGATCACGTAAAGGACAATAAACATGAGGTTCTGATCTTATGATTAAGAGTTCTTATTGCCACTTTATGGGATAAAGAGTTCGTTCTGTAGTGTAGTGGGATCACTCCCATGGAAGATAGCTCCCTACAGAGTGTCTTCGGCGTGGTTCCAAACCTTCCAGAAACACCACAGCTCGCCCTGGTTTTTGCAGTGGTGTATACTCTCGGCAGTTTGTGGGTCACAAGAAAAGTCTAATGGAGTTAAACATTTAAGAATAAGTCATCCCAGCCTAAAGGCACTCAGGTACAGGCTCCTGCTTTACTCATAATCTCCAAAGGCTGCAAATTTCATCTGCTCACAACATAAAAATGTTCTTGTCTTAGGCAGTCCCCGATGTCTGGTATTTTGTGATTACAGAGAAATTCAGTTTGGTATTATTCCAGATCACACAGCACAGCTCACAGAAAAAGGTGAATCCTGATGCTTTTAAAGATGGCTTCTCCTCTAGCACTTCCTGCCACTCCTGTCTTCTCTTCCATTAGGTTGCTGGTCACCATATCAGTCCTTCACGTAATTTGCTTTCGTTACTCTCTGGCTTAGACAAGAGGTTAATATTTGCAGAAAATGCCTACAAAAGTATTTATAACAGTCTTACATGCTCCCATCAGATAATTTCAGCTGTGTCCTCCCCCTTTAAATCATATGGCTACGTCTCTGGTCTGTATCAGCAGAGCAGCTTCTCCCCCCATCAAACTGCGTTTCTGCGCTGGCAGCTATCCAACTTCGCAACAGTCTTATTAGCTACTCCTCAATTAACTGCAATTTGCCTTATCTGCAGCAGCAAGGTCACCCCTTTGATCTCACCCATCCACCTCCGAAAGGGAAAGGAGGATTTCTTTTCTCTGCAACTTTCAGCTTTCTCTGAGCGGTTCGGCTCGGCTGGGCCTTGGTCCAGATGGCAATAGAGCAGCTCCTCTCGGGTCCAAACGGTGCGGGACCGGTCGGGGGTGAGGCCGGGGCCCCTGCCAGCACCCCAGGCCATGGGTCCCTGGCCCGGGGTGGCGGGGAAGGCTACTGCTGCTAGCAGTACAGCAGGGAGCAAGGGAGCAAGTGAGTGTGGTGTCCTGGGTGGTTTTTTATAACATTCCTTCCACAGAGATGTGTACTGAAATCAAGTGGCTCATAGAACTGTCCTTCACCTGTTTTAACCAATCAGATTTTTCTCACACTGGGTCAAACCATGATAGAGCCTTACTCAGGACTCAGGATGAGAAAAAGACACAGTGCTACTAGACTGATTTTAGCTTTCCACAGATGAACTTCTGAGGTTCTTAATGTGTTGTTTTTGGAGATTGCTTTTCCTCTCAATATTACGTACCAAATTTCCCCGATCTCTGAACATGGCTCAACTGTTCATTATGGGCTCAGGTTCTCAGCGTCTGGTTTGACTGTTGATTTATTTTGATGTTATGATAGCAATGCCATGCAAACTGTGTTGAAAGTCCACCATACCCCAATGCTAGCTGGTCTTGTTTCACCTTCGCTTCTAATTCACATAGTGTTTAGGTATTTTGTGTGTCACTTTCTATAGCTCAAACATCAGGCAGCCAAAGCTTTTTCCTGCTGAATCTCTTACATCCTGGTGAACTCTCTCCTCTAGTTATTTGTGTTTGGCCATTTCATTAAATAATGTTGTACGGTAGCACACGGAAGGAGCTGACATACCCTAAGCAGACAGGTAATCACTAGCAGACAGGACAAAGAAACAATTCCCAGATTTAACTGTTTGGCAAGTAGCACGAGTTTATAGAAACTGCACTCTAATGCTGTTCTGTGGCACTGAATGTTACTATGAAATTCTAAACAATGAAAAAGAAGTTCAAGAATTCTTTTTTTCTGCTGCTTATGGATAAGTTTTTGGATAGCCTCATATCACATCTGTTGTTTTTGCAAATAAAAGCTCTTTTTTTCCTCTTTTGGGTAAAATAATTTAACAAGTCCAGTTGTTTAATTTACAGAAATAAGGTTGATTCTGCCATCAGGCTTTAGATGTGTGAACTCAGGTCATGAATGGAACAAAACTGGTATGGTGAGTCTGATGTTTGACTGGTCTTCAAATCATTATCTGATAAACTAATATGAATAGAAAAACCACACAAATGTGATCAAGAGGTGACTGTGTAGCAACCATGCTAAACTTTTGAAGGTTAACTGGACATTTTTGCTACATAATTCCTTCTTCAATACAAACTTTTGAGTAACCTTACAGAGTATTGAAGTATTTGTGTAACTGCCTCTGTGTGTTATAAGTGGGTTAGATCCACGTTATGTAGGCAGAGAGTGGGCTCTCTCTGTAAGTAGATTAAAATTCAGCCCCACTTTTGCCAAGTATGGCAATTACTATTCCAAAGATCCTGTGATCTGCATTGTCATTGGACTGCTAGTATGGCATCTGAGCAGGTGATTGTAATGCTGCTTCTCTTTCCAGACAGCTTTGAATTCCTTACATGTGGTGTTGAGCTGGAATAGGCTTGCTGTATGACTTCTGGTGAAGTGGCTCTGGGAAGTGTCTTTTAAAGACTGCTGCAGACTGTATTATGTTTTGGCAAGGATTTAGGTGCCTGTAAGCAGTTATGATTATGATGAAGTATTAAACTACGGAGGTTTAAAGATACTATAAGGACTCAGTTTCTCACTTTCTGCTTCAATATGGAATGTCCACTCAGGAGACTGTAAACTGATTTAGCTGTAATCATCTCACCCAAGAAAAGCAATTTTGAGAATTCATAAAATGTGTCTTGGAGCTACTGGTATGTGCAACATAATGGAACTTGCAGTTTTAATACAAATTCTATCAGCGTCTTCCACTGCTGCATAAACTTAATTACCACTGAGTGTGTAACACCAGTGAATAACAAGTGTTAAATGACACGTGATCAATAATTCATTTGTTAGCACAGTACTGCTTACTGTGAAATGACCTTGACGGGAACAGTCTTGCAAGTAACTTCCTTTCTTTCTGCCATATTATTACATGAGGAAAAATGAAAATTCTAATAATATTTTTGCTCATAAACAGAGTAACTGCTTTTAATGAAAATGGGAGCTGCAGGCTGTTTCTGTTGTATCCTATCACATTTTCTACCTGCAGAGTTGGTATGGGGATGGTTTTCAGGAACCAAGAATACTACTCATCAGTAGTAAGTCTCAGCTTGGGATTTTGCACAGAGTGGTCCTGCAATGCTGAATTTAAAACAACCAGAAAAGTGTTCAGCATTTTCTTTCAGTACTAACACACCAGCCCATTCATGTTATATCATGTTCTTTTCATGTGGTGTTTCCATCATTCTGTTTGTGTTGTTGCTTGATGAGTTCAAAACCACATGGCTGCCAGAATTCTAAATGTGTGGCAGCTATGTTTTTGTATGAGAAATTGTATGTGTACGGGTGCTGCATTCAAGACTCATTAGCCTGTACTAATCCATTCGTGTCTCTGCATTAATCTCATTAGTAACTATGTGGAAAAACGTAAATTACAGGAGACCTCTGTGCCTGGATTTTCTTCTGAATCGCTGACTATGTTGATGCTGCACTAAGGTGTTGGTCATGTATTGCACAAGCATATCCTCTTATTTTCCTAGGTGGAAGTGGAAAAAAATTTTTAAGGCTTACATAGGGGTAAAATGACTTACACAGAATCGAATTCTTGAGTAAAAACAATGACTTAGTAAGGATTTTGTTTTAGTACTTCTGTTTGGTATTCCTTAATCAGCAAGACATGCTGTCCTTTGCTATATGCCTGGTGTTTGGAAACGAATGGATTAATTGCATTCAGTTTTCAAACTTCTGCTGCCACTGAAGTGCTGCTTGCACTAAGAAGTGTCTCATCTCACCTTACATTTTAAACATGGTTGGCCTGTGGATAGCTGGTACAAAGGTAGATACTTGTTAGCAGTCTTTCATTTCTGCTCAATTATTAGCACTGATTTTCCATACAGCTCATTACTTTCCTCCACATAATAGGGAAATGCATGGCCATTTTGGAACAGGGATTTACAGAACAGACTGGAGCAGAGCCTTTTTTAAAACCGTCGTATTCCTCCCGGTGTCGCTGTTGGTCAGGCTGCAGCCTGGGGCAGCCTTTGCATTTGCTAGCCAGCTGTGTAAAACACAAACCTCTTTGTCTGAAAGTCTTTTATGTTCCAGTACATCTGGGAATGCTGCCTCTGAGCTAGTAATTAAATACACTCTATTCTGCAAAAGCCTCAGTTGATTAGTGCAACTGTTACATAAAACATTAACTCCAAAAGCCAAAGGTTAAAAATAATAGTGTTTCAGCCAGGAAGAACAAATGATTTAATACATAATTTACCTAGTATGTTGCTGTTCTCTGGCATTATAGCTCTTTTCCTGCAGCCTGATTTCAAGGTGGACTTATGGGGAACAAACAGTGCAAGTTACATCTCTGAATTTGAGAGGAAGGCATATCCTTTCGTTACAATAAAGTCTGGAAAGCTGGCAGTAGGTGGCAATTGTGTTTCATGCTTCCCTGAGACTCTCCTTACAGGTGTCCCAAACCTCCTTATCTGTGATAGTGAAGTTAACATCACCTGCTCACTTATTGAGGAGAGTGTTATAGAGGTAATGAAATGACAGCATGCGAGTTTAAAAATGGAAGATTGAGGAGGAACAGGATGAATATAATCTCTCTTGCTTCTAAGGATTTTTAGTTAATTCCCAAAGTGTTACTAAGTGATTATTGTCTCTTTTCTTCTGTGGATTTTATGAGGCTGCTCATTCACTGGCCTGTGATTTAGGACTGACCTGTAATACAAACCTCAGTCCAATGTGGCAGCTGTACTGGAAAAGTGTCTAAAAAGTGTAGCACATTCCTCTTTGTTGAGTTGTATTTCCTCTAACTACATTTTTTACCACAATTGCTGATATTTTTATATTAGCATATTTACCACAAGAAGTATGCAGGATTCTCAGAGAACCCCAGAATATAAACCTCGTTCTAGCTCACATGTGACTGTATTCGCTTACAACTATATGTCCTCATGCTTATGTGTTTGAGAAATAGGGGCTATCAGTTTGCCGCATTCCTCTTCTCAATTTGACCTAGACAGCAACTGAAGCATGGTCTTGGTTTAAAGCAGAACAGTTAGCAGAATAAGTTTATGGTGATGTTTCATGATACAGTGTAAGTCAAACTATACTTCAAAGCTTTGCTGTTGTACTAAGTCCTTCTAGGTTAAAAAACCAGTGAGAGGACTTTAGTTGGAAGAGAGGGTATTTACGATCATGGAGTGAAGGCAAAAGAGATGGAAACTTAAGGATATAAAAAAAGGGATGGAGCACAAGGTAGGAAATCTAAAAATGGTAGGTCAAATATTGCTGTTGCACAGCTGGCTTAACCAACACTGGCTGCTGTGACTCTGTTTCGCCTGCTTGTTTCCTTCCCATATTTTTTGGTTAGCTGTGTTATTGGTTTATTTATTCTTTCCCCTGCCAATTTAATGCTGAAATGACTCCCTGCAAAGTCTGAAAAGCACCTTAGCTGTGCTGGAGAATGTGTTGGAAGGCAGCAATCAATTGCTGGCTGCATAAAAAGAAAGGGCCTTGAAAGTGAGGATGAGGAATTCAAAATCACCAGAAAACATGATGAGATGATGATGATGATGATGGTAAAGCCAATGTGAAAGGCACAGGCAGCCTTGTAGAGAGATAGGACCCAGTACCAGGATTTTAAAAGCTGGGTGTTACATTGGGAATGCTGGGGAAGGGCAGACTATTGAAAATGGGAGCTGGGGCAGAGTACACAAAATAGGATAAATCAAAAGATCATGGTTTTGAATATATAAAAGCATAAGAGGATTACTGTGTGAGGAAAATGCAGGGAAAGGAGCCAGATGTAGTTTAAGCTAACACATAAGTTTGCATTTATGGCAGATGAAGAATAGACATATTCACTAGGGTACAATATAATTCCAAACCTCCAAATCTGTTCAGAATTCATTGATTAAAGCATGAATCTAACAGGCTGTCAAAACTATCTATTTTGATTAAGGAAAAAACCCCACCAACAGCACAAAGGAAGACATCTCAGAACAGAAGAAACATTCTTGTTTTGATGGTTGTGTTCCCCTTAATGTTTTCTTTGCTGTAAAAATTGCCCCAATGTCATTAAGCATGTTTTGTAAAAAAAAGCCCCAAGCCAAAACGCCACACCAGTCTCTTTGTTCTGTGTTTTTAAAATCATCTCTGATGTTGCAAACCATGCATTTCAAATCTCTGTGAGATTTATGTAAGCTATTGTTTGTCTAAGTGCTCTGGCTTGCATGCTGATCATATCATTTTCTCTTCCGGCTGTTCACTGCCTTCTTTATGAACAACAAATACCAAAAGTTCACAGAAAGGCTAACCCTTCCTTGTACTTAGCCTGTGTTATTCCATGTTGTGTTGTTCCTATGGGAAATAGTAAATATGAAGAATACTTTGCACAATTTTTTTTTGAGTACTTCACATCACAGATTTCCTAATTAAGTGAGGAGTTTGTAGTTCCTCAGAGTGTTAGTTTGTTTCTTTGAGGCTTTTTTGAAACTGGGATAAGATGTTGGTATTTTGGAGTCTGCTGAATATGCAAAAAATAAGTGATTTGTGTGCCTTACAATGGCCTTCAGCTACTCAGGAAACATGTTTTGAAATCTGTAGTTGAGCTGCCAAGAAAACTTCTGCAGTGTGGGTTAAAACATGGAAATCATGGTCTTTCATTATTTCCCTACCAGAGATCAGATCAAGTTCTGACATAGAATTACAACAGATATGATCCATGTCAAAGCAATTACTTTTCCCCCTAAATACCATAGACCAGCATAATAGTCTCTATAGCATCTCCATGACCTTGCATTTTTTAAAATTGTGTATATGTTTCATTGTTCTGTAACTTCTCTTTCCTTGGTACTGAGGGATTAGTCAACTTTTGTTATGGCTCAGTAACTCATGAAAGCAGAGCCAAAAATATTTGTGCTTTTTCCTCATTGTTCTGATTTAGTACTGCTTCTGTTTGTATAATTCCGTATAATTAGTCTAGATTAGTATTTGATGGGGATAGAGAATCTGGATCTACCAGATCACTTAAGTAAGACTCAAAGTATTAATTTTTGCCTTCTTCTACCGCAATGGATACAGTGAGTGCAGCCAATGCACAAAAATCTTGTTCTTCCTGATCTCTATTCTGATCATTTCCTTCACAGCTCTTTCCCAGGAGAGTGTGTGCAAAAAACTGTATTTTTTTCCAATATGCTCTTCTGCTGTTCTACGTGTCCAAGAGATGAGAAAAGCTGTCTGTTCTTTCCTGCTGCCCTTCCTGCCCCACTGTGGAAGCCTGCATCCACCCAGTTGGGGTACCCTCCCAATTTCTCATCAGCAGGGCTGACTGCCAGGGGTCAGAGGTACCAAATAAAGGTCTCACACTGCGTGAGCCACAAACATGACGGCTTCACTGCAGCGTATCCTGACTGCTGGGTGAGAGCAATGCTTGAGCATCTTGGGCTGAGAGAAGTCTGCTCCTGTCTGCAGGATTTCCAGAGGAATTATTATTGCTGCTTAGCCACTCAGTGAAGAAACACGAATTTCAATACATAGAAAGTTTCCTTTACACAGATGTGGTCAGAGCATTACAAAGCAGGATTTTGGCTTGTGCGTTGATTTAGAGGCTGAACAGGATCTTGGTTAAAGTGTTGCCTCATCCTGCTATTTCCCATAGGGGCATGTGCTGCCCTCTGAGACAATGCTCTTCTCTTTGTGGCCGACCGAAAAGTCTGAATCAGTTGCTGGCCCAAAGCATTTGTCAGCCTGATTTGGTAAGTTTCCCCTGAGCCAGGACAGAGAATCTCAAAAAACCTAGTTGTACTTTTCCTTTATGTCCACAGATGTACATGATGGTTCTATCCAACTTTTCCTTTATGTCCACAGATGTACATGATGGTTCTATCCTTGGCCTTAAATATAGGAAAGTGCTGCTAAAAGGGAAATAGGCACCTAAAGCAGCATCTTCCACATCTGCCAATAGGAGATGAATGGGTTATTAGCCTGGACTCTCGTCATTTCCAGTTCCACATTCCTCTGCCAAACTGATAACTCAGATACTCTAATCTATTTAGCAAAGCTGATGCAGCAGAAGTGATGCAACACACCTTTGCAATTTGGAATTTGCACAAAATAACCCCAGCTGATTTTCCTGGAAGAAAATTAGGGCTACTGCACCACAAGTGTACTGGTAGGGGTGGGAAGCAGCAGCGCGTGACCAGGAAGGTGGTGATGGTAGGGTGGAAGTAATACTGGTCTTTAAGGAAGGCAAGTGGTGGCAGGTTGGACAACTGTCACAGCTGGCTTCACTTGGGTGCTTAATGGCAGAGGGGATGGAAATGTGCATGCATCTGAAGTGACTTAGGCAGATGAATGACTAAAACCTTAAGGATCAGGCAGTGCTGATTTCTTTACACCAATTTTTAATCTCAGGAAAGACACTAGTCACTCAACCTTAGGAGTGGTGAAATAAATAAACTTCTTCTACTACTTCTACTTCTTCTACTACTACTACTCCTCCTAATGATGATGATGTAATTGGTCACAGGTGTTTGGTGAGGGATTGCTCACTGCAAGTAATATAGAGGCGGCAGAAACCCAGGTAGTGTAGGTTGTCCAAAGCATCCTGCTCTCCATGGCCCAGCTCGGGATGTGTGCTATTGCCAGCAAAATCCCAGGTGAGCAACTCACTCATCAACCAGCCCTGGGAGAGAAATGGATCAATTGCTCATGACTTAAGAGGAAGGAAAAGAACAACTGAGCTGCAGCAGAGGTATGAATGTATATTTTTGCTTGTTAGACAGATTCACACTTCCTGAACTGTGCCCTCACTAGGCCAACTACATATTGGTAGAAAAATTAATGACTTTTTTTTCCTACATAAATCTTTATTGAAAGTAGCTGTTTGGCAGCAACTTGCACAGTGCTGATTCCAGGCTGTCAGTGATTTGCACTGCTGCCAGAAGGTGCTCAGTGCCCCCAGCCAGAAGCCTCTGTTTGTTCAGACCTCTGAGTCAGTACACACTCACCCCCCTGCAGAAATTCACACTGTATGACAACACTGTATAACACATATGCTTTATCATATGTGTTATACAATTTTGTGTGATGCAAAGCAGTGGGGAAGTGCCCAGTGATTCCAAATAAAGATCAACACCATACAGAGGATTTCATCCTTTAAAAAATTTCTTGATCATAAATTGATTACATAATTTAGGCTGTTAATACTCTCTTTTCGATGGAGCAGGTTTTCTACTGACTTAAAAAGGTTGCCAAAAATTACTCTAGACTGGTGGCAGATATGAAGGAAAATGTTGGAGGAAACATCAAGCATTCATTTCAGCAGACAGAAGATCTATCTGTGTTTCATTTCCTCAAATTGCACATCCCCCTTTCTGTGCAATGATGGCAAACTTTTGCAGCAGTCAAAGCTACACTTTTTGTCCCCCAAGAGTGATAAGAATGGTGCATCATTCTTATGCACAAGGCTGTGGTTGTTAGCCTGTGTGCAGGCGTATTGGCGTATGAAATTTTTGTGTTAAGTCCAATATAAGGAGGAATAGTTCTCTCCTCCTAGGGCTTCCACATGCCCTAACAGGACCAGTGTGGGATGAGCATCCTCTCGAAGGGCATCCTCTCATCCAGCAGCAAGTGGCACACAGCTTAAAGTGGTGTGTATCACCAGGAGAAGCAGTAGCTACCAAAGTGCTGAAATGGCTGGAGATTTAAAATTTTCCCACTGAAGGTACATTATGGAAGGTCTTTGGCAGTAACAGGAGCAGAACTGCTCTACACGGGGCCTTTCCCAGGCAGAGCCAGGAGTGGAGGTTGGGGAAATCCTGTTCTGCTTTGAGCTTTCCAAGTTGAAGCCCCCAAGCACCCTTCTAGGATGGCCTGCACACCACACAATAATAATTTAGTGGCTAAAATAATATAGTTCTTCAAACTCACTCATCTCTGCTTCAGTTCATTGCAATAAGTTTTTATTTGATGGAAAAAACTGTCAGAGGAAAAAAAAAGCAGCACATTTTAGGATTTAGACATTGACATTTCTGTTTTTCCAATGGGATTTCAATACATCTGTTTTTGCCGTACATTCTTGCACATTGTAAAAGAAAGAATGGATCAATTCAGACCAGAATAAATATCCATACTCTGGGAATCAAACTAGCTTAAAGATCTCTCAGTCTGAGAGCTGGGAAAGAAAAAAACAACCCGTAGGTTTCAGAAAGCCAGGAAAAAACCCAAACTTTTGGAAAAAACACTATATAATACACTGTACAGTTTTTACTGTGTATCTCCAACACAAAAAGCACCACATTTTTTCACATTTTTTGAACAAATGCAGAACCATAAGAATTAGAATACTAGAATTTCTAGTATTATTTTAAAGATATGACTATAAGCATCAAAAGAGACCCAGGATTTGATGGATCTGCTTCTTACAGCAGACCGAAACTTTTTCATGAAAAAGAGGTGAACTGTTAAGCAGAGAAAGAAAGAAATGAGGGATATGATAATTTCTGTTTGGTGTTGGTGCCTTGAGACTAATTTCACCATTGAAAATGAGAAAAAACAACAAAGTGTTAGTGTATAATCTTGGTTTTGCAGGAGAGTGAAGAATATTGTGCATAGCGTGGAGCCCATCCTATCCTGAGGCATGCTTGCTGATGCAGATGTAAAGGTAGTCACAGCTTTAAAAGAAGGCCTGATTTCCACTGGTTGCAAGTAGTAGTACAGGTTTGATTGCACTATGTAACTCTCCTGGATGGAATGCAAACAAAAAAAAAAGAGCAGTTTTCTCTGATGCTCACAGCTGGAGTGTAACCAGAGATGTGTAGAAGCCCAGCTTAATGCTGCTGGCAGATTTGGTCCATCTCACTTGTCTGTGCCCATGGCTCCTTTAGGAAGCACAGAGGTACAGAGCAGGTGTGCAGAGAACTTGCCTCAGAATATTCTTGCAGTTTCCAATGTTGCTTCACTGTACATGGAATACAATTACAGAAAACAAGAGGAAAAATGTAGAAATGCCAACAAAGCTCCTAAAACATTATTTCAGGCATTGCTCAACAAGCTTGCATTTGATACTGTGCTGTTTTACAGACTCCTATCCATATCTGTAGTGGAAAACTAACTATTTTTGGATGGATTACTATCTATGGATCCAAAAGCAGATCAGCTTTTGGATCCAGGCCACATCTGGTAGAACAAGATGGGAAACGGAGGCAAAGGACAGTCTATAAGCAGAAGGAAGTAGCAGCAAGTACTGGAGCTCTCAATACTCAGCTCTAAGCAGTCTCATTTCCTTAGTCCTAAACCTAAGCACAAATCTTGTGCCTTTTTATTTCAATTAGATCCCAAGCCACAAGTTGTTTTTGTGGTAGCAGTTACTGTGATGGTCAAAGAGTGATTTCAGAATCAGAAATGTATGAAGAGACTTGGAAGTGTGGAAGATGTGTTCACACAGTCAAGAACTTAGTGTCTTTCGCTCAACGTTCTTTCTTATTGCCATTCCTATTGATCAGAGTCTTTAGAAGTGTGACCATTTCCAAGTCAGCTGATGTAGATTATATTGCTTTTTCATGTGTGCTGTTAGTGGCATCACTTAAAATACTTTTTGGGAAAACATAGAAGGACATCTCTTCATGCACATGTCGTAAGCTAGTGTTGAGGCATTTATTTTTCATGATTCATTTTTAAGAGAAGGTTCATGGTTTGTTACATATGTTGTGGAAACAGCTGTTAGTACAAGCTGACTTTCTTCCCTCCTTGCCCTTGCTCTGGAATGAGCCCACGTGTGCACATTGCCACGACAGCAAGCTCTAAGTGCTGGAAGAATTCAGAGCTGTATTTCGCCCTGCATGCCTGGTCTAGCATATAAGGTTATAATTAAGTTACTCCTTACCTTTTCTTCTTGGAAGGAGCCTTTATCCATCTATCTGTAGACAGTGTGAAGAGCAGATTTTTAATTTTGTACTTGACAGCACATTGGAATGATTTTCCTTTGATCTCCTGCTAAGCACTGCTAAAGTGCCTAGTCAGTGGAAAATTACCTTATCAGTACAGTTAAGTGAGAACAGCAGTTGAAGAGGCCTTTTATTGTGCAGTCCAAACTACTTGCATTGCCAAAGACTATCAAATCCTCGTTATCAAGCTTAATCACACCTCCAGAACAGGATGCAGCTACCACATCATCATGACACGAGCTTGCAGTTGTTTACATAAAGCCTGGGAAAGATATCTTTTCAACTTTAAGAACATAATGAACTTTTAAGCAGTTTCCAAATGAACTTAGTACAGAAATTGGCAAGACAATAAAATGCGTTGGCAGAAGCACTAAACACAATGGACAAAGGTTAAAAAACAATGGGGGGAAGAGCTATCTAGACTGAATTCAGAGGCTGGCAGCTAGCGTGAGCCTAGTTAGTATGAAATGGATGTGGAGGGCAGTAATTTCTAGGAAAACCCTCTTCAAGAGCTAATTTCCAAGTTTTTTGGCACAGGTGTGTACTTCATGAACAGACATCCAACTCAGGATGGACGTTTTGGCACAAATACTGCCCATTGTGGGGATAATAGGTAAAGTGATTCAAGCAAAGCATTTGTAACTTCAGTAGGGGATAGCTGGAATATTTTTGTACCTTTTGTATGTGAAACACTATCTTGAGAAAGGCTTTGCTGACATACCTTGGATTCCTGCTCAAAGGCTGAATGCTAAGACACTGCAGTCTGACCCCTTGTTTGTAAATTAGATATGAAACTAGGCACAGAAGAAAGACAAAAATTTCTCATTAACATACTAACCCTGCTAGTATCCTCTCAGAGTACCTTTCTAATCAGTTCATTTTTGGGATCATTCCTTTTGAGGGTACTACTAATAGCAGATGTAGTCAAGGTCTTGTAAACATGGGATATAGGCCTTGTCACCCAAATAATTTGAGATTTAATCCAAGATGAGTAGGCACAGTCTCACTGGCTAGTTTGACTAGATGGAAACTTGAGAGTCAGTAGATGCCACCAGGAAGAAAAACAGAAGGTCTGAAACAAAAACTATAAAAGTATCAATGAAATGCCTATATTGTGGGCAGGAATAGTAACAGGCATCACAACATTCCATGAAACTCAGGGAATACACTCTTGGAAGTGCTGTGGAATTAGTGTAGATTGTACATCATTTTATTGTATGCATTTGACTGATTTTTTGTTAAAATCCAGGATGGCTAGTGATAAACAGGGAGTAACTTAAGAGACAATTAAATGAAATTTACTGACATATGTTTTGTTGTGGCTGTTCAGTGAACAACAGGATATTATGAGGCTCTACGTTCATAAAATGATATTACACCAATTTTAAAACCCAAGAAAGCAAAAAACCAATCCCTTTTGTAAAGTCTTATTACATGCAACCATGTTTAGCAGAAAGCTCCACTGCGCTCAAACCATAAACCTAGAAATGTCAAATGAGATGAGTCAATTTTCCCCCTTGTGCAAATTTGCCTGTCAGACTCAAGATAGTCTCACCAGGCAAACTGAAAAGCAGGTGCCAGTAAAATCCTTTCAACTGACATTATTCCTCTGCTGCTTATAGAAGCATACACGCAGGCACTGAGCACAAAAGGAACTGTTTGCTCAGTTTTCTGTCTAAATAGCCAGCTTTTTCTGGTCATTACTGCATGTCACATGCTTTGTAAATGCAAAATCTCCTACATATTTGGGAATAACACCTCACTAGCTATTGCAGCTGAACCAGCTGAGCAATAGCCTGCAAAGGCCTGGATAATGCCAGTCTGGAGATTTCTTAAGCATTTGTCAGCTGACTATGAGGTGGAAACATGGAAATGAAAGTGCGGGTGGAGCAGGAAGCAGAAAGCATATGTGAAGGTTCATGTGAAAGCAGTTAATAGTATTAACTTCAAACATGCTTACACAAAGACACATACAAAACTGCCTTTTCTGCAAATGCTAATGGGAGTTACTACTTTTCACGTTCTGCTGAGAGGGGGCTTTGTAATACTTCCTGCCTAGAGTGCTAGCTGAATCCTTTGCACCAACAGTACCATAAACTTAATACCCTGACAGGAAACTAATTCAACAACCTCTCAACCCAACCAGCCTATCCAAATCCACATTAATTTTTTGCCTGCTTTCTGCTATCTGTGAAAAATGCACAAGAAAATAACCCAACTGTGAATATGGAAGAGGGGAGAAATGGAAAAGAAGACTTCTTCCCTTGACAGCAGCCTCAAGATAGAGGAATTCCAAAATATCAGAAAGTCATGCCTATATATATGTCAATATATGTTCTTTTCATCCTCCCTCCCACCAACTATTAGCTATTTGGCATACATTCATACCAGTGAAGTGGAGAAAAACACTATAGTCTCGCCAGGCCAGAATGTCCACTTTTTTCCAAAGTCCACTTGCTGGACATTGGCAGAAAGTACATAGAAAAGCTGGGTCTTGTCTCTGGCTCCTGCCTACAACCACTAGCATCTTGGGAGTTTCCTCAAAATTAATTTTTCTAAGAAAGATAATCAAGCAGTTGTTTGTTTACTTTTTCTCCCTTACAAGAGGCATTCTCATGAACTGAAGGTTGGAATAAGACTCCTTAGGAAAAATAATTGGTTCACCAAGTATGGCTAGAGAAAACATGAGTGATGTGCCCCTCTTGCTTTCTATCTGCAAATTCAAAGAATCTTTCCAGAACCTGGCACTGCTACAGGTGCTGCACGGCTGGCAGAACTCAGCTGTTTTTCTAGCCTCTACACTGTGAAGGACTACAGGTAGACAAACGCAGAAGAAATTTTAAAACTGTCTTTTTAAAGCAGATTTCCATGCAGCTTATGCAGCAAATTATGAATGATTGTTATTGTGTGTGTGCTAAGAATTTTGTGTGCATTTCTGACTTCCCTGAAGTCCCACATCTTTCCCACCTGTTTCTGTAAACTCGCACTTTTGCCAAAAGGCAAACCCCCTCCTCACAGCCTTTGTATGGCACTACCTGACACAGATGCTGGGAGGAGAAATCCCCCTACCGCCAGCCTCGCAGGAATCAACTTTTCCTTGCCTATCACTGGTACTTGCTGCTGGTACTTCCCTCCCAAACATGACTGGGGGAAACTCTCTCCTCTCCAGCTGTAAGGTTGAATTGCAGGATTTAAATCACTCCACTCACTTCTAAACTTTGTCCACGTGGGATCTTCCACGCGCTGTCTAAGTACCTCAATACTACACGCTGCCCAACTGCGCCCTGCGCCTGAACAGTGAGACATCCTTCAGACATCCTCCTCGTCCCTGCAGAACGGGGAGTGGGGGTGGCAGCTGAGGGGCAGGCAGGGAAGAGGTCATGCTGAATTGCGGCAGTGAGCTCACATGACCACCGTGCCACAAGCCAGTTCTTTCTCTGGAGCGTAGTTCACTTTCCTGCATTTGAAGGACACTGTTACACCTTTGTCCAGACTCGCCTCCTCTGGCATGCTGCTGCAGCAGGCTAAAGGGCACACATCCACCTCTGACTGCTCATTCCCTCCAGTTATTCTTTTGTTCCCGTATGGCTAATGAGAAGGGGTTAGCCTGCCTGATTTACTTAAGGCACATAACAAATATTATCTCTCTCCTTGTTCTCCTATAGCAAAGCACAGATTCCATGATGTAATGTAAGTAAAAGGCTAACTCAGTTCAGCTGGTGGATATAACCAAGTTTTCATGTAGTTCCTTTGATAAGTGACTCTTGGCATCATATTTTCAACCACAGAGCTGGAGACTTCTGATACAGAATCAAAGTGAGGGATGAAGAGAAGGTAGAAGATGAGGTGAGAGTCCAAAGCATTACATAAGGCATGCAACTGTAGAAGAAAGTAGGGAAAAGAATGGAAAAAGAACTAAAAAAATAACTTTCAATAGTTATTTTCAATAGTTTCAATAGTTTTCAATAGTTTTCTCGTGAAACTGAGTTTTCCAATAAAGTCATGATAGCTGAGGAAGCAAAGGCAGAGACTGCAATTGCAAGAACAGTCAAATCTCACAAATTTCTTACATACCATGTTCAGCTGGAATCTTGAGCCAGGCAGGCACGCTAGAGCACACAGGACTCTCTAAGCTGCCTCAACATTCTGATACTCACCTAATACTGATACTCCTCCTGATACTGCTCAACATTCTGATACTCACCTGATACTCCTCCTTCCAAGGAGGAAACTTGAGAACTACTACTATGTCCCCAAAACTCTGGGGGCCAAATTTGCTTGTCCTGTTGTCATTGAGTTCTGGGAAGAAGTCACGCACAACTGAGTAAGAAGAAGGACTGCAGCAGGATGCAGTTCCAACCCCTTGTGTTGGGTACTGGGTTTTGCACCAACTTTGTACTGTGAGGTATAAGCCTCCTGAATATCACATTTGACTAAAACTGATGGATGGAACTGAGTTCATCCAAATTATAGTATTGAGTCGCTTGTTTTAAAAAAGTTTATTTAAACAAAGTAGGTACATTTCACAGAAATGGTATAAAATGCGTAGCATATTATAAACAATACTGTTACTTTACAGAGAGTAGTTGTTATTACCCTAAATATTGCTTTTTAAAAACTAATGAGCCTGCTTGGTGAATCAGAAAGCTAAAAATCCCCATCTAAGCACTCTGAAAAAAACCAGTATGTGATATAACAAAGCAGGTGTCCACTTTTTCATTCACTCTACTGATTATTTGTATTGCTGCACCATTAATTCACCAGTTCTTATTATGTGGAAATATCCAGTCCCTGGAGTCACACCCCAAGACTTGATTTCCATTAACTGGAGTACAAATTGCACTTGGTCAGCCCACCAAAACCCCATACAACTCCAAGGAAACCTGACGGAGGGTTTTCACACTGATTAACTTAAAGGACAGAGACCATATGAATGGACAAAAAACCGGGCAGGTTTTCTAAGTTCTGCAGGTGTGTCACACTGATATTGCTATTCGTAAGTAACTTGATTTTAAGTTGGCAAGTCCATACAGATTTCAAGCTTGACTTCAATGGAACTTGAATGCTCAGCAGAAACAGACTTTACCCTCAGTGGTGGTAAAATGTCAAAGAAAGTGAATTGAGCCTTTTTAGAGCACTGGAGAACTGAGCAGACCTCAAACATTCATAACTTCGCACACAAATACAGAGGTGTCTGTTTTCTGATCTTTGGGATGTCAGGGTGCAAACAAGTAAGTAAAAATGAAGAGCACAGCACCAATCCATAACCACAGCTAAATCAGATACCTGCTCATTCACACAACACTTCAGCACGTGAGTCATGACTGACATTCTTCACATTTTCATTTGTATGACAACAGACAAAGTATATGTTGAGGTAAAAGGATATGCACCAGGTCTGCACTGGTGTAAGCGAATCCAGAATCAAGCAAGCTATAAAATCCATTAATTCATGCACAATAGAGAAAGAAAAATCCCCATATTTTTAAAACATACAGATACATGTAGATCAAACCATATATGTTTTCAAAATGTTCAAGAATAAACAGACTTTTCTGCATGATGACGTAAGCTTTACAGTAGTTTAAGCTTGGCTTGGACTGAAAATAAAGAAGCTTGAACTCTGGCCAGCAGAGCTCCTCTGGAACTGTTTGTCAAGACAGAAGAATGAGGTCGGAAGCAGTCCAAGAACATTGATGTTTCATTCAGCATCTTCAAGTAGTTTTTTTAAGTTGTTCTGTATCTTAGGAAAAGAGAGGGAAAGAGTTGGGAAGCAAGAAGTGTTATACAGCATTTTAAATAAAAAATAAAATCAAGACATACTCTTCAATGTACTCTGTGTGCTTGTTAATCCTGTCACACCTTTTCATACCAATGGTATTCCTGTTAAATGTTTCCTGTGCTAGCATCAAAGAGAACCCTTAGACACAATCAACCAGCAGGAGACCTAGCTTTCATGTTATTACATCTCTTGAAATTTTCTCCTCTAGATTGTCTCCTTCATTAGTCACAAGAAAATAAGATAGAAATAAAAATTAGAGCTAGAAGCAATGGGACAAGAAACTGAATTATTTTTACTTTGATCAAAATCCAGTAAAAGCCTCAAACTTCCAAGTCACAGCTCTATGGTTCAAATGGGTAATTCAAATAGTTTTGTAACAGCTTCAGCCATGATGTGTGCACAGCAAAATAAAGTCTTCTAACGGACACGTCCCATTTACCAGATTTAGTGTATTGATTGTGGGTTATTTTCCTTTAGTTACAATGAGAGCAATGTTAGCCAGTTGCATCCTTGAGAATAATTTGAACAGACCTATTTTTACATGGCCTATTTATCCACTTTTCATCTCCTTGTCCTGAAAAGCAGAGAGGAGGGAATACCGTGGGTCACATCCCCTGACACACATATTCTCAATATCTCAGTATCTTAGTAACTTGCAGTCACTGGTTACAGAAGGTTCAGTCACAGCTACTTTCAGGCTTTAACTTGAGGAGCCTTTGTACTTCCTGTTCAATGATAACACTTTTTAGTTCTACCTCATGGTTTCTATCCCAGATGCACACCTTTCTCAAAAGGTGCATTTTGAGGAAAGGGAAACAGTAAGAAGTACCTAATTTTATGAGAGTCACTTAGCACATAAACAGGAATTTTCATTTAACCTGCTTGGTTTGTGTAAATGCCACATTTTCTCTCCCACAATTTAATGCTTTATCCTTTGATAGACACAGTGCATTTTAAAAACCTGTTAAATATTGACAAATAAACACCAAATTAGCAGAATTTTGCTAAGCCATGGTAGTTCCTTGCCTCCAGGTATGAAGGCAAACTTGTAAAAATCACAAGGTCACACTGAAAAAGCCATTACAACATATTCTTGCACTAAACATTTTTTAACTGCAGAGTAATTTTTAGTTTTTAATCTAGATCTAATCTCAGTGCTCTAATTTACACTGTTGTGGTCACAGAGCAAGGGAGGGGATAGACGACAAGTTATACTGGAACTTTTATGCTACCTTTGCTGCCGCAGCCCATTACCAGAATTTTTCACTAATGCATATGAAACTGTTAAGCAACTGCAGTAACTTAACTCAGAGAACAAAAAGCTATTGGATTTCTAACCACTGCTCATCTAGATTATAACAGGATGTGGCAATAAGCAGCTACAGGCAATACTGATTTAGCTTGTATGCAGAGCACTTCATTGCCTTGAATATTTGGCAAATAAGGGTAAGTCTTTAAGGGTCCAAACCTGTAGACAGTAAACGAAAAAACAAGACACTAAACAAAAAAAGCACACGACTTAAGACTCTAATGCAGGACAGAGAGTCATTTCTCTGGGAACAGCTGAATGATCTGACCACCCACCTGTCTATTACTGTCTCCAAGCAGAGACTATATAAGGGAGTGGGAAAGTGCCTTGCTGCAAAGGGCTGGCTGGCTTCCCACTGAAATGAGGCCTCCCATGAACCATCTTGCCAGCCTGTCCCAGACAGCCAGAAAGCAATAACCTCTCAAGTGACCTAATTTGGCTGAAGATTGTATCTGATAACCATTTGGTAAGCCCTTGTATTCACAGTTATTATCCAGAGAATAGAGAGGGGTTAAGCCAGCATTTCCATAGCCAAGGGGGTGAAGATATGGGGGAAGAAACCCCTTTTTGGCAGTATTTTTAAAACTATGCCACACATGTAAACAGTAGTATTATATAATCTTAGCTTTATGCTATTTGAGAAACTTGGTTGGGGGAAAAAAGGTCCTGAAAGACAGTTTTAGAAACAGAGGCAAAAATATCCCATGTGACTTAGCACACAGGAATTCAAGTAACTTTTGGGTTTGTTCCACTAGTGCTTTTGTCATGCTTGGCCCGTGTATGTGTTCCCAACAGACAAGATTTCACCCACCAGTACTGGATGCATTTGTCAAGGTTTGGGGGCAGGTGGGGCAAGGTCTGCAGTGGCAGCAGCTGTGGGCCGGGACCAGGGGCTGCCCTGTGCTGGTCACAGCCATTACAGCAGCATCCAGTGGACTCACCACGGCACTGCTGAGCCCCAGCCATGAGAGTAGTCGAGCCTCTGGTAAAGTATTGTAGAAAGAGGAAAACCACCAAATAAGGAAACAGG
Source organism: Amblyornis subalaris (assembly GCA_018881555.1). Classification (NCBI taxonomy): domain Eukaryota; kingdom Metazoa; phylum Chordata; class Aves; order Passeriformes; family Ptilonorhynchidae; genus Amblyornis; species Amblyornis subalaris. The sequence goes on from JACAXG010000098.1 coordinate 759,848, forward strand.
TCTGCACACCCACTCGTTTTGCAGAGGTTTCCAACTTAAGTCACGAAATACGTTTAGTTTTGCAATTAGAAAAAGGCAAAAAGCAAGGGTCAGGTATACGGAATCACACAACCAGTGCAGCAGCATTTGTGTTACTGAAGTAAAACAGGCAGACGCCAGCCACTCTGTGTGGAGAAGCTGACTATGTATGAAAGTGAGCATCATTTTTCTTAGTCAAATAATGAAAAGCCCCAAACAGAAAAGTTCATCAATTAGCATTAAAGGTTAAGTTCAAAATCCTTAGCCCCGACAGATTAAAAAAAAGAATTGAGACCATTACATGCAACAATCACTGCTGAAGTGCCTACTTCAGGGACACTTTTTCTGGGTATAAGCCTCAGTTCAAGGCAACACTTTTATACATACCAACGCTTATACCTAGGTTAATTTACAGTGCAAGAACTAGTCCTTTGTCTAGGAAAACATGCCAGCTTTTGGTATTGAAGCTGGGGATAACTCGACACTTTCCAAAGTAACAGATCACAGAAACACAGCAAGAGCCTGATTGGTCTATCAGCATTTGCATTAAAACATAGGATATTACCTTTTCCAATTTTATAAGGTTAGCAGTTAACTCATCACAAAGGGCATCAGCATTCATTTGCAGATGAGATCCCAAATCTTGATGCACTTGATGTCTGTCAAACAGAATGAAAAAGGAAGTGTGACAGACTCAAAAAAAGAGGAAAACAGAACCGGATACACGTAGATGGCAACAGAATGGCAAAATTGTGAACTGTACTTGTTTACAGAAACAAAGTCCTAAGTCACTTCTTGACTACATTCTTTACGTGGTCACATTCTCCAGAAGCTTGGATGTAAAACTTTACAACTATTTCCACTAAAAAGTTTTGTAAGTTCCACATTCTGTGACTTGGAGGAAATCAATAAGCCCAAGTCCTTGACACTACAGAAGTGGACATTAGATTTTCTTTCCTGTATCTTGTACTGTTTGGGATCAGAGCAACAGAAACAGGACTTTCTTGTGTTAGTGTTTCTGAAGATGGACACAGCATCCTCCTAATAAAAATATGCCAGAAGTGAGAAAAATGCTTTAGACATTCTTTACTCTGTGAGGCAGGTTTACTCCACTTCTTGCATTTTTGGTAAAATATAAATGCAAGGCTGTTTAAAATAGAGCACCATTTCCTTCTTCTCCCTTTTTCATGAGGAACCTAGCTCTGTCTTCTGACACAAGCATACAAGTCCTACTGCTTTCCACAGATGACAGCTGAGACCAGCTGGATCATAAGCAGCGAGTGATCTGTTTTGTCATGGATGGGTAATCAAAGAAAGTGGAATTTAAAAGCACACTTATGTAAGAGCTTGCTAAATTTGAACCACTTTTCAGACAGTTCCACCACGCCTGAGTCAGATCGGTCTTGAATTTTATTCTTCCCCTCTTTTTTTCATGTGGTACTTCTCCAGCTGTCAGCATTTCCAGTCATATTGCATGTGGCTGCAGGTTTTGCACTGAGTTTACAAATGACTTTTGAAGCTATATTTTTCAGAGCAGCTCAGGAAAAAAAATCTGTTATAAGAAGGGGAGAAGAGTTAATGCAAAATCTAATGCTCAATAAACTGATTAGTATTCTCAGCAGTATCCAGTTTAACTGTCTTCTGTCCTAAGACAAGTGCAGGGAGCCGATACAACATAGTGGCAAACTGCTGTGGAAAATATACATACATCTGCACTACCTCTCCATTTAATGTCTGCGTATTTTCTCTCTATGCAACATGGAGCAAAACCAACAATATCCAAAGAAACAAAAAAAGCTAACTGCAGGGGCAGATAACAGTCATGACTCTAGCTACAGAAAGGAATTATTTATGTAACTTTCCCCATTTCCTCTTCAAATACACAAGACAACTGTCCCTTGGTGTGTTTGGATTTTCATTTGGTTTGGTTCTGTGGTGTGGAGTTTTTTATTTTAGAAAGACAAGATATCAGTTTCTAAATGAAATATAGGCAACACAAAGCTTTAGAAAATGGTATACAAACAAGACAGATATATTAGCCCAAAGATTATGAAGTATGTTTTGTTACTTTAGGCTAATCAAATTACACCAAGACTGAAGACAGAAGTTATACCTTTTTCATGGAATCATTGCTCTGGAAAGGAAATGCTCACTTCAGCAGTTTACAGTGAAGTTATTCACAGCTATCTGAAACATTCTCAAGGCAGTAGTACACCACAATATACCACATTTGTACTAATAGTCTTAGACAGCAAGATGGTATCAGCCTCGTACAGACAAAAGAACTACAGAACACTAAAGAATCACAAGGGCACTATAGTATCATAGTGGTACTGAAGAAAACAGATGGGCATGGGAGATACTAGAAAAAGATTTTAAACCCCCAACATTTTACAGAGTTTATCTTACTCCTTAATATGTGAATCAAAGGCTGTGATGGACATAAGGTGTTCCTCCAGGACACTGATTTTATATCTCATGTAGAAGGTAGAAAGGATTAATACACAAACACTGTAAGAAAGAAAAATAAATTACATCAGTTAAGGACACTTTAGCAGTGCTTGACAAATGTATTGTTAAAAGCCATTTAAATTGTTACTTGTACATGTTCAATAATAAAGGTATCATCCTCAGAAACACTTCAGGAATACCATCAGTGGCATTCAGGCAGTTACGAAAATCGCAAACTTGACTATGGGTTTGCTAAGTGACATGCAAAAGGAACCTGCAAGTGCTTAAACACTTTTAACATTTCCTGAATCAAAAGACCCTTTGCTTCCAAAAGTAAATGGGCAGTTAAGTAAGCCTGTCCCAGCAGACTCACATACATATATATACACACACACAGACACACACTTCTGGAAAGTAAAAGCCACAATTCCCAATAATGTCCTTTTTTTACAAGTGAAGCTTAGATTATATCAATCATGTAAACATAAAAAACCCCTAGTATTTTGACAATCTTGTTATTGCTAACTTACAGAACTGCATAAAATACAAGTACGTGGTTCAGAGATAAGAGCTTCTGAGACTTCAGTTTGTGGAGGAACCTGAAGGCTTCAGAACGGCCTGGAAGGGAAAGAACCAGGTGTTACTTTGATCAGAGCAGACCACAGCATACAAACAGTGTTTTGAAGTATGCAACAGATAATGCAAACAGAGGGATAAACAAGAAAAATCTTCCAAATTATGTGAACTGACATAATTACACAAACTTATCTCACGTAACTCCAGCTCAAGATTTGCCCTTGATTTCTTACCATTTCGAGGACTGTTCCGGGCTTTTCCATCAGGCCCACGTTTACTATGTGCATCTGAACGAACAGACTTGGCCTCAGTCTTGGAAACTTTCAAGTGAGTCTCTGTTTCAACAACATGATAATCTGTCAAAATAAAGATTTTTAATGAAGTTGAAGACTGAAGTCAAAGGAAATCATTGATAGCTTAAATTGGTCAAGGAACAGGGGAAGAGAAGGATTTTAAAAGGTGCATTTCTGTACTTGGATAAAAAGAAGCAGTTGGTTACTGTCCTTGGAACAGTTTGCATACTAATTCCACATCAACACAAAATAAAAAGAAGCACCTGCATTGAAAGAACACGATATATTTATATTTCCAGATCTTTTGAAAGATGGCAAACCAAAAAAAAGTTGAAGGTTACTACTGAATTTCCAGGCAGAAGATTATACAGTCACAAAAGCCATCTCTCAAAAGGCCTGAATATACCACAGTGAAGATTCCAAATTAATAGCAACATCAAATGGAGATAGCACATTGTTACTTTAAAAAGGACAATACAACTCCCTTTCCTGACTGTCTTTGAAAATGCTGATGATGTCTTTAAAGAAATGGGACAGAAAAATCTAATCACACTCAGTTTTATGCGGTACTTGCTTACTTTGGACTTGCTCTAATGATGCTTCAGAAACAACCATGAGTGGCACATGTGCTACCCTACAGCCCTGCTTTCAATTCTTTTCCTAGGATGGTTCTTTACCTGGATATTGGTTTTTATTTGTGGAAAAAAGAAAATGGAATGGCTTGAAGTAGTTGTTAGCCAGAAGAAAGTACGACAGCACATTAAATCATTATTCAGAAGCACTTCTGTGGCATGTGATGACACCACAATTCAGTTACTGCTTCACAAACAACAGCACACAGTTAAAAACAGACACACAATAATCCAATATCAATGAAAGCCAATAGCCCCAAATCATCCTGCTGAAAAAAAGACACAGAGCAAAAAGGAGAGTTAATCAAAAATAACATGACAAAAAACTGCTATAAAAAATAACAGTTTCTTTTAACAGAGTTTCTTATACAAATTATGTCAACATGGAACCCAGAGTATTAACAACATACCAACACATTAATATCTTAATACATATTAATTGTACAACAGAATACTCTAGGTATGCATAATAATATTCAGCATGGGCTACATAAAACAAGTACTGCTGTACTCATGAACTTCTTTGTAGTGAGTTTCAACTACAATGGCTGCTAATTAGGTGAAGAACTCGAGACGATAGGAGATTACAAACAGCAGTGTTAAGGAAGAACAACTTCAGACAGTATCTTCAAGTGTCTTAGTAGCTGCAAAGAATCAAATGAGTGTTTAAAAAACAAACCCACAGAAACACATGTCAAAAATAATGCTCTTGATGCCTGAAAGCCAGCATGGTACAGAATGTTATCTGTATAGATCAGAAGTTACACTGACTTGTACTACTTTACAGTGGGTTTTGATTGTGTGTTTTTCTTTTGTGTTTTAAGGCAGAACAGTTCCTATGTTCTACCTCTGCTAGCATGGCTAAGCAACTGGAACCAGTAGTGACAATTCAGACCCGCTGATGACCAAGTCATTGCCTGAGTCTGGATTGCAAGGGGATATAGTAACAGCAATGCAGGTACTGGGGCCTTGAGGAAGACCTCAAAACCACATAATTCTCCAGGACTGTGGAGAATGTAGATTCTTCATCAGAAGGGGATACAGAAACAAAACTGAGAGCTAGTCCATTCTCCTTTTCTTGAGGCTCCATGATCCCACCCACCTTGGAAGCATTCCAGCTCTGGTGTCTGTGAGCCTGTGCTGCTGGACTCTTCCATCTCTTGTCTTCGCTGCTGCACTATTCCATCCAGATCAGAATAATCTTCATTGAAATCCTGATGGAGAAAAAGAATCACAAAAGGCTCAGCCCTGTTCTAAACACTCTAATTTCCTGTGGCCTTCCTCTAGAATCTGAACCGAAGTGCAAAGCTTTAAAACTGTTTAACAAGGAACAATCTCTGACATCAAGATGTTTAGATCGAATTAAAAAAATGAGCTCCATAAGATCACCAGAATTCAAGCCTCATCCCCTGCCTTGTCTAAAAGAAAGACTGTTAAGTTAGACAGTGAAGCCCAGGACAAGCATTAATAGACTCAGACACTGGTCATCACATGTGGCTACTCAGCTCTTTCAGACGTGTGACCTGGCTTACAGAAGAAGGTTTGCTACTCAAAACACTTCAAAAACTGTTCATGGCAGAGGATGAAGCAACTTTAAGTCAGTACAGTGGCAGTGAAAGCTGACTGCTAGACAGAGACATGAAGAACACACAGACCTTGAATAAATCCACAGCATATGCAAGTATAGAAACTGCATCTGACCAGAGAATTATGCTAATTATTCCCACTGTTTTCTAGTGTTAAAAACCCATGGAAGTTTTAGAAACAGGTGTCATGATCTCCTTCGGTTTCCTTTCTTCAGGCATTATAAATAGTACTTGCAATGAAAGATACCATGCAACAAAAGAACAAACTTCTAAACCATTTACCAGGGGCAGAGTTGTAGGGCGATCAGCCCTGAAGCTGTTTTCTGCAGAAGAGGGGTTTGGACTGTTGCCCACGCTTGTATCCTGAAAAAAAAAGCAGGAGTGTTAACAAGGAATACACTCAAAAACTACCTAGTATTTCACAGCAGAAAAGCAGTAATGATGAACACAAAGCTACATACCATCTTCACTGCCACTAGTACTCACCTCAAGATGTCTACAGATAGATTTTAACAGCTTGTAGGTGGTATCTCTGGAGAGTAACGAGACAAACATGTACTGAAAAGCAAAAGTTCCGCAACTGTTTGAGCAAAGGCATACAGTATAAGCTTTCTTTAATCTAAATAAAACTGACAGGTGATCTTGCTAATCAAGTAACTGTTTTCAAGAACTTTACTACAGCAAGAAATGCCTGCAGTCCTTCTAAGCCTACAATTTGATGTTAATTACTCAAACACAGAAAAGGCACATAAAAGTTACCTTGTTCTGCTGCAAGAACCAGAGCATAATCCAGATCTGTTCTTTCTTTTAAAAACATTTCTATGCTATGTTTTACCTACCCCTTAAAAAAAAAAACCCAAACAAACAAAACTCCAAACTTGCTTTTATGTACAGTCTCCTGCACGCATAAAATACTTAAGCAATGAAAACGGGTTGTTTCTAAAGCTGCTTTCAGGATAATCACATTTTCTACTCATTGATGCAATTACTATTCCTAAATATCACTATAAGCAACAGTTTTTAGGGTATCTAGGGTATCAGTGGTTAGGTAAGAGATGTAAGTAAATGGAAGAATACTGTCAGAGCTGCCAACAAGGCAGGTAATGCTCTGTGCATGCACCTCCTGACCCAGCTTTTTCAGTTCTCAGGTGCTATGAAATCTTGGAAAACAGGGAACGAAAGATTACAGAGGGCAGGTGACAAACAGAGATTCTGTTTTTTATTTTCTCACCAAGTTTCTACATAGCTTTTTACTGCAGATTCAAAGAAAAAAAAAGACAGGGAGTTAGTAAGAGGAAAAAAAATTGTCCTTGCCTGTCAAGAGCAGAGGTAGAATAAGCTAGAATCATCTCCCAAGAAACCAGACCCCTCAGGGTTTGGAGTCTAAATACCCACAGGCAACCAATTCCTATACCTGTTTAAGTGGCCACTTGGCACTTTCAAGTATCCTTCTTATTACTGCCAATAAGTATGGAGAAAGAAGAAGTAGAAAAAAAATGAAAAAGAAAGCAGGCAGAGTGAAATACCGTTGTCCTCTAGCAGTACTTACCCTATCTGTCACTGTTGCTATGATCAGAGCATTTGGCACCAGAAGAGCAGTTTTGGTTTTCTTCAGAAGTGTCACTGACAGCACAGGTATACTAATCTGAAACAAGATCAGCGCAGCGTTGGAATCCCAGCAGACACATACAAATCTGCATCACACTCTCCCCTGAGGGGCCAGCGCACCTACTAGGATAAGCCAGACCTTCAACACTCACCATTCAAAGATTTCTCCACTACCTTCCTGATTACTATTATTTCATATGGATTAGGTATGGTTTCAGATTATTACTATCTCTTAACTACTTTTACTTCTGCTTTTATAAAATGCTAATTCAGGCTTTTGTTTGTGTCTTCCTTTCCTGATCCCTTCTGGCTCTCACAAGACTACAGGCTTAGTTCACTGTAGATCAGCAAAACAGACCAGTCTTAAAGCTATGCTTCTTTGTTTAGAAACCGAATATTTCAGAATATCTCAGACAAGAGAAACTCGTTGAAGAATGAACATAAAAGTCTTCTTACTACTTACAGATCTGCAACAAGCAGGTGAGTAAACAGCTCGTCCTTCAGTGATGCTGAAAGACCCCATACCCACACACCTGCTGCCTTAAACTGACTCCTGTGTGTGCCAACCAGGCTGTCTACATTTACATCGAAAAAGTTCTCAGTCTTCCTTCCTGCTTTGTGTTTACATCCAACCCCATTAGCTTAATGTCTGCTAAATTTCAGAGTATTTCACTTCAGATATTCTGCATGGGCTCTTCCTGTAAATACCATGCTACAAAGAAACAAAAACCTGGTTTCACAGTTAGTTGAAAAGCCTAGAGGTTTAGCGAGTCAGGCAAATATAATAATCCTACATATACATGATTAAGATACAGATCCTGTTAAAAATACCTTTGGCATCGGCTGTCACAACTACCTGGGAAATTGGAAAGCAAGGTTAAAAGTGTCCATAAATTGTTCACTTAGCAATCACAGCACTGAATTAAAAACATGTCATCGGAGGAGAATGAAGCTACTCTGTGCAGTTTCTTGCTAACTTTTGTTCAGAACACTAATACAAAATTATGAAATGAAAAACTGTTCCATGTTAAAAAAAACTTACTTATGCAAACAGTCTGTTTGCAAATACTGTTTGAATAGAAATCCTGCTACAAGCTACAAAAAGCAGCTTACCATTTTTCTGGTTGGTTCAGTTCACAGTTCACCTCAAAGAACTTTAAATCAGAGATTTTAATGGCATTCTACTCTGTGCAATTTTGATGGATAACATTGCTGTAATCAAGACTAAAGTGTACTTCAGTGGGATTAAGCACTTGCTTATTGCACTGTTCCCACAACATTAGATTGAAACGGTAAAATCACTGCTTACACTACACACACACATATACATACATATATAGTATATATAAGTATATACTATGTATATATATAGTATAGACTATATATACATTCATGCATATTCATCATACACATCATATATATTCCTGCATTTAAAACCCTGTTGACAAAGATCATTTCCTAGCACTACATCATTATCATTCTGCATATTTTTTTCCAGGGTTTTCTAGTCAGTACAGTTCTAATATACTCTTGTATACATTTAGCTTAGCTTGAATCTAGAAAGCTGTTCCACAGTTTGAAGTAGCCATATTTGCTCATGGTGGACAGAAGATTGGTAGTACAGCAGCTTCAATTTTAATGAAATAGCCAAGACAGCTATTACTAATAAACAGAATGACAGTATTCAACCACTTGTTAATTCTCTTTGTGTCACATAGCTTTCACCAACATATACACCATCCACATTAATGTACTACGACTAACAGAATCCAGAAGTCAACAACAGTCTTGGGCCAAGTGGTGAAACACAATAACCCATAAGGTCACTATGGACAATGTGCTGTTAATAATTTTAAGCATTCTTTAAATCTATTACAGCTTATAAAAAGCCCTTTAAAGACAGGTGGTATTCCACCAAAATAGTTGGCAGCAGAGAAACGACCTAATCTCAACCTCTAAACTGATTTCAGCATTCAATTCACTGGATCTAACCAAGAACTTTGTCCAATGATGTACCTGAAAGAAAGAAGCCAAAGAAATCCTTGAAGCAAATTGAGCTGTTTCCCCAAAAAAGGTCAAAAACAAAGCAGAGTTTATGTAAACAAAGTGCACTCCAAAAGCTCCAAATCAACAGAGCCAGACCTTTTTGCAAAGTCTTTGTTTTTATCTGTATGCATATAATTCACCACAGGGGGACTAAGTCTTAGGTAGGTCACCAGACCCAATTAAAGACTAAATTATGACCTTCCCAACAGTTCACATCTCATTTCTGTTCTGCATATCAGGCTCACAAGTAAAAACCTTGCAAACTCGTTTTTCTTTTCCTGTTCTCTGTTTATGAAAAAAGGACTGCTACAAGAATCCTTCAAACAGCTTTGCTACTCAAGTGAGAAGCCAGTGTTAGTTCTTCCTCTTTAACTGCCTTAATACTCTTGATCCTTCCCTCCAGTTCCCCAGCTATAGTCTTGGGAGTCCTTAACACTTTTCAGTCTTCATTCTTGCTCCTCCTCCTCTTTTAAGTACTTACCTCAAGAGAGACATTTTTGCAGTTTGTGCTACATGGGTTTGGCAATCCCCTCACTGCTGCTTGTCAGATCCTTTCCTTTCGATACAAAGTCCTTAAACAAGAGACTCAGTCTCTAATAACTATAATAGTTCTCCAGTTCTAGAGTGAATTTAGGGTATCACTTATCAATAGTGATTGTATTTGACATAACTTACAAGTACTAATATTCTAGTCTTGCATAATAATTTGAACTTCTGGTGATGAACAAATTGTTAAGAATAGCATCACTGTTCTGTACATTAACATTTTACTAACCTTAGTGTCTTTACCAAAAACCTTGGAATGGAAGCAAATCCAGTTTTCAGAAAGGAATAATTTTCCTTGGTACAGAATTTCTTTCTGCAGAGCACAGGTAAAGCCTGAAACAAATAGATACTCTATAATCTTTAAGGTAATCACAACCAAAGCCAAGCCAATTTGGCTTTAGTTTTGTTCTTTTTCCAGAGCCATAATATGGTTTATACCTTTTGATAAACATTGTCAAATCTCAAAATTTTCAATAAGTTTAACTAATACTGAAAAGCTCAAAAGATGTTACAGGCCTAACTTTAGGCTTAAAATATTTGAAGGACAATGACTGAAATGAATAAATTGAATAGTAACATCTAACTGGCCTCCAAAAGTCAAAAATCTTTTTTGGGAGAGTATGACTTAGCTTCCTACAAACTCTTTACTACCTTCTACGTAACTGTATTACCTGAAGAGTTTAATGAACACTTTTATTGTTAAACTTCTAGCTCTATGGCAGTTGTCTAAACTAGATGTCCAGTAGAGGTACAACACATGTAAACTAATACTTCACGGACATTGAGCATACCATTTCTCACTCATGAACCACCTTCCCTGTGTTCCTTTCAAGAAACATTTGCTATACCTGTCTGTGTAGAATTCCCTTGTTATAAGTACCACAGACAACAGTAGAATATTAAAACATTTTATGTTATTTTCCTATTAGTGTTTTTAAATACTAAAGCATCATCAACAGCAAAAACTCAAGCTAATCACTTGACCAATGCTGTCTCAAGCAGTGCCTTTAGTAAGGAAGAATCAGTACCAAAAAATATTGCACTAAGCTACTCTGCTAAGAACAACAAACTGGACTACAATTTCCAAATACACCAAACATGCAGAGATTTAAGTTTTCCAAGATTATAACAAAATGCCCACTGCATGTGGATCAAGGCCCTGTAGCTCTAAACAACCGGAGCAAAAGATTTTAAAATTTAGGTAGTTCCTCTTTTACATCACCACAAATTGTTGGGTAACAACATTATCTAAGATCCGCAGCCAACAACAACACAGGGATGAATACTTACTTTGTTTCAGTGGTTCATCAATGGGAACATCTAGAAACAGCTTATGAAAGTGTGCATTTGCCTTCAGCTAAAAAACAAAAAGCCCCACACCCAAAAGACACATACTTTATTAGACAGTCTGACAACCAAGTGACCTGCTACACTTCCTATCCTCCCCACACCTTCTCATTTTGCCCACCTTTTTTAAAATAAATCCTCATTTCTTCCTATGTACCTATTAACTCTATATTCTGCTTTACCCAGACTCAGACACACTGATGAAAAAGCAACCTATGTCCTTATACAACCATGAATTATAACATTGTGAAAACAAAAGGCCTTTCATGGTAGTTACATGTTTACTCTTACTATACATAAGCAAACAGTGTCTCTGCCTCACCTGATTTGAGGCACGTTTTTTCCTTTCAATCTTGGAGTCACTCTTGATGGTCAGGACTGGACTATCTGTGCTGCTCTTGTTCCTGAAGATTTAAAGCATTTGAAGTAAGCCTGGCCTCAGTTCATTAGTCTTGGTAATCTGTCCTGAAGCCTGTCCTTGGTAATTGAGTCCTGGAGTTTCAGTTCATTAGTTACAAACAGGATGTGCTTTTCTATGGAACATATGAATCCTTTAGATAACTTCTATCTAATTCGTCAAGAATTATGCAGAGATAAAGAGGAATATATCTTAAACTATGTTGATGCCTACAAAAATCGAAAAACAGAACAACACACTTCCGAGACAATATTAATATAGGAAGTAATATAAAAGCAGGTCTTTAATGGAGGCCACTCAGGTGCAAGCATGGCAAAATGCACACCTGATAGAGGACTTCTACAATTTTTTAAGTTTAACAGATTAGCATATTTAACAAAAATCATCCAATTAGAGGAACAGCTAGTTAAGTAATCCCCCGTTTTGGTTCTGCCCCCACTGCAGCACCCCCAAGCTTCTAGCCCCACATTTATTATGTTTACGATACATGGTAAAAAACCAAGATATCCTTGGTTGACCAAAGAGGCAAGACTAAATAGGATTCCAGGAATGTGTTAGAAGGTTAGCTTACCATTCTAAAATGCAGGGGAGAAGGGTAGGAAAAGTATTGGGAGCTACAGTCCTGCGTTAGCAATCTAAAAAGCTACAAATATATGAAAAATATATAAAACGCTTAGGCATCAATGTCAGTCTGCACTGAAAATCTTCTTTTAATTTAGAAGGGGTATTCTAAATAATTTACTAGTTGTAAGAAAGTAGAAAAAGTTCAAGGCATTTTTACAACTTAATGAATTATCACAATGGTTAGCTTCACATTAATTTGTTTCTTGGCAACATGTGAAATACTAATACTAAGCACATTCCTTACTAATGCAAGACAAAATAAGATAAAATTTAGAGCTGAGGGTGGAAGGCAGTGTACAGAAAGCTGTGAATTTGTATGACAAGATGTGAACTTATTTGAAAAGCGCAATGGAGAAGAAACATAGACGCACAAGTCAGAGGATGGCTATGAACTGTGTAGCATAGTGTAATGAAATCATGAAGACAGCCAGCAACCACAGAGGAGATGAAATGGAATTCTGAGTGCCAGCTGAATGGGTACCTGTACAGTCCAGCCATTTATACTACAAAACCAAACAAAACCTCAAACAACTCTAGGAAAGAACAAGTATAGAGCAAAGTCTCTGTGGATGGCTGGGAAAATCAGTTTTGCCTGTTTTATACAGGAGGAATTAATGGCACAGACTGTTCAGAAAAAACAAGAGAGGTGGGATAACTGTTTCATAAATCAGGAAGAGGAGAACATTTTCTCAGAGAGCTATCTGTCGCAGAACAAATGCATATCAACACACCATAAAAATCAGGTAGCTCCTTCCCAGAGGCCTTCAGATGCAAACTGAAGAGCAGAAGAAAAAAAATTTATCACAGGACTCATGCTGAATGAACGGAAAAACATGTTGTGCTAAAGATACAGCAGGGAAATAAAGGTGCTACAGAAGTTTCCATTACTCCACCACATCCTGCACAACAAGTCTTCTTTACTTGCCTAAGCTTGAGAGGTTCAAGGTTTCCAGTAAATACCGTAAGAGGGAGAGGAAGAGAAACCCTGAGTGTTATGGAGACACAGCTGGAAAGAGATTTTATAGCAGGAGTGACTTAGCAGGGGAACAGGCTGCACTATCTCAGATGGTCTCTCACAGAAGAAAACTCTAAAATACATGTATTTGTGTGCTTATGTAAAGTACAGGTTAAACTGAAACAAACAGTAAGCCTGACAAAAAACTTACACTTAGCCCTCACCAAATCTAGTCAACTAAAGCGTGAGAGGTATGACTGCAACATTCAGGAAAAAAAAGTGATGACATATTCCTTCAAATACCTTTTCCTGAAAGATGCCTCATTAAGTGACTTTTTAAAAATATCTGCCTTGTGACCAAAACCAGTGTCAGGCTGACCATTGAATTTTGGACTGACCGTTTGGTTGACAAAGTGAAAGGGATGCAAAGGTTGTGTTCAAGCCATCCAAGTAGGATTTTAGCTTCTTTTAAAAGCATTTAAAATGCATTCCCGTTCTCCAACAAAAGAAGAATGAGTGTTTTTGTGGAGACATTAAAAAATCTGATGCAATATGTAGCACAGAGTCCAAAATTAAAACTTATGTCATAGTTTGACTGTGGACAATCAATATTCCAGTGTGAAACTGTTCTGGAAACAGGCCAGGACTCAAACTGCAGCTCAGTTTTACTGCCTGTCAAATTGATTATGAAAGGGATGCAACTAGCAGCAGCACGAAATAGTGTGGTATATTTTTTCTTAGAACAGGGAAACTAAGCCAGCTCAAAGTCTAAATTCTATTCTGTCTGCTTGTGGTGGGTAACAGAGCAACCCTGGAAGGTGCCTTGATTCCAGTTTACTTGCATGGTGTGCAAGCTAACCTTCAACTAGGATATCTGACAAATATTGCTACTCAGTCCACCTTTTAAAGTGGGTTGCAGCCATTCTAATTATCTAGAAGAAAATTGACAGTATTTCTGATATTACCTTGCAAGATCAACCTTTTTTCGGTCATCAAAATACTCCATTTCACTGGTAGAGGTCTGCAGCAACACAGTAGGTGATTTTCCAGCCTTTCTTTTTTCATCTGTTCCATTTTCTCCATCTGAACTACAGAGGGAAAAATATACAAAGAAACAAACAAATAAATAAATAGAGACAGAAGTGTGTATTACAGGACTCACAGTAAAGTCAATGCCACTGCAACATGTTGACAATACAGTATATATTAAAGAACAAAATTATGATATCTTTGTATTAAGGTCCTGAAAAAAATCTTCATCTACTGCCTTGACAGTATTATAAATCCAAGTTGTACTCTGAACTCCAGTACTGGAATTTCAGCAATGAAGAGCAGAAAATTGAAATACTGCCATGGATATTTCAGCACTCATAAAATTTGTAGCTCTAGCTTCCGTTCCAAAGAGAATGTCTTGTTTAGGAAAAATGCATTCCATGTTCAGTACTCAGACTCAGATGACTAATGGAAATAAATTTGATTGGCAAGCCAGGAGAAAAATATCCTGCATGACAGCACTTGGTGCTTAGCAGATTATTTGCGACTCAATGTTGCAAGAGGAATATGGGTCCTATTTTGCCTCTCACTTAGCTCTTCTGTGAGAGTCCACATGCAGCATATTCACAATAAAGGTTCCTCTCCAAGTACAAAAAGTATTGCTTTTATTTCACAAAAGCAGCACTGCCGCCACAGTGCATTGTCTTTTCACAGCACACGCCACTGCTTCAGAAATGTATATTACGAAACCAGAGTCTGAAGGCTAAGTGGTGTGCCATTAGAGCCTCCACCTGGCTTCCCTTTTCATAATTTTCCAACAAAATGTTAACTCAGACAATTTAAAGAAAAAGAGCTGTCGTTAATAACAGGGTGTGAAGAATGATGATACTGTAAAATGACATGACAAATATATACATACTCTTGCCTGCAGAAACCTGAAACCTCAGAAAAACTACAGGATGCTCTTTAGCATTAAAGAGGAAAGCCAAACCATGTTGCCCATCAATTTAATGTCTGGCCTGAATGACCCCATTTACAGAAGCTTTCCATTATAATGTTTAATTTCTGCAATTTTACAGCAATACCACAGCTATCATGTGACACAGTCTTTACTATGACCAGGTGTTTTCCTAGTAAGACGAAAGTTTTGCTAAGAGGTTCTCAAACTGAATTAATCTTCTTTTAAGAAGTGCACAAAAAGATCTTTCACTTTTATTACACTCTGATGAATAAGATCAGAAGATACACATCGCAACACCTTAATTGAGATCTAATGAGTTGTTATCCTACCTCACAGCTAAACTAGAGCTTGTGTCACAGGACAAATGCCAGGATTCCCAAGGCATCTTATGTTTACATACAGCAGCTATTTCCCTATCTAATCCTTCCTCAACCCTTAGCACTCCCCACCACAGGGGCACTGAATTCATACTTCCTAAATCACACTTTCTTAGTGCTGTAATCCTTTCAATTACATACAAAGCAAATAAGGAAAAAACCCCTATTATTTCTCTATAGCTTTACTTTTGGATCAGGTCTGTCCGAACACATTATCAGCTTTTATTTTCAGTCAACATAAACCACAATTAAATAGGCAATTCATGAAATTCAAGTGGAACTCAATCTGCCTGAAAAATCCAAATAAGCAGCTTTATGCTGTTTGAGATTTTAAGCAGAGAGACAGACAGACTACCAACTCAAGATGCTCCCTGCAAACACAGGTGAGTTTGTATTCCAAAAGTCTGCAAATCCTGAAAATGTCTTATTCACAGTCTTGCTATATTTCTATTCCCCAAATCCTTGAGTTCCAAGGGTGGTCAGAGAATACCAGGAATGAGTGGGATGAAGAACAGTGTGAGGCAAAATTGTCAAAAAAGCATTTCAAAAAAGGAGCTCAGCATGGAAACTCTCAAGTGAATAGGACTACACAACACAGCAATGTTTTTGATGTAGCTGCTTAAGCCTGAAGCCTGACTGGTGTCCATCACTGCCTTGGGTAGCCTGTTATTCTTACATGGCAATGCTACAGACTGATCAAGGCAGCCTGTCCCACACTTCTGTACTATGGGTATCTTTGAAAAATATCCCATAACACAGGTTTTAGTTTTCACTTACACCTGTCAGCATGGTTAGATGCTTTGATGCTGCTTTTTTTACTTACTGTGCATACTCCCTTGCCCTCATCCGTAAGTTAACCATACTCTGGAGTCAAAGCTATGAGCCTGTTCTATCCTATCTGTCTTCCCTACTAACTCCTAGTATTCCTGAATCTCTACTGTCTGAACTCATTCCATCTAGCTGCTTTCAGATGGCAGAGAGCTCGGGCATCCCAATATGTTAGTCATGCTGACAGTGGTGTGTGGGAATGCTGAGCTAACCCGTGCCAGCCTGCTCACCTCTCCAGGATTGTCTTCTGCAGCTGAAAACAGCGACAATGTACCCAACACAGGTGTGAGGAGACTCACCCATGTAACACACTGACAGTAGCAACTGGGTGTACTCCTACTGGCTGATATGATTTCACCATGTCTATCCTTCACCCTACACCTCCTTTATGCCTCCTTCACATAATGAAAAGCTATGTAAGGATTTGTCCCTCTACTTCTGATAACTATGGCTCCACACAGCAGCTAAGCTCCTAGGTGTTTTTTTAAGTATCAGAAAATCTTAGCCGACCTTCCGGACAAGGTCCTAAACTTTTCCTTTCCTAGAACCAGTAAAATACTGGTTATCAAGTCATAAAGTAAATTAAAGTACTCCTTATATTTTCATGAGTGAGTCAGTATTCATAAATGCTTTGTAAAAAGAGCACAGAAGTCAGGAACAACAACAACAACAAAATTAGATCAACAGCACTTGAGAAAACAAGTGATTCTCACTACAACCGTTTGCGGTAGATGCACATAAAAGAACTGTATCTGCAAACGTCAGGGCAAAGCAAAAAAACTTTGTGACATCAGGACCATTGAAAGGAAAAAACAAAACTCTCACATATTTGGTACTACTACCAAGCCTATTAAAATAACGGCTAAAAGAAAAAAAGAGAAGTTGTCTCTAGTTTCCAAATAAAGAACAGTTGTCTTAGGGAGTATTTTCAAAGCCAAGGCCTGCACTTACAAGGGGATCATACATTGCATCTAAGCAAGTTAAAATAAACATTAGTTGTGTTTAAGGGAAAGTGGTATGAAATACATAAACCAATGCAGTTGACTAGGTTCATTCTAATGTAGTTCAGAAACACATTATTTATCAATACATTTTAAAAGTCAAAGGAACTTCATCTCTTCTGATCTGAACGGTTTCTATGAAACCAAAACTTTCTGGCAGACATGTGTGTGTGTCAAATTCCTTGTATTGCATAAAATTCTCTGAACTTCAAAAGGTTTTCTTTTTTGGCTATAATCTTTGCCAGGACCTGAAAAATTCAGACTCCCCGTGAAAGTTATACTGTACCACATTAATGGGAATTTTTCAAGAGAAAACACATTAAATACATTAATCTAAAATAGAAACTTTTCCCTTGTTCCCTTCAAAACTAGTTTGAGTAAGAAGCACTGAAGAAAAACAATGTGAGAGACAAGTCCTAATAGGTCGCAGTTTGGAAAGGGAGCTTCAAGGAAGAACTGCTGTCTTTTACAACCAAACCAGACAGGAACACTTCTCAGGCATACATAAGAAATACCAAAATTCCAGAACTATATGGTGGTTACTGTCTTCAATTCCCTGCAACCACACAAAACCTTCTACAAAGCTTCCTCAGGGCACCCACACTACTTGGTCCACCCGATAACTGGTCTAGAAGTTCAGAAGCCACAATAAGTCGTGACAAACCAGTCCCCCAGTCCACAAATTGCAGATCAGTTATGTAGGAGGAAAAAGAGCTGTTGAATAACCAGAGATGTTAGCTACAACTTCAATTGTTTGCAAAACTGGAGTCACAGCATATTTCCAAAGGGTTTAATGTGACTCAGCATTGGTGCAACGTTCCTTTTGTGGATGGAGCACACATATCAAATCATCATGTTATCTTCGAAGCCCTGCTGGTCCAGTTTTGTTCCTATTATACAAAAAGGATTAATCTTGTAACAGCAGTTAGACTGCTATATTATGCAAATTATCAACTAAAATAGTTGGGGAGTATTTTGTGCCCTAATGCCCACAATCACGTTGGTACAACACAAGAAGATATCCATCACAAATACAGTGGCATTCGGTATATTTCGTTCTGTTGGATTCACTGGGTAGCTGCTGGCAGACTGAAAGGACTTGACAAAGGAATCAAAGTAGTGTGAAAGGTCCTAATGCTAAGAGATACTGTCATTTAAGCTATTCTTACTCCCTGGCATGAGTCTATTCAGGTAAAGGAATGGGTTATTTTTACAGAAACTTAAAACTAAAAGGGAGAGACTCCAAACATTTAAGGATCTGAAATAAAGATGACAGACTTTGGCAGGCTTTAAAAGCAGAGAAGATAGAGCAGGATGAAGAGATCTATCTAGGCAGTATCCACAAGACGTAAGAGCAACTTGCTTCAAGCAGAGATGACTACAAGAGGGTAAGATGGAATGTACCAATGCTTGGAAGGACACCACTAAGCGTGCTGCAGGTCAGAGGTCTCCTCCTAAGCACCTTCCTTGACCTGAAGCAATCATCTCAAACTACCTTTTGCTAGGACTCAAGTCTTAAAGTGTTCTTTCAGAAGACATGTTCCATCATTCTAGTAGACATCTTTTCTGTGCCACACCAGTTTGAACAAACTTTTTTTGCATGTGTAATCTGATTCTGGAGTGCTTTATTTGATCAGCGTGCTTTCATAAAGTACACAGTTCAATTACTGCACACTTGGACAGAAGAAAATACCTTTCCACTGCAAACTCTCCTGCTGTCCACTTCATAGCAGATTAGAATGGTTTCCATACTGGAAAAACTAGCAACAGTACTCAGATTGAGGATTTAGGTGTTGTCTGTTTGTATAGTCTGGTCATTCAGAAGCAAAATGCCTCCCACAGCTCTAGCTGTACAGCCATGCTCCGGTGTTATGTGGCACACAGCACTGCTTACGAGAGAAGACACATCTCCCAGGAACAATGCCTCAAAACAACATTATGATTTATCTAAGAGCAAGTACCACTTTTATCATGCAGATAGACAGCCAAACATTTACTAGCAGTGAGACTCCCAAACTACCAAAACAGGCAGAAAACAAGCTACAGCTACCCATATCACACAGGGGGAGAGAGCTGCTTAAAAACTACTGTAATAGATGTTAAAGATGGCCATTTGATATTTGTATACTTTCATATACTTAGTTCAGAGCAAGGCTGAAATCTGAAGGAAATAAAGGAGCTGAGTCTGAAGTGCAGCACTTTGTACATCTTTTGTATAGCAAATATACAGCCAGCAGATGTATTTATACCAAACATAGAGAGCAGCAAAGCTTTAATGACAGTGCAGAGATGTGAAACCCTGCAAGAAGGAGAAGGCCAGTTTGTCAATATGAATAGGTATGAACCAGACTGAGATTTAACTTCCTCAGGTTGTCCAAGGAGCAGGCTAATTCTCTTCTCGTGAGATCAAACACAGCATAATGGAGTCAGAGTTACACAGGTGTACACTGACTGTATAAAACATGCATATGGATGGACACACTTGCATATACACCATGTATTTCTCCAAGGATTTCTAGGATGAAACACATCTGTAGGCCCAGCTGGAATCTTGATGTCAGATGGCACCAAAAGAGGAATGAACTCAATTGTTCAGGACTTTCTTAAAATCTGAATCTAATTTTATCTATCAAGGTAATTAATTGCAGAAGTACTTACTGTGTTCTATTCCACAACTATCTCTTGGAACACAATTACTCACCTGGGAGTAGTTTCATATGTCTGTGTTGCAATGTCTTTATTAAAAACGCGAATGAAATTTTGGAGTTAATACTGAACAGAAACCCCTCCAACACTGTTAAGTACAGAGGAAGTCAGGTTTTTATTCTCAACTGAATAGACATTTCACATACTAACTAGATCAAGTTTCACACTGCCTTACCACTTGGACATCAGCAAGATCACTGTGACAGTGCAGACGTCATTAGCAAGTATGTAAATTCCCTGCTCTAAATACCATCTATTATTAACTGTCTGTATTACCTGTCTAATCAAAACCAGACTGCTATCAAGTTCCATAGAAAAAAAAAACCACAGAATTCCCTGTGCTCTGAAACAAGAGACACTATAACAAGATATTTTACTAAGTTAACACTAGAACAGGAACACAAGCCATTTAGCTCTCTTGTCTTCTCAAGAGTTTCCGTTTCATATATCCACTTCAAAAAGCAAAAGCCCTCTCATATGTATCTTCACTCAGCTCCACAAGATTCCCATGATGGAGTTTTTTCATGGGAGTTTCAGTAGGATGACCAACAACTATTTATCTGAACATGAGCACAGTCAAATCTAGCACGCAACACAAATCTTTGATAGACACATCTCTGGGGAAGAAAAAAAAAGAAAATTAAGCTAAAATTAAGCAAAAGCCGCTCATTCACCCCTACTTTGGATAGAAGCATGTGTTTTCCTCATTCTTTAGCCTGCTTGCATCCTTAGGAAAAAATGTTTTCCTATCTCCTAGTTCTAGCCTACCTTATTTTCTAACCCAAAGCACGAGAAAAACAGGATCACAATTCATATTGAACAGGAACTGTACAGTCTTACATCACATTTTTATCTTTAGCTTCCAGAGGTAACAAGCAAAAGGGAAAAGAAAGAAATCCTGATTTATGACTTGTTCAGGGTGCAGAAAAGAGGGAAAAGGCACTTAAGTGCCAGGTCCATCAACTGTTCAATACCAAATTCAATACAAAAGATACATACTGCACCTATATACAATTCATATGTTCAATATAACCACATAGGTATCTAACAATCAGAGCTATTCCTTAACTCAGGCAGAAACAACAAAAATCTATGTGAAAATACACAAGCATCTTTACAAATGAGTCCCGACCACCAGAGAATAAGCATAAAGGTTTGACCTCATTACCTGAAGCTGCATCTCTGGTTTCTGGAGGAAGAACTCCAGAGGAACATACCTCAACATGATGCACGACTTGGCTGCCAGTTTTCCAGCATTAACTGTGCTTTTGAAAAAAGATGAGTAGCTACACCAGACTCAAATACTTTAAAAAAACAAAAAGGTAAAACAAATCAGACACCAACAATTATATTAACAACTGTTATTAAGAATGCAGAACAGTTAGAGATGAAAGCAGAGGTCTGGGAGCAATCTTACCAACACCTTTATTCCATTCTCTGCCATTAAAAAGTGAAGCTGCCGTGAACCACTTGACCAGCAGCTTCTGTTTTATGGCACTTTTAGGAATAATGATTCACTATGCTGCACATAGAGTGTTTTAGTCAACATACATGAGAAAAAATGACAGGTTCTGACAGGTTCTATACAAAGAGAAGGATGGCTGGGTTTGCTCATAAAGCAGTTTCTTTGAAAACTGGCATTGATAAAAGATAAGCCATAATAATTAATAAGATTTCCCTGTTTAAAGATAGATTCTGCTCCTACATATCTTATGTACACTTTTTGTAAGGTTTCCCAGAAAGAATAGTGCACAACAAAGCCAAATGAAAAACAAAGAGATGAAAATTAACATCTGTGTCTATCTACTGTGCTTTATCACACCTTCCTTGTTTAAAAGGCAACACTAATAGAGGAGACAAAATTTGAAGTTTCAAGGAATACCCAAGTACATTTTTGATGTTTCATCACACCTTTCACCGAGGACAGAAGTGAACTGTTCATCAAGGATCTGGCAATGCTGAATTTCCCGTTATCTTTTCAACCTATGATTACTCTTACAAACCTGCCTATGTGTTCATGGAAGAGACCAGAACAAAGTGGATAATTGATTAAAAAGCTACTATTTCACAGTAGGAAATACTAGCTCCCAACAATGGGTCTAACCAACACTAATCACAACAGTGCCTTTGACTGTGACACTGAATATAAGGAACCATTTTCATTCCAGAGTCCTGGAAAAAGGTAGTCAGATGTGACACATGGTGGCCAGACACCACCTAAGGTGGCTAAGGCCAAGTGGACTTTCTATTTTGTATGTCACCAGGACACGTGAGTCTGAACGTTCTCAAAGCCTCCCTCTTCAATCTGACATTTCCGCTGGTCACACGCTGTCCTCCACGGGAAAACACACTCTCACCTATGCTGGCCATAGCACGTTTACAGGTATTTTAAAATTTCTCAAAACCAAATAGGAATATATATAATTCTGCCATTTACTGGACTTTTGCACTATAAACTTCCTTCTAGCTGAGAAAAAGGCTGAACAAACTTAAACAGGTCTCCTTGAACTAGTGGAGCATAAATGGCGACTACAAAAATACCATCCAGAGTCTTTCACCTAGGTGGTCCGTCTTTCATAAACGGACTAAAACTATAGATAGAGGGCTAAACTGAGGCATCTGCAGAAATAGGCCTCAGTAGAAGACATGTCAGGGTATGGCTGGTTTTATGGGGGATGTAGAGGACTGCTGTTTCATAGTCAGATAACTAGAAGGTTTCCCCTTCTGTCCACAGAGGGTAAAGGCTTCAGTCTGCCTCTATATTCCCTACTCTGCTGAAGTTGTCTGCTGCCTATCTGCAGCCTACACATTATTTCCTGCCACTCTTTCTGGAGCTTATTAACCTCCCCAACCTTAGTGTGCTGTTTTTCAAGGACAGAGGCAGAAGACAGTCAGTACCAGGGAGAACTTTAGTTAAAGGAAGTGAATACTTCAGTACAGCACTGAAGCTCAGTTACCAGCGAATTAAGAAGTGGCAATTGTGCTCTCCTTGTATGTAACCCTACAACCTCTTCTCCCATTTATTCAGATGTCCCACCTCCCAGTACTTGATTCAGTTACTGTAATGATCACCCCAGCATGAGGCATTAGGTCATTTTATGAAGATGAAACAAGGACCCTATACAGTGGGTAGGCAGAGAGCCCATGTCCTCTGGGAATCTTCCACTCCCCTTTGCACGATCTGACAGAAAAAGCAGGTGTTTTAAATATTTGTTCACAGCCTTCTGGCAAGAAAACATAATTCTCTCTAATTTTGGGGTAGCTCAGAGATGCTCTAGACAAAGTAAGTTTCTTTTCAAGGAAAAGTGGAGAAATAGGGAAACATAACTTGTCCTACCATATTCCTATTATCTGCAGGAAAATTATTTCCTCTGTGATGACAACATTTGAAGAGACTTCTGCTGACCAGCCTAGCTGGATCCAGACAGGTACCTATGAATTTTGGTTAAAATAAGTAATACAAACAGGTCTATAAAGATTGTTAGACCAAACACAAGATCACTCTGGTGTAACAGTAACACACGTCTGAAAAGATTCATTGGAAAGGATATACATGGACTTGGCAACAGCTGTGTACAGAGCATGAAGATCATCAGTCCCAGCAGTGGCATCATTAGATAAGCACATAATTTCTAACCACATGACTGTAACATTTATGGAGATGGAAGTAAGAAGACAATACTCTGATACTATATTTATGCATAATATGATACTATATTTATGCTGTCAAATACCAGCAACAAATCCTGATGCTCAAAGGTGTAGTTATGATGCTGCCTAACAAGCATTTCTCACAGACGGCATACAACCAGTAAATACATTTACAAGTACTTCAGGTTAGCCACATGAGAAACCTGGGTGGAAAGAAAAGGCTGTTCAGATCCATACCATGCTTTTACACGTGGAATAACCATTTTTAAAAAGCTGTTTTTGTAACATAAGCATGCACATAAAGTTAACAAAGTAGGAATGGCAAGGAGAAAAAAGAGAAAAACCAGAAGAAATTAAAATATATCATCATGAACAAATGACAGTCACCTAGACTGGAAAACTCCTGTCACACTTTAAATTTAAATATTTCATTTGCTAGCCTGTCCTTCATTACAGATCATGTGTTACAACTTTTGCTATAATAATAAGGAAGAACTGCTAGGGAAGAATGAAAAAATGTGATGCTTAGTATGTGTTAATATCTTCATCCTCTGAAAGCACATACCTACACCTTTCTCCCTTTGCAAAAAAACCCCCCACAGTAGAAGTTTGGCTGCTGGAAAGGAGTTAATCTAGATCACAGTTGAAATAAAACTTTGAATCAGTAATAAATAATTTCCCCTTTTTTCTCTGTGTTTTGTGTTTCTCTCAAGTAAGAGACTTAAAAAAAAATAGTGAATTGTGGTTATGCACAAGTCAGTCCATTAATTTCAATTTATCAACTGATAAACAGTTATTAAGAAACATCTGTTATGGTAGAATAATATGCCAGGCAAACAAACCATAAAAATCACATTCTCTCTCTGCCCTGAAGTACACAGTTTGCTTGCAAGCATTTTCCACTGCTTGCATATTTCCCCCACTATCTGCAATGTATTTTTGCTCAAAAAAAATAAATTCTAAAACCTTCCATACATTTCAGACTCTTAAGTCCCAGCCTTTTCATTTCTTTAAGTTACACTCAGTAATTGGGCATTACTTTATACCGTAAACCATAAGGGGACAGAATGTGCCACTTACTGTTAGCAGAATCTTGCCATACAGTAACTCATCACATCACACTTATACTGACAGATTGAATCATACCAGAACAAACACTACCTGTGGCGCCAGAAAGTGCTACCTTGCTTCAGTAGAAGCAAGCATGGGTGAAAGCAGAGGGATGATGACAAGGCATACAAACTGCTTTCTATTACTTCTCTGCCATTTCTCCTTAATGTGCCACACTCTGATTTTCAGTGCTAAAACATCTGTTCCACCAGCTGTCCTCGAAGCAAGGCTGACAGCTTCTATGGGAGGCCCAGTGCCACCACAAATAAAACACACCCCACTTTCCGGTCAGAAAAACAAATATCTTCTAAAAAGAATGCAAGGGTTAACTTCTTTTTGGTCCAAGCCAACATCAGGATGTAATGGTTAGGGAACACCACTTGGAAGGTTTTTTCTGTCCAGAAATTTTTTTATTTGCTTGGAAGAAGCTTCACATAATGACAAACTTTTGGCCGATCACTATTTTGGGTCTGCATAATAACAGTGCCCATCTTCCACGTAGTGTTATTTCTGGGGTTGTCCAACTCACAGAAATCTCCTGCAAACTTTGCAAATATCTAAGTATCACTAAACATGCCAGAGTAGCCCATTTTCTAAATCAGTATGAATGTACTTAACTCTTCTGAACCACTGGCAGATAAACTTCCCAGTTTCTAATCCTGAAATATTTAAGAAAAACTAATTAAAAAAAACCTGCAAAAAAACCCCCAAAATACTTTTACAGCTTCAATCCTTCAGATGCACCTATCCCCCAGGGAAACTTTTTGGTAGCATCAGTAGCATATCAAGCTGTAAAGTTCATCTCTAAACCGAACAACATTTTAAGTATACCTCCAGGAAGAACAGGTTACTGTACACACATAAATATCTTTACACACATATATCTCTCACCTTCCGAGCTTTGCAAAACATTAAAAGATTCCATAAGCTTCTATAACCCTGCTAGCATTTCTTTCAAACAGAGGTCATCATGACCTCTGTTAGCTGCGTATTTTTCCCTGGAAGTACGCGAGCAAATGAAACTCCACCAAACACACACAAACTTACACACATCTTCTAAAAACAAATCTTTAATGCTTCACTTTGTAGCAACCTCACTTCTAGCTGAATTAAAGCCATGATTCTGTTCTTGAGCTGAACAATCTCCCCTGTAACTTCACATTAGTCAACGCAAAGTTAACTGGCTTGTGAGGTTAACTCACAGTCAAATCAACACAGGAGTTTCTCAGAACGATTCAGTTAAATGGGGCTGGCAAATACATTCCAACTTTGTTTCTGACCAGCAAATGCTTCAACAATTTTCTAGTTTAAGACACACCGTTTCAAGTTTTTTTTGCCCACACCAGTCTTTTCAGGTTCCTGCTGCCCAGGCTAGTATGGCTGACCACTGTATCTTAAAAGTGTAACAGACCACCTAGCTTTCCCCTGCATGACACCTACGGAACAGCAGAAACTGATAGCTAAAAAAGTCTAGAGAGTCATAGGGAGAAAGACTTCTCCATTTATCTCACTGGTTAAGACTGACCTTGCTTCTAAAACGGCAACTGATTCAGGACTGAAAGACTGAACATCTGGGGGTGAAACAGACGGTCAGTTAGTTACCCGCGCGTGTGCAACACCTCCGAGGCCAAGCTTTCCATACACTATCTTGTACTCCTAGTTCTGTACTCAAAGAGAAAAATCAGATACAGATCTTGCATACCTGAAAAACTTCATTAGGTTCACTGGCATAATTCTGCGCAGAGGATTAGGATCCAAGGCTTGAAGTCAGAAGACTCTAGAGAAGGTCTGGGAATTATGTTTCATTCGTAGTGTGAAGTCACTGATGTGATTACACCATACAGGATAAAGGACACTTAGAAGACACACGGATTCCCAGTGCTCTCTAACAAGTAAGTTATTTCTGGCAACAGATTTCACTGTGATACACACTTTGGGAATACACCTGCTGAGAGATCACACCTCCAACAGCTGGGGGAAAAAAAAAAAACACAAAAACCAACACAGACCTCAGAGTTTCTTTCCAGAGAAAGAGCTAGCTGCTGGTAACTTGTTCTCCTTTCTCATGGAGGCTGTTTAAGATTAAATTTGTGAAGAAAAGTTCTTTGGGAAGCAGAATCATCCCAGATTAGGAGAAAGTTAACTCTTGTTAATTTCTTCTGAGGAGAAAGCCCCACATGTTTTAGTTTCTTGTTTTCCAGATGCTTAACTTCTCAAACACTACCCTTGGGACTGCCAAGACCCATGTGAATTCAGAAGCTGGTATGGAAACAGACAGCTGCTTGATTCCAGCAACATTTTCATGTGATGGTCATTGCCAAGGCACATAAGCACCTAAGCAACTTGAGATCTCCGCCGGAAGCCAGAGACCAACGCAGGAGATGAACCTTTAACTCCCGACGTCCCCAGTCATCATCAGAGGCTGGAAAGTCAGCAGCCTCAAGGGAGTCCTCCCACCCTTCTGAGCCCTCTGACTTCCCTGCCTTCCACCATTTAGTCCAAGCAGACAACCTTCACCAGCCAGCGGGGCCTCCTCTTCCTCATGAAGAATATTTTAGATCTCTTCACCTGCTCAGTTTATATGGTACCTCCCACGTTAAAAAGCAGGGTACAAGTATGGGTATGGCCACGCTGGGAGAGGAGCCCGGCAGGGAACCATGCCAGGACAGCCAAACGACCACTATCCTTCTCGAATGCCCCATCCCCTCTCTGTCTGGGATATCAGTCAGACTGAACTCCCATTTTAATGCTTCTTGCCTGTAGCAGACTTTGTGAACTTTCGACAAAGTTCTAGGTTTTCCTGGCACCCAAAGAAAAGGATCACGACTTCCCACAGGAGCCTATGGACTATAAGCGATACAGCACAGCTACTGTATTTCTGTGCCACGGCTCAGAAAGATTTCCAGGCTGATGGGTGAAATTAATAGAAGCAGCATTTATCCGCCTTGCTCCTGAAAGTATAACTTCGGAGTGCAACGCTGTACTCGAGCGCGGGTCTTGCCTGAGTGGGGGTGTTCGCGCTCCATTTAAACCTGGAGCCGGGGGCCCCTTGGCGACTCTTCGCCGGTAACTTCCAGGCCGACGCCCCAGCAGCGCAGCCCCGCCGCTCCGGCGGCTCCCCCGCCGCCCCGCCCGCGGCCCCCCTCCCGGCGCGGGCGGTACTCACAGCAGCGGAGCGCCCCTGTTCTCCCGTCGCCCGGCAGCCCGCGCTGCCCTCCGCTCCTCCGCATCGCACCGTGGCTCGGTCATGAGCACCATCGGCACGGGCAGCACGGCTAGCCCCGCCGCCGCAACGTACTCCGCCGCCGGCGGGACAGGACGGGCCGGGCCGGGCCGGGCCGGGCCTCCCCGCTCCGCCTTCGCCTCGCCGCCCCGCCCCGCCTCGGGGCGGGCGTGCCGCCACCGCCGTTCGGGCCCGGCCGGAGCCGGAGCCGCCAGAAACCGGTTGGGCCCGCCCGGCGGGCCCCCAGGCCGCCCGCGCCGCAGAGCTTGTGCCCACTGTGGCCCTACGCTTCCCGTGAGGCCGATCCCTTACGAGCCGTAAATTATTCAGTCGGGATGCTGTCGCGTGAGACCCCGGCTCCCGCCGGCGCCAGCAAAAGCCGTCCTTAATGTTTTCTACGGGGGGCAGGAACCACGCGGTGTCACACCGACACTGTCTCGGGGGAGAAGGTGGCGGTGACCGGGGCCCTGGTTTTGTCAGCGCATCT
Source organism: Amblyornis subalaris (assembly GCA_018881555.1). Lineage (NCBI taxonomy): Eukaryota > Metazoa > Chordata > Aves > Passeriformes > Ptilonorhynchidae > Amblyornis > Amblyornis subalaris. The sequence goes on from JACAXG010000098.1 coordinate 788,285, forward strand.
CGCCTGTGACTCGTGGAAGCAGGCGGTAGTCCAAATACCGATGCTGGCCGCTGGATTGCTCTACTAATGTGAACTTCTGAGGTGATGTTTCCTGATGTTTCCACCTGTGGCTTTACATCTTGAGCAGACGAGCAGGTGGGTTTAGTTCCTTTCGCATCAGCAGCACTCCAGGCTTGTTTGCCCAGAAAAATCACACCCACAAAATGGGTAAGGTTGGAAAGGAGCACAGCCGATCATCTGGTCCAACCTCCCTCCTCAGGCATCCTAGAGCATGACACAGGATTGTGTCCAGACGGTTCTTGAATATCTCCAGTAAGGGAGACTCCACAACCTCTTTGGGTAACCTGTTCCAGTGCTCAGTCACCCACACACTAAAATTCTTCCTCGTGTTCAGGTGGAGCTTCTGTACATCAGTTCCTGCTTATTGTCTCTCATCCTATTGCTTAGCACCACAGAGAAGAGCCTGGCTCCATGCTCTTGGCACCCTTCTTTCAGATACTTATTGGCATTGATGAAGTCCTCCGTTAGTCGTTCTTCTTGAGTCTGAACATGCCCAGCTCCTTCATAAGAGAGGTGCTAGAGGCCTTAGATCACCTTAGTAATCACCTTAGTAAATGTCCTTAGGCCTTAATCACCTTAGTAAATGTCCTGCTGGACATCTCCAGGAGCTCCTAGTCTCGTACTGAGGAGTCCAGAACTGGACACAGCACTCCTGGTGAGGCCTCACCAGGGCTGAGTACAGGCACAGGATCACCTCTCTCAACCTGCTGCCAATGCTCTTCCAAATGCAGCCCAGGACACCATGGGCCTGCTTGGCCTCATGGAGAGCTTGTTGTCCACCATGACTCCAAAGTCCTTCTCTGCAGAGCTGCTTTCCAGCAGGTCAGCCCCTAGCCTTTGACACGTGGGATTATTCTTCGCCAGGTGTAGGATCCTGCATTTGCCTTTGCTAAATTTCAGAAGGTTCCCCTCTGCCCACCTCTCCAGCCTGTTGAGGTCCTTCTGAAGTGCTGTACAGCCCTCTGGGGTATTGGCCACTCCTCCCAGCTTTGTGTTATTAGTACTTTGTGTCATTAGTAAACTTGCTGAGGAGGCCTCTGCCCCTTCATCCAGGTCATTGATGGATAAGTTAAACAAGACTGGGCCCAGTATTGAACCTTGGGGGACACCACTGGTGACAGGCCTCCAACTTGGCCCTGTGCCACTGATTACGACGCCCTGGGATCTGCTGTTCAGTCAGTTCTCAATCCACCTCACTGTCCACTCATCCAGTCCACTCTTCCTGAGTTTGCCTATGAGGCTGTTGTCAGACACAGTGTCGAAAGCCTTGCTGAAGCTGAGGTAGACAAGATCTGCTGCTCTCCCCTCATCCATCCAGGTAATTGTTTCGTTGTAGAAGGCAATCAGGTTGCTCAAGCATGATTTATCTTTAGTGAATCCATGCTGACTATCCTGATCACCTTCTTGTCCTCCCTGTGGATAGAGATGGCCTCCAGAATGAGGTGCTCGATCACCTTTCCAGGGATTGAGGTGAGGCTGACTGGCTGGCACTTCTCTGGGTCCTCCTTCTTGCCCTGTTTGAACACTGGGGTGACATTGGCTTTCTTCAGTTCTCAGGCACTTCTCCTGATCTCCATGACCTTTCAAAGATGAGCAGCCTTAGCTATGGTGTCCATCAGCTCTCTCAGTACTCGTAAGTGCATTCTGTCAGGGCCCATGAACTTGGGGATGTTGAGTTTGCCTAGGTATTTTCTAACCCAATCCTCTTTGACCAAGAAAAGGTCTTCCTTCCAGCCTTCCTTTACCCTGGTCTCCTGGGTCAGAGATTCCTGAGAGCTGGTCTTGTCAGTGAAGACTAAAAGAAAAGTGGTGTTCAGTAACTCTGCCTTCTCTGTGTCTTCTTAGTTTTCCTTTTGTTATCAATATATTTGAAAAAGCCTTTCTTTACATCCTTGGCCAGATCTAATTCCAGATGGGCCTTGGCCTTGCCTCATTTCCACTAATGCCAACAAAATGACCTAATACTGTGCAAAAAACCAGCAAGCATGGCTTACCCCTGGCCTTCCCAGGGCTTGTGCTGGTGGAGCTGTGGGGCAAGTTGTGTGTCCTCAGGAAGGTTAGATTTAAGGCAGCATTTGGCACAAGTCATCTTGTGTGGCAGGCACTGTCAACATGCATATGAAAAATGTTCGTACTACCTGTTAATACCCAAGTTAGGTTTCGGTTTGATGAACTAATATTTTCATAAAGCTAAGGTGGAGTCTGTGGTTGTAAGGACACAATCAAAGGAGGGCAAATCCTGGGATGAGAATTCAAAGTGACACGTTTAGAAAAAGGTCTATTTTCATGTTTTACTGTGTTAGAATATATTAATAAAACTAATAATAGAATATATTTTTGACTTCTTAACAGCTGAGTATTCACATGAGCTAAACGGAGAATATGTACGGTAGAGAGGTTTCTGTTAGTGGATATCTATGTAGGAGATACCTAATGTACATTTCAAATTAAAAAGATGTATGAAGCAAATTAATCACCTTTGAGTGGCATCACTAGGATTACTTGAATACTTAGTCTTTAGGAGGTGCAAAAATAAGTTTTAGGTATTGTTCAGGAAATCAGTGGAAAGAAAGTGGTGTTAACGGCGAAAGGGCTCGAGACAGTGGCATAGCTTCTTGGGCATACAGATCCTGCAGAAAATGTGAAATTGCTGTATGATTTTAGCTAGACTGTGTGGGTTTAATTGGCTTAAGTCCAGGAAAATTTAAAGACTGTGTGCCAGGCTGCATAGAAAGGAAGACGTTTAAAATGGCTGTATTTCTGGGAGACATCATTAACTAATGTTCATGTGTTATTTAACATAAAAGTCACATGTGAAAAAGGCACATGTGGAAAAGAAATGAGATTTAATTTACAAGAGAGATTATTCAGCCTGTTAGGCCCTGCACCTGTGAAACACTGATTGCTGGATTATTCTTCCCTGTGGAGCACCTGAGCGGACTTGGCACTGCTTTGCAGAGGTTCTCCCACCCCCTTACACCAGACATAATCAGTGGCAATATAACAGCATCTCATTTATCCAAGCATAACAGAATAGGGACCATTTCAGGTGTCTGGACTATGAGTAGAGCTGGAACTGAGAGGGCTGGGGGAGGCATCATGTGTCTGTTTAGGCCTAGCACCCTTTTCTTGAGTGCAGCAACCTGTGTGAGGTTTTGGGTACTATCCTGGGGATTGTTCTCATGAAAGTGTGCACTAATAAGGCATGCACAAGATAATTGAAATCAGTAGGAAAAGTGACTGCCTACCACTCATCTTGTTTTTGGAGGCTTTTCATTGCACTAAAAATGTATCTACTGCTAAATTCAGTGATGTTTTGAGGCAGACTTGTGGTTGAATAACTCCTGTGTAACTATACACACTTCAGCAGAACAGTGCTGGTTTCAGCAGGTGAGAATCTGATTTTCAGATATTTGAATAAATAAAATTTGCTGTCTTTTGAGTGCTTAGATTTTCAGTCTGGCAGGTTTAGCTACAGGAGATAAATGCTTACTACGGACTGTTTTGTTCCTTTGTCTCCAGAGGTTCCTGTCTTTACCTCAGTGGTGCAAGAACTGGAAAGGAGTTGCTTGGTACCTGCAACTCAGTCTTTGTTCCTGTTTCACCTGGCTCCATTCTAAAGGTGTGCACAGCTCTCTGATTTAAATAAATCTGTTAAGTTATTTAGTGCAGAAGAAACTTACATTCAAATAAATCAATGCCTAAGGCCTTGGCACTAAAAAATGAATCCTTGTTCAATAATTTCTTCCATATCACGATATCTTAGCTCCTGTCAGAGACTTGGTTCTTACAAATTGCCAATACACACCTCCTTAGCCCAGTTTGTTTTTATCTGATAATGACAGTGGAAGTAATAAGCAATGAGCAATGGCTATAGCTTGTAGGTTTTCTGGAGGATTTGAAAAAGAAACTCTGTGGCCAAGTTATGTCATGGTGCAGCAATTCCAGAATGAGAGTGTGTGTATCACTTGTATCACTTGTATCACAATGTATCACTCATTCCTGAGTGATAAAAGTTCTGAATACCAGGATTCATAGTAATATTCAGGGAGAAGTGCCTTATATTAAACAATTAGCTGCTTATAGGAATGGAATATACTTGAAAATCATATGCTTTTATTATGATCAAGTCTTACATACAGAAAAAAAAAACCACAAAGGACCTTCTACTGTACTGTGATAATTGCTCATATATACAGATACAGTAAAGCAGGTATTTGAAGACCAAACTGCCACCAACAGAGACTCATTGTTGTGAGAAAATCTGGGCTGTGTTTTTCTCTAATTGGTGAAGTGCAGATTGGGGAGACAAAGTAGTGTACTATAAAATTACTGATTACTGTTTAATGCCTGCAGTACTGGTGATGCCATGTAGGCAAAAACACATGTTCCTGGCTCTGAAGAGTACATTAAACCTCAGAGAGGATTCAGGGTTTTCAGTAATTAGGACCTTCAACATTATGTATAACACAGCAAAGAATAAGCAATTAGAGATGAACCAATAGGAAAAAATTTCATTGTAAAAAAGAAAATGTAAGATAAATATGAAATCACAGAAAAGCAGAATGAGTCCATTCCCTGTCCCAGGATAAGGCCTACTATTCCTGTGTCGCTTCTGACAAGACTCTTGTCTAAGTTGTTCTTAAAAGTCAGCAATGTGTCCAGGCAACCAATTTCAGTGTTTGCTATCATCCAGGGTATGTCCTCAATCCTTAACATGGTCTTGAATCCTTGTTGCTGAAATTTACAGTCATTACTTCTTAATTTATTCAATATGAAGAACAGTGAAAAACTGTCTTCTGTTTCTCTCCATTTTCATCTTATTTTTAGTCTCAGATAAAACGTACAAATTATGGGTTTGGATTTCTTTTTTTTCCTATGAACTGCCTCTGGTAGGTTCAGATATTTTCTGAAATGCAGTCCCTCAGGCTGTACACCAGAAGCCTTATGAAGGCTGTATAGAGAGGAGTTTAAAAGATTACTTCATCTGTCCTATACACAGTACCATTGGTCATTTTTTTGTGGTAAAGTGTTTATGTGTTTCACAACAGGGGGAGGCTGGCTCAGGTTTAGTGGTCAACCACTATGACCTAATGAAGCTTTTATAAAGGTCAGTTGAGATGTTGTTCTCCTCTAGTACATTGGCAGCAAATTGATAGATTTGACTAAGTATGACCATCTACATATCCTTGATGCATTTTGCTCTGTTTATTTTTCTTTCCAGTCTGTTTCTTCAATTTATCTGTATAACTATGCATCACATGTTGAAGGACATGAAGAAAGAAAAAGAGCCTAATAGGACACACTGGAAAGGTCAGTATAAAAAGCAGTGGAACTGCTACCCATGCCCAGAGATTCATGGCTAGAATGTTGCTGTTGAATGAAAAAAAAGACAATCTAGCTGAAAATAAATGAAGTTAGAGATTGTCTTAATCAACAACGTTTGTTTACACACAATCATCAAGGCTGTTCATGAAGTATTTCTCAGTTATATGGCAAGTATCAGCATGCCTGAATGTGAAGAAACTTCCTTGGAAAGAAGCAAAGCAGAAAATTAGTGATTACAAGTATTCTGTATACTTTGAGCACATTTCTCCTCAGTAGAGAATTCTTCTTTGCACATGCAAAAATGTATTAAGAAATACAGCCTTAATAGTACCTGAATACAGGTACTTTTGGCTAATAGGTCATTATATATATCTTGTCTTCAGTTTTCTATATGATATTCTGTATTGGTAGAATTCTGTGAAAGCTATGCAAATGCCTTGGAAGCCATTAAGTTTTGAAAGACCTGCTAAATAAGTCCTTGTAGTTGAAATGTGATAGGAAAGCAGTCTTATGTTAGATACTATAGAAATAAGAGCTCTGATAGTATGAGGCACAAACTAATAGACATTTGGAAAGATGTTGAAACAGGGAAAAAATTTCAAATTTCTAGAATATATACAAGTCACCCAGAAGTCAGAATGAAGCCAGGCTTACAGCTTACGAGGTGCACACTAGAAAAAACCAAAATAACTGGACTAAAAATGTGGTGCAGCATTGGAAGAAATTGTCTGGAGAGGCTATGGATGCTGTCTTAGGAGGGCAGAAGACCCAGCTAGACAAAGCCATACCTGATCTGATCTGATTTTGATGATACTCCTGCCTCAAGCAGGAATGTTCTAAAACAATGTTCAAGTTACTCAGCATGTCTGTGCTCAAAATAGATGGAGTAAGCCAAGGTCCTAAATAATCTGTGGAAGATAGCTAGGGCCAGAACGCAGTGAGTGGTTCAATTTTGTAAGGAGTGAAAAGCAGTTTTGGCCAATTGATTCTTGTTCCTTGCCTGGATTAAGAGTTTAGTAATTTATTTGTTTTTAAAAGTGTGAGATTGCTTTATAGAGACCCGTATCAGGTCATTGTTTTCTTCTGAGCAGTTTATTGGAAGTCATCTGCCTATCCATTCCTGTTTTTCATTTGAGGTAGCCTGGACTGCTGTATTGGTTGAGCTCCCCTTTGGACAGGGAAGTGCACAGGGCAAATGAAGTAAGCTGACTTGAAAGCTAGTTGGAGCACTTACCACAAATGGTGAGGCATGCCGAGGCTGTTCCTTGTGGCTCCGTACTGCAACAGTTGGGTGAACTAGACTGTGCTACAATCATGTGCTGTAATACCCAGCAGGAAAAAGGAGAGAAACTGTCACACAAAATTTCTGGGGTATAAGTCATATGGTGTCAGCCCACTTCATAGTGAACATGTAACATACTGTACATGTACTTTGCCAGCACGTTTACTGCCATTTTGATACCGACGACCTTCACAGTGACCTGTGTAGAGTCACAGAAGACACACTGCATGCTGTGAGCCTTACTGCTGTGTCTTACTGTGCCATGGTGATCAAAAGAACGGTATGGGAAGGAGGGTTAATGGCAAAACACAGTGGAACCGTTGAAATAAGGGAACATTCATCTCCCTCCAAATTGTTCATGGCAACTTTTTAACATTCTGGAAAAAGCAACCTTGTGACATGTTCGGTTCTGCTAGCTGTTAGAAAGGACTCAGGCAGCTGGCATTTTGCTGAACAACACAAGTCAGTGTCTCCTCCTAGCTCATGAAAAAAAAAAAAAAAGAGCAATTATGGCATATTTTCCATGCAATATATTGCCCTGGATGCCTTGTAAATGGCAATGCTAACACATTACAATACTGTGATGCCTAGATCTTGTTATTTAAAATGATTGTATCAAATCTCATGGCAGCAAAATCTATTTTCTCAATTTATAATTAGAAAACCCCCATTTCCATTTATAATAAAAGAAATATATTGTCCAGCTATGCTGGAAAAGATAAATACAAATATTACTTGTCCTACTCTGATGGATCAGATTAGCTTGATTTGTTATCCTCTGATTATAAATGTCCAAAGAAGTCCTGTATGACATCCACGTGTGATATCTCTGTATACAGATAAGTTGGACAAAAATTTCAATCCAGCTACACCTGTATGTGTAGGGTATCAAAGAGGTGATGTGCATCTAATGAATATGGTGCATGCATGTGTATAATTACTGAATGTGTGTATTATAAAGGAATATGTGTGGATCCTTTTTGGAACCAGATACACATGAATGCATGCAGACATTCATGATATGCCTAAATATGGTGATCATTTTGTTGAAAGAAACTTTTAGTCATCTGGCACTCTCTGAAGAGTAGCTGTATGATACATTAAGTATGTAAGAAAATGAAAACTGTCTTCTTTGAGGATAAATTCAGACTTCCACAAGGAAATATAGTGCCCAGACTTTCCAGAAGCCTAGGAAATGTTTGTTCTTACCTCCAGAAGAGGAAGGTTAAAGTGAGGAACACAAAATAATGTGAAAGAATTAATCGTGATATCAGTTTTCTCACAGTCTTTAGATCAGATGGGGTTGTGAATAGTAAGCTATTTGTCTGAGCTTATAGAGTTACTATTCTGTCTCATTTAGAACTAGGAGCCATATTACTCTGAAGAAAAAGAACCTGCAAAACAAATATAAATGTGTCTTCATAGTCAGGCTACAAAGAGTGAATGTCAAATCCCAGACGCAAGCTATTGATCAGTGAAGTGGTTGCCAGTGTTTCAGGTGCTCATAACTGAGCTATAAAGACAACACACCTTTTAGAAGGTGGTAAGTATGTGCCTATCTTTTTAACATGACTTCTTAAATTAGTCTGAAGTAAGCCTCAGCCTTACAGCAGTATGTTGGAAGATTCTGAGTGTATAATTTCAATGCAGAATTTCCTTAAAAAAAGTTCACTTTTTGATCAAAATATCTTTGGAGATCTTTCAGATCCCTTGGTGTAGGGTTCCTTTTTGTGTCCAAACAAAAATGCATCTGTAATGCACAATCTGTAATGTAATAAACACCATCTTTAAAGTTTATGTTACTAGTTGTTACAGAGTTTTTCTGTTGTTTTGCTGTATGCAAAAGATAGGTAAATATTAATGCCAAATCACAGATGCATAATGTGAGTATTGTATTGAGTTTATTTGCGCAATGTAATGCACCAAATGAGCTGCCAGGTCAGGATTAGAGTCGAGGACCCTTTTAACTCCTATATTCATGAGTTTGCACTTAGAAAACAAACCTCTCCATGCTGTACATTTTTCTGTAATTTTAAAAAATTTGTTTATAATTTTTACCTAATATCAGTGTTGCTGACAAATGTTAAATCTTCTCTCTTTTTTTTTTTAAACAAGCATTTAATGTGTAACTTGCAATGTGATTATTGCTAGAATTGGTGTAAACATACATAGCATTATGACATTCACAGAGCTGGTGGTCTGTAGTCCTGATTTAAATTGCTGAAAAAACTTAATTTTCTTGTGTTTAATGTATTTAGTTTTTTATTTTTTTAATATATTTGGTTTTAATATATATGTTTTTTTCCTAGAGTCACTCTGAAGATTGGTCAAAACTAAAAGGCTTGAGATTTTTCTAAATTTTAGGAGAACTGGGCACAGGGTATTGACTCATGTTATTGGGATGGGCTTCAAATGGGAGCTTGAGATCCCTATTATTTTAGCCCATATTTTGGTCTGGCCTACTGGGAAATGTTTTGTTCTGATGTCAGAACAACTCTATACATTCATGCTGATAAAATGCTGCATATGCATGTGGCCAATAATTTATCAATACAAATTTCTGATCTATAATGCATGGATGACACCTCGGCTTTAGCTCCAGAGTCTTAATTTGCTTCTGAAATCAGTTTTGCTGTATGCTGCCATGGTGATAAACTGTGAGCTCCCCTTTATGAAATGGTAATAACTCCCTGATTTCTGCCAAATTCATGCTCATCCACGTGGTACCAATTACAGTGAAGTGAACACAGATTTATAAAAAACTTAGTTTTTGTACTCAGGCATCAATAATTATGATGAACAAGAACAATCATTAATATAGTAAATTTTCTCAGTGGCTGCATCTTCATATGTGGGAAATATGCTCCAAATAAATAGGACTGTATTGAAAATAGTACCTAAAAATGCAGAGCCTGCATTTATTTTTCCCAAAAGCATTTTCCCTGATTTTTGACGTGGTTCATTTTACATAAATGTATCATGACTGCGACAAACACATGAAAAGTAAGTTTGATGAGAGTTCAATCCAGCTACTACCTCATTGTGTGCTATCATGCATCCTTCATATTAGATTGTCTAGTATTTGCAGCCTGCCATTCCATCTTCGCTATTGTTGGCGGTATAGTTTCACGGCAGGGTTTTATGATCATATTATCCTTACTGAACCAGCAATTGAGTAAACTGCATTTCTAGAAGGCCTGCCCCTACCACTCAATACTTGGCAGGCAGATTGATTATTGAGAAATCTGAGGTAAAGGACTCTGTTCTTTGTAAGGGCTGGTCACGTTGCCATCAGAGCATATATGGCAGCCTTTTGTGTACTGATTATCTAGTGGTAAATAAAAAAGTAGGTAAATCTGTCTGCCCAGTGTACTGGACAGGACAGAGAAAAGAGGACAAACTTTATATTGTCCAAATTAGGAAGTGGTTAAACATCACCAATTTGTGGTGCACCCTCCATATACCACTGTGTGTACTTATGTCCCATGCCTAATTGGAAAAGGAGATCAAGAGGCATATGGAAACACATGTGGATTTTTTTTTTAAAACAAGCTCTAAGTTCTAGATGAGAGTCTTTGAAAGATCTAATTAAAACTTAAAGTTTCTGATTCTTTTTATCTGTTCAAACTGTTGGACATTATCTCTCTGACATTTGAGTTGAAAGAAAGAATGGTATGCAGATATAATATTAAAAAGCTCTAATAACATTTCAAAAGAGAAAAAATGAGGCCAACAGACTCATTTATAGCAGTGACCCAATTAATGATATGATCTGTCACCTCATATAAAGAATTTGTGCACAGCCACAAAGAAATGTAATTCAGCCACATGAAGACTATGTAGAGGTTCCAAATCACTCTTCAGGGTTGTTTGGCAGTGTGCAACGATGAAGGACAAGCCCTTGGTAAAGAATTTTCAAGTGTATTAAGAACCAACAAATGTCTAAAGATACTTTGAGTACCTTTTTAAAGCTATTTTGTTCATGATGCATTGACATAAGTACTATGGATGTTTACTTGTCTTGCTCCTGCAGTAGATAAGTGGTAAGTGCCAGTAGCTCTCTGACATTGCCTTCCCTCATTTGCCTGTGCTGTCTAAAATGTGCATGATTTTGTCAGAACTCTTCATTGCAATGAATTCCACCATAGAGGGAATCTGCGATTCAGCAAGTCCACTCTTCCAAAGTGAGAAAACAGATTTCCCCTTAAAAATTTTTTTTGAGATTGTTCTATCAGGAAATTTTTTACCAGTATTCATTTAGCAAGTGTTCAACTTCCATGGATATTTCTTGTGAATAAGGTAGCTCTTATCTTGAAACTTAATTTAATAAGCATTACGAAATTTGTTTAGTAAGCATTATGAAGTTCATTTAGGTCAAAACAGACATGAAAATATTTTGTTAAAATCCCTGATCTAAGAAAGTTTACATTTGTTCTGCACAGATATCCACTCGGATATTAGATATTTGGATGATCCCATAGGGGTCACTGTAAGACTTGAGTTTACTAGTATATAGTGTTATACACATACAAAGCCCTATTTCAGTGTCAATAGATAAGGAAGGAGAAAACAATACCCTTCTGTCCTCCATTACAAATTTCTCCTTTGCAGTAGCGCTCCCCTTCCCAGTGCAATCAGTAACATATGTGAAATTACCATCTCTGCATGCATTGCCTTCTCATATTAAGCTTCCTCATCTGAGTATTTTCATTAGTGCATTTGTCCCAGTGCCCTCCCATGTTGCTGCCCTGTTCTCCCATCATCAAAACACTCAAACATATTGGGATTTACCTTATAAATACTGATCCAACACTCTCTGTAGGACTGGCTGGGGTGTCATTACTTGGCTTTCGGAAGCTGTTCTGATTTTCAAAATGAAAAACAGAGTCCTCCAAGGAGTTTCCTTTTTTCAGCATTTTAATGGAGTTAACTGCAGACTTAGGTAAGTTCAATTCTAGAGCGATCCTTGAAACATGCAGCCTTTCACTGCTGTTGGAAGTGCTGTCTTGGTGTGACTCCAGCTCGAACTAGTTTTAAAAATCTGTTAATAAGTAACAAAGTGTGACATCATAAGGGAGTTTTCTTTTTTATCTGCAGCACTTCATAAGTTTACATGAAAACAAAAATCATCAAATCTAGGTGAACTGTGTTCTTGAAATTTCATTATAAATAGTAATAACTTGTTTTGATGAATTGAGAAGGAGTGTAAAACAAGAACTCTATTTCAAACGATGTTTTATTGACAAGTTTGTACCTAAAACTGTAATATGGTCTGCCATAAATTCTACTTTGTGAATTATCTATCTGTCTCTAACTATCCAAGTTTGAATAACATACTTGTCTGTGTTTCAGAAGTAACTACAGCCACCTGTTGTGACATGTCAAAATTATTATATTGCACTTCTGTGGTGAAAAATTGGTGCACATGTGTGCATGTAGCTGCTATAAAGTTGAATCATTGCAGTTCAATTTAAATATAAATAGTATTTTAATTCTCAATGCACCAGAACCCAACTGGACAAAACCAGTTTGCCTAACCAGTTTTTCCATAGGAACTGGCAAACATTAACTGCAAGCTTGCACGGTTTTCTGTTTGTTGAAGATTACTATAATGATTAGGTTAGTCAAGGAAATGATCAGTGATCATTCTTTATATTGGAAAGCCTCTTATAGTACCAATTTAGCATTTACAAATTTTGTTAAACTTCATCTAGGACCTGCACGGTAATGGGCGTTTCTCTATGAGACTGAACAAAGATTTTTAATGTAGAGCTCTCTTTCTATTCTCAGCTTTTATAAACAGATTTTGAAACAGTCCAAATGCATTTGGACTGTTCACAGGTTTTATTTGTAAACTTAAAGACATCTAGTCAAACTGATGTCTTTCTCTATTTTTCTTTTTCTTTTTTTTTTTTTGTTTCTGGTTTCTTTGCATAACTAAATACCTAGGGTTTTTTTTTAATTTAAAATTTGTTTTGTGATCAGTATTAGGCAAACTGTAATGAAATCTATAAATGTGTGAAAGAGTAACTATTGAAATACCAGATTAGCATAATATCTGAGAAACAAAGGTAAAGATGAAACAATTACTTCCTTGGAAGTGCAAATTCCAAATAAATATGAGAAAACTTGAAAGAAAAAAGGTAGAAAAGGAATGAAATATATGCTTTTCATCATCTTAGGTATTCCCCATGAAACTTGTACTTAAGGAGCTGTATTTAAGCTACTTGGAATCTGAATTAATGCCTCCTTGAGTAGCTATCCTGTACATGTTTGGCTTCTTGCTCTCTAGGCATTTTTGTTACTCTGCAGTTGATCCTGTGTGATCATAGGCTACAGACACAGGGGTGGCTAACTAGGCAAAGTCTCTCTACTTTGTTCCTCTTCCATAAAACAAGTGCTATAACCTTCAACAAATACAAAAGCTTTTTCCTTCTCTGTAGTCACAGGAAGAATTCTGCTTGGCTCTCTTGTGTTGTTCATATCTATTCACTTAGGATAGGAAGTCTGTATTCTTTTCAAAGAAAGAAGCATTCTTAAAACTGTTTAGAAAACTTAAGTGACATAGTGGGCTTGTAAATCATTCATATGAAGTATTTATCTTTGAAAACAATCTATTTTTACAGTAAAAGGTAATGAAACCCCTTCATTAAAAGTCAGAATGGCAACTGCATTCCTTCTGTGTGTTAAAGAGCAAGTACAGCAAGAGGGCAATTGAATTTTTCCCCAAATGGGTAATTGCAGGAACATTCTTAACAAGGAGCAACTGTGACATGATTCCTTCCTTCAATTTTAGACATCTTTGCTGTTGTTCTACAAAACAGTTAAATTTTACAGTTTTGTACAGGGTACTGTGTCTGCTTCTAAACAACCTTTTCTATATTATACCGCTACAGTATATGGTAAGTCTGTGCTTTCCAGCCTGCAATTGTGTGACTACTTGCATATGCTGGTACTGAAGGGCTTCTAGGTTTGCTGTGCTAGTGCAATGCTAACCAAATCAAGGCTAACTATGCTGGGGAGTTAAATGCTCGTGCCTGCACAGCTGGTGTTACAGAGCTAGTTTAGGTCTAGCTCAGGCCTGACTACATAGAATCATAGAATCCTTTATGTTGGAAAACACATTTAAAATCAAGTCCAACTGTAAACCTAACACTGCCAATTCCACCTTATGAACTTTGTTGTAGTGACACTTGCTGTTATGGATGACCATGTGAAGAAAAACAGGTCGGTGTGACAGTGCCCTGAGACTCTCACTGCTCCTGCTTGTTAAGAGGTCTTATCTGTCTTGAATGTTGCAGCAGTAACTGCCTGGATTGATAAAAAGAAGAGGAGCAGGCCTACAAGATGCATTTCTAGTGGGAGCAGAGAGGTACAGTAGTGGTAGTGCTGTCACCATATGCCCAAGAGATGGAGATTTTCTCTCTTTATTATGAGACCCATAGTTTACTGTTGATTTCTACTGCTTTTGCACAACTGTGATCTTGAGCTGTTTTGGGCTGGAAAATAGTAGATGGCTGTTTACAGTTAGGAGGCCAAGTGGGCTGACGTGATGGTGCCTGTATAAATGATACGACTTGAATTCATGCCATTTTTATTCAAAGGGAAATTTTGGGATTGCCCTAAATTGATGCAAGGATATGAAAACCTTGTAGTTTATAACCACTAGGCAAATTTTTAAAGCAGTCAATCACTCCCTGCCTTTCTGATTCCTGGTATCCATAATTTTTTTCAGAGGAGGTTCAGATACCTGCAGAAATTTCATCAATAGAGATGTAGGGCAGATACAGAACTCACTTTTCGCAGCTGCTTACTTCAGACCTCTTAGCAGTAGTTAACAGACACCAGTATCTTTTCTCTTTCTGATGCGGTGGATCAGATGTGGGGAGAAGTTGATACTCCTGATGGTGTTGCTATCTGCTGTACACGGACTTGTCCCCAGAGAATTGTTCTTCATGTTCTGAAGACACTGGTAGCTCAGTGGCTTGTAAGCTTGAATACACTTTTTTTACTCTGTATCTTGTTGTCTCATACAATGAAAACAACTTTTCCTCTTTATTTCTTGAGTTCCTCTTCCTTTAATCTATTTTTCTTGAACTCCATGTGCGTATTTGGCCAAGTGTATCCTTATTTTTCTCAATTATCAAACGATGCCCTTTAATTCTGACCTTTGTCACTGACACTCTGTTATCGCTTACCTTGTAGACTATCTTGTGGAGTCTAGCACTGTTGCAATTGTTTCTGATAGGCAGGCAGAGGGGGAAAAAATGTGGCTGGTGTCCTTGAACCTCATACAATTATATTTTCAGTCTGCAGCAGTTGTCACTAAAAGGTTAGAATTTGTCCTGAAAAATGCACGATTTTCTTTTTTTTTTTTTGTTCTTGTGACTGCTGGTTTTTTTTTTTTTCATTTACAAGAAAGTGAATTACTCCAGGAAAGGATATGGTAGATTATTCTTGCTTTCTCAATCCCTGGAGTATTTCTTCTGAGGACAGAGATACTGCGAAATATATTAACAGTGCCAATTGTATTACACCCATTTTAAATCCTTCTGTCTTTAGTAAATGTTCTCATGTTATCAGATAGGGAGAAAAAGGTGATGAAATCTGGGTATTCAGAGAAAGAGATTTCATTTATGCTAGGAAGGCCTCTGTGCCTTGTGATAGGTGAGTGCTAAGAAACTGCATAAAGATTGCAAGTTGAAGTGATGATACGAGAGATGTTGTCAGACAGAGTATGTAAAGAGATGTTAGGAAATATATTCTGAACAAAACATTCAATTTTATTGCCATCCAGGAATGAACCAAACCAACAATAAACCAGCTGCTGAACTTGTGGCGGAATGTCATACTAGGGACTTGAGCTGGTAGCGGATGTTATTATGTAGAATCTTGTAAGAGTTTACATCTTGGCTGGAGTTTGGCCACAAAACCTTACAGATTATTTAATAAGGAGCAGGGGAATCAATGAGTGGTCATTTTATCAGTTTGTTCTGAGTCTCAGAATTTACTGACCTGTAAATTGGAGTAACACTGCATAATTAGTCTGTTATGATCCCTAGAATAATGGGGAGGTGAGTTCTTGCTTTATGGGTTTAGCTTGCATAGGTTTTGTTTTCTGTGGTATATACAGAAGCAGCTGCTCTGATTCAGAACCGACATTGTCTTTCATGGTTAGGATTGTCTCTTATTTTTTTCATGCTTGGACCAAGTCTATGCAAAAACTAGTATTTTTTTTTTCCTCTGAATTGGACCTCTGCAAAGTGCACCTTTCCACAGATAGTTCCAGAAGGAAATATGGGTCAGATGTAGTTCACTCTAAAATTGGTTTGGACATTTTTAGGTAAATTTTATATCTCGTTTCCAATATTCTGGGTTTTTTTCTGATCTTAGATTTCCTGGTTTTCCTCTTGAACTGGGGTTTGATCTGTTGTACTCTAGGCTTGATTTGCAATAGTAAGATACACTGAGTTTGTATGTAGTGAGTTTTAAGTTGTGCCTATTTCTGCTTAAACTGACACAAATACTGTGTTGAGTAAGTGGGAAGCTATGGGCAGGATTGCTGTGCCTCCTCCTGTGCTGCTCTGAATACTTCATGGGACCAGAACTCTTGTGTATAGAATCACAGACACATTTACGGAGCAAGGAGACAGAAAACTGGTTGGGTGGAGTGAGAGAGGTAGATGAATATGTAGCATAGAAGAATTACATGGAGAGGTACATAGGAATGAAATGAATGGTGTGGTGTCCACCTTTGTGGAAGCCAGTGACTGTTTTGCTCTTCAGTAATCTTGTTGCAGGAACATGCTCTCTGGCATGTTCTATGTCTTTTCTGCTCTCTGGCATGCTGGTCACCTTAGTAGATGCTGTTTTGCTTATTCCCGTATATGAATGATTCCCTTCCTCATCCTGGAGCTCAACTTCTGGAGGTGCATAGCTCAGACTAACCCACTCAAGGTACTTGTGCATATTTGTGTTTGGAAGCCTCTACTTTCAGGCAGGAAAAACTTTTCTAAGAAACAAATCCTCACCCAATGAACTTGGAAGAAAGCCATTGGACTGGAGAAGACTGTCTGATGTGGTGGGGTTATGAAAGGAAACTCTAACTTAGAAGATGAGACTTTGCAAAATTTTCTCTTAACAGAAGGAAATGCTGAAGTCTAAAAATTTAAGTCTTAATCGTTGAGCACCTGAGGCTGATAAAGAAATATAAGACGAAAAGTGTCTGAGTTTTTTGCCCTGTGTGAGTGAGAAACACACACACTTGGGTTTGTTATTAACAAGAAAAAAAACCACTCCATTTTGCTAACTGAAAGACCATTGCTATTGAGAAAGACTAGATCTTTTCAGGATATGCTTTAAAAAGTTAAATAAATTCAGCTGTGTAAATGTCTGCATTTCCCATTCACTAAGTGATATCTAGAGGCTGGCAGTACTATCAGTCCAAGCACTAAAAAATATGAATTAATCTATTCTCTTCAGTACTGTAATACTAATACTAATATCTTTATTTACACAGCTGAATCTGGTGAGTTTGTCCAGGTCATATTTTCAAACTTTCTGTATTAATGATGAAGATTACAGACAGGCCTGGAGTAAAATGTTGCTGGGAATGAGAAGTGTCAGTATTTTACCAAGCTGGTGGCTACTGACAGGAACGGAAGAAATAAATTCAGTCAACAGCATTGTGAAATGTTGAAAATTTTTGCTTATCCATACTACTGTCATCTTGGTGGTGAGCTAGCTGCCTCCTGGCTAGACCTCTGCTTTATTAAACGTTTCACTTGGTAAATGAGGTATTGGTATGTACAGCGTGAAATACCATTGCTGACTGCATAGCGACACCCCTTCTCAAGAGCTGCATGGGCAAAGAAATTAGTGAGTAAAATAGGAAATTCCAGCAATGTTTAGCCAGTGTAGCAGCACCAAGAAGATGCATGAGACAGTAATAACATGAATGAGAATAGCAGCTGGTAATACAGTTGACAGTAAAGCAACAACAAGGTAGTAATAGGAACAACAGTCCAACAAGGCCAGCTTTAATATGTCAGTATAGCAAATCATTAAAACAGGAATGGGATTTGAGGTATTATACAAACCCCCACCTAGATGAACAGAAGCTTCATCGGAATTCGGTTCCAATCACTGTCAGATAACCCTATGCTGCAACAGTGAACTTAACTTGCGGGTAGGAAGCACAGAAAACCCTCACTTGATGGAAACTTGCTTACAGTAATCAATAAAGATGATCTGAACAACTCATGGATTGCTGCTTTGGTTTTCTCGGAAGTGATTAGACTAGCCCATGAGGAAAGTAAATAGATCCATGAAATTTAAGCACTTCAAACCTGTTTTTCTGTTCTTTTCAAGAAAAGTGGCAGTTTACTGCTTTCATGTAGTCCCAAGCAGAATTTTGCACCCAGTTGTTAATATGTTCCCTTCCTACCTCTTACCATATTGTTTTATTTAACACAAACAATAGGAGGAAGATTAAAAGATTAATCTTAAGTGATTGTGCTGTAGAGTGCATCCTGAAAGTAAAATAAAAAGAGATGTTTTGTTAGAAAGAAACTTTCTTTCCTTTTGAATGCCTTTTCGGAGGTAAATTTCTATCCCTGTATATGCAGACATGGTTTTATCTTCTTTCTCTGTGCAACTGTGTTTAAAGCAAAAGACTTTTTGCCCAGACATGACAATTAGAAGGAGCCTTGTCAGTGCAAAAAGTACTAGGGCTTAAGTGCATTTTTTTCCTTTGAAGCTATTATGTTTAGCATGACTTAAATTTGCATAGGCCTCGCATCCTTCCTGTGTGTAGGGCACAGAAGAGCACAGAAGTGACATGGTTCATAAACAGAATTCCTATTTGCAACCTGGATATTGCTTTATTTCCTTTTGCTTTTGTTTTTCTCTTGGTTTGCTTAATTTCTTTCATTCCAAGCTCTTGTCCTGTGTAGAGCACTATCTGAGGCGTTTGCAAGTTGAGTGATTTCACCTGTCCCTTTTGCCACCGCGAGTACAGTTGCAATACCACAATATAGCTCTTGTGACTAGGCACTTGTGAGAGAGGACTGCCTGTCCTGATCTCTGAGGCTGCTTCTCTTCTAGCCTGAGAGAAAGCAGTGAATTACCTGAACTGAGGGTGTCAATGAAAACTGCTGCTGAAAAATACAGACGAGGTGAGCTGGAATCTGTCATCCCTGGAGGTATTTAAAAGACCCATGGGTGTGGTATTTGAGGACATAGTTTAGTGCTGGACTTGGCAGTGCTGAACTCGGTGGTCTTAGTGGTCTTTTCCAGCCTAAATGATTCTATGCTTCTGTCTCAGTGGTAGCTGTAGAGCCCATCTGCTGGTGCTGTGTGTCCAGCTGGGGCAGAGCCGCAGAGAAGGAAGGAGTCTGCCGCACTCTTCTGCAAATGGGTGAGGTCCATGGGTGGACACAGGTATTTTTTTTTTAATTTTAAAAATACTTTTTTTGGCTGAAGCTAATAGGCATACAGCCTGCAGCCTAATGGGAAGATTTATTTTAAAGTACATGTACATCAATTAAAACTGATTGTTGTGCCAGTATTTGCCATTTAGAGAGAGTTTGCACCACATCAGCTACTTATAAAGAAATTGCAATTATGCAGGGATGGGTTATAACAATAGAGCCTCATTAAGTCTAAAATACCTCTGTGCGTGTTCTAATGAGGAGCTTAACACATTGTACAAACAGCACCTAATGAAGTTAATGCCACCCTTGAGAGCTGAGTAACAGCAAACCTGTTTTTACAATTACATTAAGTGAAACTTGAAGATGTGAGGGTATTTGGGGAAGGTTAAAAGAACTCGACTGATTTTAATCTAGTCTCTGTTACCAATTAAAGCTGAGTGTTTGAAAAGCCTATTCAAGCAGTCCGTGTCATTCAAATAAGTGAGGTAGGGAGAGCCTTCAAAACTTCAGCTCTTCAATTTGACCAGCAATACAGGACTGTGTCCTTGAAAACCCTTACACTTTAGATGAGTTACACAAAGCTATTGTTTGGGTCAGTTTGCAGTAGATGGTATCGCTTAAAGGAGCTCAGCTGTGGTAATTTTAGTCTGCCCATGTCTGTATGCATTCCTCAGAAGATGGTAACTGGGTTTAGGTTTTTAGCAACCTTCTTTACATATTTGTTTTAATATTTTTAAGGCAATTTTTCCTATCCCTTGAATGAGGATGAACAAATTTAAAACAGATTAGTGCAGTGAAGTTGACAACTTGAAATAAAAACATTTGTATTAGTAATTAGTATATATAGAAACATGTTTGAAATTATAAGGAAGCACTTGTAAAATCTCTACTAGATCTCCCATTATACAACTCTTTTTTACTTTTCAGTGGTAACACAGTTTATTACCAAAAATTAGAGGCATTGAAATTTCCATCCAGATCATTACTCTCTAGTACGCTGTAGTCTAGAGTGAGCAATAAAATATGTAATAAGCTACATGGTAAAGGTAATAGCATAAGAAGCCTAAATAAGTTGTTGATGTCTGCAGAACAATCTTTTATGTTGAAACCTAAGTGTAGATTTGTAGGTCAGTTTGCTATGACAAGCTATCGATTTGTTTTTGATAGTATAGTAGTACCCTAAGTGAACAAAGGCTGTTTATGCTTAAATAGAAGACATAGACCAGTGTTCCAGTAAAACTGGAAACAATGCTTCAAGGCTTTTTAACACCTTTAACTTACTAATGTTGTTTTTAATTACTAGCAATTTAAAATTATAATAAATATTGCCTATTAATTTGCTGAATAATCTAATCTGGTAGTAAGTTATTTGTGTTAATGAAAGACAGAAAATATCATAAATACTTTATTTTTGCACTTGCTAGTTTTCTTGGTAACCTTTAACATTTTTTGTCAGTTTTATATCTGAAAGATTAAATTAAACCTCTGCAGTCATACTTTGAATCAATTTTGGTTTAAAATCAGAATTGTATAGTTCAAGAAGTTTGTATTTTATGCCCACCATTCTACGACTGTGTTAATCCTGTGTGATAGAATCACAGAATCACAACAGCTGGAAAAGACCTCCAACACCATGAGGTCCAACCTGTGGCCAAACACCACCATGACAACTAAACCATGGCTCTGAGTGCCACGGTCTCTTCTTGAACACCTCCTCGTGACAGTGACTCCACTGCCTCCCTGTTCAGCCCATTCCAATGCTTAACAGCCCTTTCACTGAAAAACTTCATCCTGATGTCCATCCTGAACCTCCCTTGGCACATCTTGAGGCTATGTTCTCTTGTTTTGTCTCTAAAACAAAATCCTTAAAAACGCTGTTAAGAGTCACCGTTTTACACCGGATTCTAGAGGTGTGATGGTAACTTTGCGTGTGTAGCAGCAGTTTCCATCAGTAGATTGATTCCTGTGTATTGCTGCTCAGGCAAGAACTGGATTTATTTGCTTAACATGTTGAAGCTAACTTTTGGGTTCAGCCCTTGTTTCTGAGCTTTCCTTGAGAAGCAAGGAAAGGTAGATTGTAATGTGATTCTTCTCTGACCGTCTGCAATTGCTATTTTAAATTCTTCTTCATGAACTTTACTTAGGCCTCCAGCAATAGGACACCAATTCTCTAAATTCTATTGAATCTGCTAAGGATTACACTTCTACTGTCTTTCATTATCACTCTCTGATGCAGTCTGATGTATGTTAATGGCTTAGTACTTTACACATTTTGTCCCTCTCCCCTTCAGTAAACTCTCCCTGTTACTCAACCTATCATTCCTCCCCTCCTAATCCTACACGTGTAACTTTTTTTCTTGTGTGTGTGTGTGTGTGTAACCTTCTTTTTCCAGAAGAAAATTATCACCTTTTGTGGTTCAGCTGCCATTTTTACTCCAAAATTTCCTGAAAATAGTATCTATTTCTGCCGCCCCCTCCCTCCCCCCGGCTCCCTGGTATGCCTTCAAGGGCGTAGACTCTTACTTTGAAATGAAGACAAAATGGAATAAGCCATTTGGAAAAAATAAACTTTCTCTTTGTGTGCAGTGAACTTACGATATTTATCAGTGAGTAAACTGGAAAAGGTTCAGAAAACAAAAGGTCACGTTTTGTTCCCTATAACCGAGGTTTTGTTTTTTATTTAATCTGCAATGTAAATGATTTTCAAACCTGTTGACTATTTCTTTGAATTAATAAAATGAGAGGATTCTTCCAGGCTATAATTTAGTGTTTGGTTGAATTTTACACATTAGCACAAGAGCAGCCTAAGCCTTGGATTATTTTACATAAAAACAGTTTAAAAAGAGAGAACACTAAGCCCACTAGGGCAAAGTTTAATTTTCTGATCTAATGTTGCCTCAAGAAAGAGATGTGATGGAGACAGTAGCATTCACACAGGTGATGAGGAGAAAACCGATAAAAAATGATTCTGAGACTTTATCCTATTCCCTTACTCTTTTTCAAAAATCGCTCCCCTCAATGGGTTATTTTCCTGTTCTGATTTTTTAATCTTTCCAAGACAAAAGTACTAAATATGTGGGTAAACAGCACCATCTAGTGGGTCCTGCCACCCTGGTGACCTGTGCTGGGGGGCATTTGCCTTTCTCTTCCCACGGAGCCACTGTCAGGGACCCCATACCCGCACCCCTCTTACTGGTGCTGCAGCTACCAGTTCCCATTTGCTTGGGATGGAGCCTAATGCAAATGACAGACTGCAGATCCTGCAGTCAATTTTGAAAGCAGTATGCAGGAATTTAGTGCATGACTTTTCTACAGTTTTGTGTGAGTTCAGAATCTTTAAGAATTCATTGATTTATTTAATTGTTCTAAAAACTATTCTGATAACATTTCAGTTAAAGGCATCCTTTACAAATGTTCCCCATGTGAGAATGCACTTGATTATCTCTGCAGTGCATTTATGGCTAGTTAGCAGAGCTCTTCAGCAATGGTCATTCTTTCAAAGAAAACTTTTTCCAGTGTGATTCATTCACCCTTCCGACTCTCATAAACTGTTGTCTTAAATGTAGTTTATTTTTCCAAAAATTGAAGTTAAGGCTATTTTAAGTGGTTGAACCAAGAATGATGGAACAAATGAAAAAGTTGAGATCTAAAGGCAGCCTGATGTCAAAACAGGGGCTTAGTAATATACTTTTTGTGAGTTATTTGTTAGTTTTAGTGAAAAATGGCATAAAGCAAGAAATTTATAAACCAAAGGAAGTTTCATAAATTTTTATTTTATAGAAAAATAATGTTTATTATGTAGCTTTTTACTCAATGTTGTCTACATTATATGTCAATATTGCATTTTCTACATTTGAGATTACTGGATAACAGAGTGGAACCTGTGTCCACCAAGTTTGAGAATTGTGAGATCCTGCTACATAAGCTGTATCTCATTTTGTGATGGGGATGTTTGTGGTTTGTTATTTATAAGGGAGGCTATAAGAGTTAACTTGATAAATTCATAGAATCAGACTCATAGAAAAGTTAAAACAGACTTTAAAGATCATGTATTTCCAACCCTCACACCATGGGCAGGGGCACCTTCCACTAGACCAGATTGCTCAGGGCCCCCTTCCAACCTGGCCTTGAATACTTTCAGGCATGTGGCATTCACGTCTTCCCTAGGCAACCTGTTCCAGGGCCTCACCATCCTCACAGTAAAGAATTTCTTCCTAATACCTAACCTAAACCTACTTCCTTTCAGCTTAAAGCTATTCTCCCTTGTCGTGTTACTGTATGCCCTTGTAAAAAGTCTCTCTCCAACTTTGTCATAGGCTCCCTTCAGGTACTGAAAAGCTGCCATAAGGTCTCCCCAGAGCCTTCTCTTTGCCTGACTGAACAATCCCAACTCTCTCAGCCTTTCCTCATAGGAGAGGTGCTCCAACCCGCTAATCATTTTGCAGGCCTTCCTCTGGACTTGCTCCATCAGGTTCCCATCCTTCCTGTGCTGGGAACCCCAGAGCTGGATGCAGCACTGCATGCGGGATTTCATCCGAGCAGAGCACAGGGTCATAATCCCCTCCCTTGCCCTGCTGGCCATGGTGCTTTGGATGCAGCCCAGGACACGTTTGGCTTTCTGAGCTGTGAGTGCACATGGCTGGATCATGTCCAGCCTCTCATCCACCAGCACCCCCAAGTCCTTCTTGGCAGGGCTGCTTTTGATCTGTCCGTTGCCCAACACATCTTCCAGGTCTCAAGGTACTTCTGGTCATCCAATTCATATGAAAGAGCTTTAAAATATTATGTGTTTGGTATATTATATATCTGAAATTAATTATGGAGAGTAACACATAATAATAAGATCAGAATCTCATATTTATGTCCTTTGCATGATCAGAGAGAAGGATTGGAATGTATTGGGAGGAGAATGATATTTGTACATTATGCCTTAATATTTTTATTATTTTTTATTCTTTCTATTCTTAGTAGAGTTAGTAAATAAATTATTTAATCATTTTCACAAGTTTGCAGCCTGCTTTTGCTGTCTCCTTTCCTCTGAAGAACTAACTGTGGGGATCTGGAGTTTGCCTCCAGGTTAACCCTTGACACTCTGGAATTTTGATTTCAAAAGAGGCATTGTTTTTGTGTATGCTAGGGAATTTATGCTTAGTCACAAACCCTTCATGATAACTGTATAATCCATAGCTTGTCTGCTTTCTGGAATATACTTGTCAACATGATGAAAGCTAATGCAGACTACCTAATGTATGATACAAACATGCAGATGCAGATGGTGCAGTAATCTGTCAGTGGATCAAACTTGGTTTTAAGGCTGTTGCCAAGATTGTGCTTTGAGTGTCTGTTGATAACAATTTCATTTGCCAGAATGGTGCACAGAAATGTGATCAGGACACAGAGGCTATTTTATGTAACTCAGAGATTTCTGGGAGTAATTCAGGGATTTGACTTTTGCCTTTTTCCCCTGTAGTGATATACCTAATAGTGTGAAACTCTTAACCTGTTTCCCATTAAATGTTCATCTCAGATTTCTTCATATGCACAGATGCACTTAGTCTGGATATTGCTTCCTTCCTTTGTAGCTCCCCGTAGTCCTGAAAGACGAAGGAGTATGATAGTGGTAGAACATGTTGACAGACTGAACCTCTGGTTATAAACCTGCATAACAATCTTGCAGCAATATTCAGCTGGAAACATAGAGCTTGCATGGCTGAATGAAACCCCACCTGAAGCTGGAGAAATAGAAGTGACACAGTCTTATGGTTTAATCCCAGCCAGCCACCAACCCCAGGCAGCCACTTGCTCATCCCTGGGGAGAGAATCAGAAAGGTAAAAGTGAGAAAATTTGTGGGTTGAGATAAAGACAGTTTGCTAGGGAAAACAAAATCCATGTACACAAGCAAAGCAAAACAAGGACTGAATTCACTGGTTCCCATGGGCAGGCAGGTGTTCAGCCATTTCCAGGAGGGCAGGGCCCCATCATGAGTAATGCTTACTTGGATAGACAAACACTATCACTCCAAACATTCCCCCCTTCCTCCTTCTTTCCCCCAGCTGTATGTAGTGAGCATGATGTCACATGGTCGGGAATATCCCTTTGGTCTGTTTGGGTCGCCTGTCTCAGCTGTGTCTCCTCCCAACCTCTCATGCACACCCAACTTCCTCGCTAGCATGGAAGTACAAAAAGCAGAAAAGGCCTTGGCTCTGTGCAAGCCCTGCTCAGCAATAACAAAACCATCTCTATATTATCAACCCTGTGTTCGGACCAAATTCAAAACACTGCCCCATACCAACCACTGTGAAGGAAATTAACTCTTCCCCAGCTGAAACCAGCACACAGTTCTAAAGCTGAAGTACATACAGTGCTGGTTGGTATTAGCAAGACATGGTATACTCATGGAGTACTTGATATTATAGGTGGAAGTGAGTATACATCTTAAATTCTGAAAATTCAATGCAAACTCTTTGTTAGAATTATTTATGGGAGGAAGAAAAGTTTGTGTGATTATCTTGTTTGGCTTTTGCATGCTCAAAAGAACTCCTCGCTCCTTGGCTAAAAAGGACCCCAAACTTACTTTTAGATTCTTTAGGACCAAAAATATCTGAACAACATTTTATAAATTACACTTTCTCAAAGGAGATGGATAGAAGAGGGGTCAGAAATATCAATTTCGCCATAAAATGTGCTGAAGTGTTCTACTTTAGCTTCTTTTCACCTACATCTATCTGTTTCTGAACTCATGACTTTTGAAGGCTTCTGCAGTGTTTAACTTTATTTTCCAATCTGGAGACTGAATTTTTCTGCCCAATTTCTCTAAGCAGTGAGTAGTTCTACCTCTTGCATACAGAGAGCCACAAAGTCCATAGTCAGGGTTCTGGATAGCTAGAATTGCTGATTGCCTGTATTTGCGTCATGTTTTAATTAAAGATTTTATACTTTTGCTTATAAGAATAAGCTTTGTGGGCTTGAGAAAAAGCCCTGCAGCAATTAAAACAAAGATTCATTGTGCTTGATCTCTGTTTCATCATAAGTGCTAGATTTCATGATTTAGTTACATAGATGCAAGACCAAGTATCTTTTTAGTGGACACTGTGTGTCTTGGCGTGGTTCCTTTGACCTCGACACAGCTAGAGTGTTGAGGCTCAAAGAAACTTTGCTTCAAATTTTCCAAATCTGGCTACGATTATATTTTATTCCTCAGTTAAATTGCATCTTTATTCTTATAGGTTTCCTTCTTCAAGCAGCTTTTCAGCTTCTAAGGGATTGCAGTCCTTTTGCAACTGAAGAAGAGAGTATCTAGTATCCTCTTGATTTTTTTCCCGAGGAATGTTGTTCTTCAGATATTTCAGTGTTGAAAATAAAGTTTCACCCACTGTATCTTTCGTTGTTGTTGTTATGGTAACAACTGGATGTGCTAGTGCATGCTAGGAAAGACTTGGAGGTGGTTTGATTTCATATTGTGTTTGATTTTATTGTATGAAGCCTTTGTGTGCAGGAAGGCAGAAGGATGTCAGCACACATCTTTCAACAGGAACACCATTGGCAAGAAGGAATTAATTTTGGTGACGCTGCCAATGTTACTTATTGATTGGACTTCATTGTAATAAATACAAAACTCTTGCCTCATCTGCCAATCAATCAAAATGCAGGCAATTGTGTGCTGTTGGCAAATTGGCCTTTCAGCTCATCCCAAACCATGGAAATTAAATCCAAAGTGTGCAGATGGTGATATGTAATCTCCAAGGCCTGTTACAAAGCTAGATAAAACTGCTAGCTGAACATGCCTGTGTTTACTTATCCTCAGAGGAGCTTCAGCTGGTGTATGAAATTCATGATGCCTTGCTTTTATTCCAGGGTTCAGAATAATTAGTCTTTAAAAGGTTAAAGAGTATGTTGGTGAAATGTGCAAGGAGAGCAGACAAGCAAGCAAAGCTGTCCTGGCTGGAGTTGCTTATAGTGAGGGTATACAGCAAAGGCTGCATTGAGTCCTGTGTTACTTTTTGGTTCTGGGCTGTGCAGTATCAAAAATGCATGCCTGCCCCATGAGGCTGCAGCTTTTATTCTTGATATTTCATTCAGTCTCTGTGTAGTTGTTTTGATTCTTCGGATAAAAATGTGCTCTTGCTGTACTTAACAGAGGAATAGTCTCTTCAATTTCACATCTAGAATTTCAAATACCATTCTAAACTGAGGTAATGGCTACACCTGTAAAATGTTTCTATATCTGAAAATACAGCTAATACTGACAAACAAAAGGTAAAGAATTTGAAAGAGGATTTTTCAATAGTCTACACAAATGTGTGATTTGTAGAACTGAAATATATTTTTTTTCAATCAAATAGTTCTATAGCTTGGATGATCAGGAATGGGCTTTCATTTTATTAGAAATTAGGGTGCAAACAGCTGAGGCTTCCTAGCGAAGTACTATTCTCATTCTTGCACCTGCATATTTCTAGGATGTGATTTCAACAAAATAAAAGAAGACAGAAGGAGAACACATATATAGTTGCACACCCTAAACCACAAGGATGATCTGTAAATTTCCAAGTTGACTTAATTGGATGCCTAAATGCTGTAACTTTGAGTATGTCATTTTAGGTAAGTTCACAGGGTGGAGGCCTGTCCTTGTAAACATGCAGTGATAACACCTGTTGCAAAAAAAGATGCTGAGAGATCCTAAAAGTCTGTCAGGCCCCATGTCTTGGTGCACTGTTGGGAAAATATGGGGGCAAAGCGTTGGTCCACGTTGTGCACCAGTTACAGAGCTACACTCATGCCACATCAGAAATGCATCTTCCAGATACTCCATCTTATACTGCGAGTGATGCAGGACTAAAAGAAGGCTGACATCCATGAAGGGATATGGAGAGGACATTAGCTAATTTGGTCAGAGCATGGTGCTAACACCAGGGTTTGTGAGTTCAATGCCTGTATGGGCCATTTAAGACTTGGACTTGTTGATCCTTGTAGGGTCCCTTTCAGCTCAGAATATTCTGTGAATCTGTATATGAGACAGGAGGGTCCATGCTGGTTCCTGGGGAATCCACAAATGTATGCGTGCATATGAATCTAGGAAGTTGTGTGTGTGTGTGTGTGTTTCTGTGTCTCTGTTTGGAAAGGTAAAGCCATTGGCTTCACCAGAGCGCTCCTATGAATAAAGGGGATGGATTCCGTTGGTACTTTGGTCAACAGTGCATGTTTGGAAATACTTTTCTTCCTTGAGGGATGCTAGACCAGCATTATAAGGTGCTTTCTTGTCCTGTCCTGGAGGGGCAGGAGAAGCTGAGTCTTCCATCTGAAGGCTCTCATCCCCAGCAGAAGCAGATTATATTTCTCCTGGAGATGGCTCCCTTTCAAACTGTCTTGTCAGCGTTAGAGCAGAGTGGCTCCTAGCCATAGGCATTTTCCCAGGCAGCTGGGCTTGGTCCTGCCAGAAAGCAAGTGCCAAGGAACTGGCACCAGCTGGCTGCGAGTTCCAAGGGGAAGCTCTCAAATGTCATGATGATGCTCCATGGTGGTGACATCGCAGCCTGGACCCTGTGTCCTGGCATGCTGCAGCAGCAAGAGAGGAAAATGACAAATAGCAGTTCTCACTTTTCATTTCCAGAGCTGCAGGTGTTTGGACTCAGGAGTTGAGCAGTAAATCCAACTGTTGTGACATGCTGTAGGCAATGGCAGGGCAGTGCAGAGTCCCACTGTCTCTAGGATATATTGGCCAGGAAAGAAGAGGGAAGACTGCGGCATTAGGTCTCAAAGTTCCCCACTGTGAAGGTTACCCAGTTGGGCACCTTTCCCCCATGCAGAAGTGTCCTTGTCATTTTTGCTGAAGTGGTGGCTTTGGAGCTTCCGCTTGAGAGCCTCTTGAGCCAGAGTTGTGATGGACAGGTCTGGGGCTTCAGCCAGTGCCCAGCCTGCTGGCGTTGTGGGGTGGCTCCTAGTGTGGACTTCAGAATTTGTGCTGCACATGCAAGTCAGGCTAGGAGGGACATCTGGGGTCTGGACATGTGGTGGCCCTAGCATGGCCAGAGCACGGGTTTCTGCCAGAATGGACAACCATGGGAAACCACATGTTGCCTGAAGGGATGCAGGACAACCCCAGAGGCTTGCAGACCAGCTGTGCCTGACTGCAGGGGTAGAAAGGTGGGAAGACCCAGCTATCATGTGCGACATCTCCAGTTCCTTCTACTTGAGCCTTACAAGGGTTCTGTAATTTCAGTAGCATTCCTTTTGTACTGTGATGCTCCCAGATATCAGCAGTCTCCCCATGTCTGCTCTGTAGGAGCAACTGTAAGTAAATCACTAAGTGCATTTTGCAAACAATAAAAATGGGAAGCATGCAACCTCTGCCTCCAATTTCTTTGCATGGGATCCTATGCTTTCATTTTATATTTAAAATTCAGAAAGCAAGTTCACATAATCTGTTATGTCTTATAAACATTTTAAATGAAGCTCTCCCTAGAGGAGAACTCAATTCATGAATTTTTTCATTTTGGACATTCACATGTGCAGAAATGTGCACACACCTGGACATTCTTTGCCATAATCCTGAAGTTTTTTCTGACAGTCTCGCTGCTACTTCATGAGCAAGTCCTAAGGCTATATTGAAACTTATTACTTCATAACCATAATTTAATTCTAATAACCATATTAAGCCTCGGTAGCTCTGAACTGATCTGCCAATGTCTTTCATTTGTATTATATTTCATTATTTTCTGTGCAGTGTCTGTTTTGCTACATAGTGTTTTCAAATACTTATCCCAAATTAGTACAGTAACAACATACTCTTGGTTCAATAAAGTGGCTGTAAAACTTTTTTTGTGCTAGTTTTTTGGAATGGAGTCCAAAGATATCACAAGAAACTGAAGATGAAAAATTTGGTTCCAAAATGGGAGAGCTACAGTTTGTTGCAAAAATACAAAGGAGTCATTCCCTTGCATTTATGAAGCACCAGTTGAATTAATATTGAGTGTGAATTCAAGATGCTTTTAAAACTGCAGGTGCCACAAAACCTGAGGCAGAAAAAGGCCTGCCAGTGTTCACAGCGTGTGTGGTATCTTTTTACTGAGTAGCGCAATACTCAATTAGCAGGTACTGAAAAATGAAAGACACTGAATAGTAGTAGCTCTGCTTGCTGTCTTGCTTTCTGGTGAGGCATTGCTCTCCTCAGAAGCCATTTGTGTCCCGTCTTGAGTGTTTGCAGGCCAATTCCTTGACTACTGCTGCAGTCGAGCTGCAGATCAAAGGCATCTGAGAAATGAATGGTGTGGAACCTTGCTTTTTGTACCTTAGAAGTGTCTGAAATCAAAACTGCATAAACTATCTTATTTCTGAATAATTACTGCATACCATACATGGTAGTGTGCTAATGCATGCAATAATAATAAAAAAAAGATATTAGAAAAATTAAATCATGTTTAACTCTACAAGTATATGTAGCAAGTGATAGTGCAGTTTTTCAGGAAGGAGTGGCTGTAGTGACATGGTATATCTGAGGGGTTTCCTGCCTGTAATGGCATTCAGTTACATGAAAAGATCTGACTGATAGAGTCAACTCTACATGTAAACATCTTGGAACTTGAAGAATTTGGTATTCTTTGCAAAAATTAAACCTGAAGGATATTATTGTACTGATCAGAGGGAGATGCTGCAAGACTTCAGCAGCTGATTTCATTTGCAAGATCAATAAAATATAAGATACTAAATGAAAATTCTGAAAAGCCATGTAGGCTTCACAAAACACCTACGACTTGGCAGATAGTGGGTTTGGTCCATTTCTAAGGTAGATAGTGCCTGAAACAGTAGTGATGACTGGAGAATTTGGAATGCTACAATGAAAGAAACTATAGTGTATGAACATGTGGAGATCCAAGCTGTTGTCCGGAAAACAACTGTATCGACCCTTACAATTAGTAGAAGGAGAGACACACATTTGCCTATAGGGTGGAAAAAACTTAGATCAGTACTTACATTTGCAAACCTTAGCAGAGTTTGCCTGGTATGGACAAAGATCAGGAGCTACAATATGACTGTCATAAGATTTCTCTTTAAGTGTAACAGGAATTCCTCAGGCAAAATGTTGAGTAGCGTGTAATGTACTGAGTTGTTAATATTTTTGTTTGTTTGTTTGGGGTTTTAGTTGGTTGTTTTTTGTTTTTGTTTTAATATCAGCAGTGCGGTGTCTAGTGTTCTGACAGAACAGTAGCTTTAGTAATACTGTGGAAATCTGCTGACACAAAAGGAAAGTTTATTTGTTTCCAGCGAACAATTTTATACCCTGCGAGGCAAGCAGGACTTAACTGTTATGGGCAAATAGGGAATTGGGACAGATGTCACATGAAAAAACCCTGGGCAAGACAACATCTGTTACTAGATAAATATGTAAAAGTGCCTGACAACTTTTAGAGAACACTTGTAAGACAGAGCCTGAGAACATCTGCCTGTGGTAAAGCAGAACTCAGACAGGGCAGTGATAGAAATAAAAATACAAAAGCTAAAAGGATCTAGGTGGCTTCAGCTCTTAGAAAAAACCCAAACAACAAACCAAACGAAACCCAAGCAAAAAAAAAGACAGCAGAAAAAGCCAGTACTGGAATGGATTCTCCAACAGAGAATATTGCAAGAGGGTGGGAGAGGGCCATAGACTCCTCATTACTTGTGGAATAAAACTTGTCCAGTTTCTATAACCTACGAAGGAGAAATAATTGTGAGAAGAGAGCTTAATTATGAATATTTTTTTAATTTAGGAAACTTCTTTGATCTTCCAGGATAGACTGTAGGGGTAGAGGAGACAGGACATGAAAAATCATGCAAGACATTTCTGTTGCAAAACATTTTTTCCAAAGCAGGTTGTTTTGTTAAAAAAACAATTCAATCCTTGTGAGATGCAACTTGATTTGACTTGAGCGTAAGAATAGAATCTGCAAGGTCTGGAGTCCCTTGCAATCATGCCACATTGAAATATTTCCATCTGGGAGCAGTAATACTGCTCACTGTGATAATGCCCTCAGTTGTTCGAGTATTATTGATGAATTGAATATACGCATTTGAAATAGTTGGGGGCTGGGAGACAAATGCAGGGGAACTGTTCCTTTTCATAGTTTTTAACATGCAACATAGAGGCTTATGCTATAGGGTAGCATGAGGGGGTAGGTGGGTTATTCCCAAGCACTCTTAAAAGATGATTTGGGAATACTGCAGTTTCTAGCAAGATATAGTACATCTTCAGTTTAAGAAAATGGACAGTCTCTCAGAGGGTGCTCTTCCTGCTGTATTTTGAACAGTCAGTATGCTTGCACAGTATACTGAACAGTAATGATGTTGATGAGAAAATACTAATAAACATTTGGAGTGTAGGATCCAACCTTTCAGAGGTTTGTGGAGATTGAATGATATGTAGAGAGGAGTATTTGATGACTGATGTGGAGAAGACACGTCTTAAAACTAAGACAGATGAAACGTGTCCTTGAGAATTTGATTTCCATTTCACAAAGTCTTACTGAGATTTTAGTAGGTCACTCAAGCCAAACACCTACAAACAAACCAAACAGAACAACCCAAACAGCAGAGCTCCAAGCCAAAACCCTCAATTATTTGCATGTTTCTTCTAACCCTGAGCATCCCAGTTCGCATATATGTTGAGATTTCACAACTAAACTTTAGTAAATGGAAATTCTGTCCTGAAAACTTGAAGAATCACACTGTACTGACTTGAAAAAGTTGTCATCATAATGTTAACTTTGACTTCCATGCTTTCATTTAGCATCAGTGAAAGCAAAGGAATCATAATGCTTCTTTACCTTGTGGAGTATTTGGAGGGGAATGCTAAGACAACATGATGGGTGACAAACACTTGACTTTCACAGAGAAATTAGTAGGTCACAGCATCACAGAATATTCTGAGTTGGAAGGAACCCGTGAGGATCATCAAGTCCCACTCTTGGCCCATAGGGGACTGAACCCACAACCTTGGTATTTTTAGCACCAGGCTCTAACAAGCTGAGCTGATCTCAGGGTCAGTATTCAGAATAAAGTATGAAGAATATACTGAATTGTGAGCCTGCGCTGAGTAATAAGAACAACATGATAATGCTGAGTACCTTCTAGTCGATAAGCATCAGCATCCTGAGACACTCAGATGATTATCTTGTAGAAAGACATTTGATTGTGCAATTAAGGCTACTGCAATGCACAAGGTAGAAAAAACTTGTCCACCTGAGCCTCTTTGCTTCTATCACAACTGATATAAACAAAAACCTGAACAGGTATGTGCAACTGGAAGAATAGTTTCTTTTTCCAAGTCTCAAACCTTCCCTGGTAAAGTCTTACATAAGGGGATCCAGCTCTTTCTTCTGTTGTGGGTATTTTTCTTCCAAAGGTGATGTAAAATGCTCTTTTAGAACATGGAGGAACCCCTTGAAGACTGCAGCAGTCTCTTCTGGGATAGGAAAAGTGTGTGTACCCAGTGTGCCACCAGGAAGATAAAACAAATTCTGAGTGGAAATTAGAAACTGATTATGCTGGCCTGCAAGAGATAGAAGAGATTATGAAATAGGGAGGAGGTAGTGATATTGCTCTCTGTCTAAACTGCCTGTAAGAATGTCATATTAGCCCACAATCTTCAAAACTTATGCATAAGTTACAGAAAAGTTTCTAGACAATATGTCTTTTTGTATTATTTCTCTAAATGAGGAAAGGCAGCAGTAAAGATAGCTGAAGAAAGGGGACACATGGTGATCCCAAGGAGGGAATCTGGGTTTTTAGTAGGGATTGTTGTTGCCTCTGGAACACTCCAGGTGCTATGTCACATATTAAGGATATTAGCTACACTGATGCTACAGCTTTTTGAGGATATTTTCTTTATATGTTTTGATTCCTCCTGAGATTACAATTCAGTGAAGGAGAACCGTATGAGCAAGATAATGGTGATGTCTACTGGACAGTTTATTCTGCACTCTAGAAAGATCAAAGTATTTTGCAAGACAGCAAGCATCTTAAAACATTCCTCAGTATGAAGGAAACAGGCACCAGTTTTTTTTAAGGTACTGCTAACCCCTACTGGTAGCAAAAATTTAGTTTTACTGTTGCCTGTGGCTCAGAAGCTGTTATATTATGTTGTTTATGGTGGTGTTTTTCACATGCTTTAATATCTACTCATCACTTTGAAACCATAGCCTGAAATGCAGTGAGAGATTTTGCTGTAACTTAAAATAACTTCACATGAAATTTCTGAAAACCTAGGATAGCCATGAAGTCCAAGGGAAAAATTCTGATATACAGTTAGTTCAAAATAGAGTTATGATTCCTTAAAAAACCACCAAAGCTACAACATCCAACCAATCTTCCCTTAAAATCTATATGGAAGAAAATAGTCTTAAAGCAAGAGTTAGTAATGTTAAACACACTATCTACATATCTACAGAAGAACTCGATGGACTTCTTTTGTGAAACTTTTATTGCTTGCAGTTAAAAGAAAGGAATGTAAACACTGAATTCCAGGTTGATTCTGTCCACTCTTACAGGAATTTGGGCCTAGAGCACAACTTTCTTACAAGAAAACACGGTTCCAGTTTCCACTGTATTGTTTCTGCTCTTAAAGTGGTTAGCCAGCTTCATACTTCCTCAGTTGGAGAACAAAATACTTTGGGTATAGAGCATTTTTTTTTTAATATTTGGTCTGCTTGACTTAGACAAGAGTGAAGCTGAAATCTCCCCCAGATAACAGTGTAATTATGCCATCTACTGCTGCATTTCTGGTATCACATTTGAATAGTCTCCCTAAGTGAGAAATACCACCATGGGCAATACACAGAGATAATTTTAGCAGAGATAATGACTTGGCATGAGAAAGCATTGTTGTGCTTTAAGTGACATGTAGCTTTAAGTGAGACACTAAACATTGATCAGGTGTCTTCTGTGTCTTTAATCCCACCTTCCAGTGGCAAAGCTCAAAAATACTAGCATGGAGCTAGATCACATCTTTCTTCCTTTTCATGATTCAGTTCCAGAAAGCAGAGGTAATGTCCAATTTGCAAAGAATAAGTATCATAAATTTGCAATCTACTGAGATTTAAAGGTTAGCAAAACACAATTGGGATGCAGAAGTCACTGCAAATCAAAAAGGAAAAGAGGGCTGCCTTCAGTATGAGACATCCTTACTGTTGAGGTGTAATCTGGATAGCAGATTCCCACCAAGCAGCTCTATCACTCCCCTCCTCAGCTGAACAAGGCAGAGAAAAAGTAATAAAAGGCTAGTGGGTTGAGATAAGAACAGGGAGATATCACTCAGCAATTACAGTCACAGGCAAAAGAGACTTGACTTGGGGAAATTAATATAAATTCTTGCCAAGCAAATCAATAGAGTAATGAGAAATAAAAACTAAATTGTAAAACACATCCCCCACAATTCCCCCTTCTTCCTGGGCTTAGCTTTAATCTCAGTTCTCTCTAACTCTTCCACTCCGGTGGTGCAGAGGGACAGGAAATTAGGACGGCAGTTCATCACAGTTATCTCTGCTGCTCCTTCCTCTGCAGGGGGAGGACTCCTCACACTCTTCCCCTCCTCTGGTGTGGGGTCCCTCCCACAGGAAAGAAACCTCCATGAACTTTTCCAGTGTGGGCCCTTCCCACAGAGTGCAGTTCTTCCTGAACTGTTCCAGCACAGGTCTCTTTCCACATGGTGCAATCCTTCGGGAACAGATTGCTCCACTGGGTCACAAGTCCTAACAGCAAACCTGCTCCAGCATGGGCTTCTCTCTCCATGGGACCACAGGTCCTGCCAGGGCCCTGCTCCAGTGCAGGTTTCCCATGGGGTCAAGCCTCTTTAGACATCTAACTCCTCTGACCTGGGCTCCTTCAGGGGCTGCAGGTGGATCTCTGTTCTGCTATGAACCTCCATGGGCTGCAGGGGCACAGCCTGACTCACCACAGTCTTCACTACAGGCTGCAGGGGAATCTCTGCTGCAGCACCTGGTGCACCTCCTGCCACCCTTGGACTGACCTTGGTGGCTGCAAGGTTTTTTCTCTCACATAGTCTCAATCGTCTTTCCCAGCTGCTATTGGGGAGCAGTTTTTACCTCTTTTTCACTACATTATTGCAGCGGTGCTGCCATCACAGCTGCTGGACTCAACCTTCATCAGTGGGGGGTTTGTTTTACAGCCAGTTGGCACTGGTTCTGTTGGACACGTGTGGAGCTCACATCAGCTTCTCACAGAAGTCACCCCTGTAGAGTCCTGCTACCAAAACTTTACCATGCAAACCAAACACAAATATAATTCAAATAATTCAGATATACGCTTTCTAGAGGGCAGCGACTCACCTCTACCCCCAATTCGAGTGCTTTTTACTTGATTATTTTATTTTGGATTTAATTAGAGAATCAGCGTGATACTGTTTCTACCTATCTGCCATAGAGGAGTGTCCAGTCTGCTGTCAAATAGGAATGGTTCTAGGCACTGTCTTCCATTTCTAAAAGTCTTGGATATTAATACTTTTTTGTTGTACATAAAGTAAAGCTTTAGAGCTTTAGGATCACTATTTCTGTTGGCAATGGCTCTAAACAGTTTATTCTGATATACATTTGGATTTTTTGGCCACATTCTTCTTCATCCTTCTAGACTGAGTAACTTGGATTCCAAGCCTTTGATTATTCTTATTGCCTTTTCCAGCTGGTTCACATCTTTCTTGAATGAGTGCCCAGAATTGGGCATGACTGTCCAGCTGAGGACAACTCAGTCACCTAAATAAATGAAGAAATTTTCATGGTTGATAAAACCTACTCCATTATGCGTTTCCACTTGGATCACAAAATACATTGGTTGAGTCCTAGATCTCTTTCTGCGGTGCAGCTATGTGTGGAGTAATCTCTTTTCCTATGTCTGTGAAGGGACTACCTCTAAATGCAGAGCTTTGCATTTGCTGTTATTGAGCAGTGCCTAACCTCTGTTGCAGTCAGTAAGAATTCAGTTAATTATGATTTGGAATTTTAACCCTGGTCCTCATTGATATTACCTGTAATAAATTTGGTAACCATACCTGTTGTTTCTTTCATCCAGGTTGGTAAAGAAATACTGAATAGCTTTGGGCTTGGGATAGACTCTTGTAAAACCTCACTCCATACCCTGATCCAGCTTGTCCCTAACCTCCTGATAATGCTTCTGCTATTTAGCTTGTCCTACATGCTTGCTTTCTCTTAACTGGCTTTCTTATTTCTCACGAGAAAATAATCTGAAACAGTTTCGTAATCAAAGCTTAAAGTCAAGGTATTAACACTTACTTTACTCCCCATTCAGGAGGATCTATGTCCTGAAAGGAAGAGAAGAAGTGCAAATATCTTGGTACTATTTGCACCTCTGCAGTGCTTCAGCTCTCTTGTTCATTTTTCTAGAAATCAGAGATAAGCTCATAGGGCTCAGAGTCCTAAGCCCTCTCCTTTCTTTCCCCTGTTTTAAAAGTAGCTACCAAATGGTTTTTCTGTCCTTTTCTCAGTTTTCAGAGCTTGTCTGGGTCTCCTATGAAATCTGAAGCATAACTGCTGACCTTGAGCTGCTTGCTTTGGCCTTTTGCAAACACTGGTTTTAAGACTGTAAAATGGGCCAATAAACTGTGCACTGGTGGCAAGGAGGCAAGTTCCTCTTCTCAACTCTCAGCCTGAGTGTGCTGTTAGATTGGCTCCACCATTTCTGGAGGCACTGGCCTCAGTCTATTCAATAGTGAGCTTTCAACAGCACTGCCAGCTTCAAAACATGCAACATGCTGTTTGCCCTGCAGGAGTTTTTACCTTTCTGTCACTTGGACTGGTCACGTTAAAAGACTGATCACATCCTGAGTGAAGAAAGAGGCAAACGGGTATTGAATATGTCAGTCACTTGGAACTGTAAAGCAGCATTTCCTCTCCACTGTGTATCAAGCCAGCTTTTTTGGTGGTTGTCTTCTTATTAAATTACTTACCAAAGTAGTTTAATTTTTCCTTAACTCCTTAAAGATTGGTCTTTCTACATTTTCTTCTCCTGCCTTTTTTTTTTTTTTTAATTACTAGTGGTATTAAAGAATAATCTAACCTAATTTCTATTTTGAGTTCTCTTTTTCATATCACTGAAAAACTGAATTAACCAAGTCAGTGCTTTCCAAGCCTTCCTTATCTTTGCATTGAACTGTGATAAATTGCAGCTGTGCCCTTTAAAGGTCACCAGTTCTCCTTGTTCCCTTCTTTTTTCTAGACATTCATCCCACTAGACCTCAGCAACCACGGCTGTAAGGTTATAGAAGTCTGCTTACCTGAAGGCTATTGATTTTTTTCCATGCTTTCCTTCCTAAGAACCAGAAATGTTACTTGTATTTTTATCCTCATCTAAGTTGTTTTCCACCTTTATTCTCTTCCAAACAGAGCTTCTGTCTCATATTTTTATTTAAATGGTGCATCTTTGTTTGGGAAGAGCTAGCCTATATCCTGCTCTATTCTACTGTTAAACATGGAAATTGCACATTATCATCATATTTGTGTCTGGCTGACACTGCTAGTGCTCACAGAAAGCAACATGAATTCTGACCTTGCCAGCCAAATTGACATTAAATTTGTTCTGTGTCACCTTTCTTGTTTTCTGCTTGTGTAATTTAGCACCTTTCAGTTACTTGGTCCATTCCATAATTTGGATGTAACAGCAAGTATGCACATTTGTGAAGCTACACTTTATTATATAGCTACACTTTTTATTGATTGTCTTTCTGAAAAAAAAAATATTATTCTAGATTTCACATCCAGCATCAAATCATAATCTAAATAATAGTGTTCTATACCATTCTATTTATTCCCCACATAATATTATGAGTAGAATTGTCTTTTAATTCTTCCAGGGCCCAATGGCAGATCTGATTGTAACAGAGTACAAAAGAGTATTGCACTGAAAAGGGGCAATAAATGATTGAATTATTTCCCTATGTTTATAAGTAGTGTTTAAAGGATGTCTGTCTTGTTATTACTATGCAGGTAGGAAGGGCAGAAAAATAGGTATTCATGTTTCTTGCAAATTCCACTCAAACAATGAAAAAGAAATAATGGAATATTCAGCTCTTCACATCTTCATGAATATGAATTCAGCTAATGGTATCAAGGACAAGAGTATGATTTTTAGAGTTTGGAAAGCCCAGTGCATTGCCAGACCAAAATATAGTAAACCTGTCCTTATGCCTACAAAAGTCACAGTGAAGATACAGAGTTAAAAAAAAGTATTAAAAGATGAGAGTCACAGGACCCCCTCTGATCTTGCTATCTACTATATGGCAAACCAGTTGATATAAATTAAAGACAGTAGATATAAATTAAGACCTTTTAATATAATCAGGATACCTACAGATATAGGTATCTTTATGTGTATATAAATATATACATATCCATCTTGACTACATAAAAGGGTGATGCTGTCTTTGATTTAAATCAGCCACTTTGCCCTTTATATCAGCCCTTTGCCTATATACATATATGTATATATATAAAGGATCTGGATACAAAGCTATCTAAAAACCCCCACAGGTGTTAGAATTCAGAAAGAATGCTGATTTCATAGAAACACGTCCTTCTAATAACTTTCCTGTTTTGAAAATATTTTAATTTCTTGCAAAACCTTAGGAATATCTTTACATGAAAATGCTGTAAGCTAAAAGATATTGAAATCTGTAATGTTAAGAACTGGATATTCACTTGTACAGTAAAAGAAGCAAGGTGGGAAGGGAAGAATCAAAGAACAGACATTGGAGTATTATGTGTATTATGCATGGATATGTCTGTGCATTATGTTTGTGTTTGTGCCAAGTGGTGCTTCTGTGGCTTCTGGGAACTGTAATCTCAAACCCCCATAAAATACAGGAAGAAATCTATGACTTGCTAGAGCAGAGAAGTGTGTGCATATGTTAATATGTTAAATTCATATTAATTTGAACAACAGCTTTTGTAAAGATGTAATTGCAGCAAACCATCAGGACACACTCTGAGGAAAAATAAAAAGTACAGGAAAAAGGGTTGACTGAAGTGTTGATGTATGTTTTTCTTTAGCTGTGTATTGGCTTTCCCCCCACCTTCTGAAATACTGTGTTTTCTCGTTTCTGCTGACTCCCAAGATGTATATTTAAGAAAATAGGAAAAACATCGAAGTGGCTCAATTGAACCTATCAATAAGCTGTTAGTGGCTTCAGCAGATGGGGGGATTATTCTTTTCCTCATTCATCTAGATCAAATAAAACTCTAATATATTTTCTAGTAGTCATGAAGCATACCTGATAACTCACTGTATATCCAAACATGAGCAAATTTTTTCGAACTTGCTAGAAACATTTTTTTAGTTAAAAGATCTTTGCGGTGCTGTTACCAAGGGTTACCTAGGAGGCTTTATTTCAGTTCTTGTTTGTTTCTCTAGTTGTTCATTTTGCTTTATTTTAGCAAGCAAGTAATAATTGAAAGCGTTATGGTGGTGCAGTTGGGATAATGTGAGCTTGCTTTCTTTTAACACTTAGACTACATGACAGTTGTCTCTCAATCTGTTTACTCTTAATCACCTGCTTCATACAGAGAAACAGCAGAAAATTACATACTGCTTTGTACATGAGCATGCACGGGTGTGAAACCTACATTCTCACTTCTGACATGCAGCCACTTTTTGTCTTTGAGCAAAAGCAACTTGTTGAACTTCTGTGATTCTTTCTTCCACTTCATTTATTTGCCTATTGCTGTCTGTAATTAAATATGAGGAAATGAATATATGTATTGAGTTTTTCTACTTGTTCAGACTCTTCATTTCAAAATAGCTAGGGATATACATATTTCCCTCTCTCATATTTTTAAAATAGACATTGAGTGGGTTTACATGTGTATGTGTTTGGCTGTATCTGTCAATGAGAATTGAATTGCAGAGCAGGTCACTCACTTCAAAAGACAATAGATACAGTAAGGTGATAAGATTTTGGACCATGGCACTTCTCTTTTTTCTAGGCAATGATTTCTTACACCATTACACTAGTGCTAGAAGGCCAGGAACGGAGAAATGTTTTGCTTGATCCTTTAATCAAACTGCTGTCCAATTTAGTGGAAATTAATACAATTGCTTTGTGAGCAGAAAACAATTTACAGGTCCACAGGCTGGTAAAATTGTGAGTCAAATCTTAAACCACTTAAAGAGAAGATTGTTGATCTTTTTTTGTAAGCTTCATATGGTGAAGCTTTCACTTCCATCTTGTCACTTAAATAGAAATAAATCCTTTCAGCTGCTTTAAAGTTCAAAGTTTTGGTGTTTCTGTATTGATGCAATACGGTTCACAGCAGCATGAGCAGCCCTGTCTTAACAGAACTTTTTAGAACTAGCCACCAGTAAGTTGCTCTGGGCTCTGATTCCTGAGAGGGATTTGCCTTGAAAGAAAAGGCAATTCAATTTCTGAAGCATTCAGATGAAACTGTTCCAGTTTAGACTGTGCTTGAAACTTGAAAAGTAAAATGGCCAGCTTTCCTAAGTTTATAGGCCACATATCAAAACTGCCCATTTGTCATGGACAAGTGATGCAGGCATAACAGGTTGCATAAAGCTGTTTTTTCCTTCAGCTCTGGGACTACCTCACAAGAGGGAGACAGCATTTGCTTCCTCCTTTTCCTG
The DNA here is from genome assembly GCA_018881555.1 of Amblyornis subalaris. Lineage (NCBI taxonomy): Eukaryota > Metazoa > Chordata > Aves > Passeriformes > Ptilonorhynchidae > Amblyornis > Amblyornis subalaris. Next base: position 830,022 of record JACAXG010000098.1, read on the forward strand.
GTGGGCCTTCCTTTTCATACAGTGCCCAGTATCAGGGTTGGATGTATTGGTGCCAGTCCTGGGAGCCTGCTTTGCTTGCTTCTGAGGCTGAGTTTGCCCAGCTGGGATTGTTCTTTGGTTCTGTTAAGTAGCCCTTGCCCTTCTTCACATCTTTCCTGGTATTCTGGAGGAGGGAGAATAAAATAAGGAAATTAGTGACGAGATAGACTGAGATTACCCATTGTTTAATTATTGATGTTTGTGGAAGCTAATGTGGAAAAAATAAGTGAAACCTACTCTGGTAGAGGTCTATTTGATTTTTCTTGTATTTTGTTGTTTATTATAATGGGTTGTATTAAGACTCTTTTTTTGACCTGCTTTTGCAAGCATTCTGGTCTAAAACTCAATTTATTACTTTCTTATCACGTCCTATATAACCATACCCTGGTCTGTGTAGGAGAGTGTTAGCATAAAGTTCAAGGAGTAGGTGAAATGTTGCACCTGTGGTGGGCAATTGCACATTTGTGTGCTGTGCTGGTGGTCTACAGTGTGCTTTGTGTGTAACACCATGGGGGTTATGATTGTGCTGGACTTCTCTCCTTGCTGCTGAAGGAGAGAACACTAGTTGTTCAGTACATCCAGATACTGTTATTGCATCTTCATTCTGAAAGTTACCACTGAAACCTGGACAGCTTGGGACAGCAGTGCTTGTAAGGCTGTGGTCTGTAGATGCTGAAAGTGACCCTGTGTGACTTCTCAGCTCACAAGCAGGAGGCTTTGGTCAATCAAAAAGACTGAAATACACATGGAAACGAATTCATGAAGTGGAATGACCTGAACTTTGGCACTCTTGTTTCTTTATGCAGTGCATTATTTTTTGGTATAAAAAGTACTTTGTTGATGTCTGGGGTAACAGAGGAGATGACCAAGTGGATAAAATTATTGGTCCATCATGAGTGGGTATAGCTAATTTTAAGTTAGTTATTTATGATCATCGAGCTTTCTTGTTCACTTTGATGAAGGTATTGCTAAGCTTTTTTGTTGTTTGTGCCTGTTATGGTAAAAGTGGCAATGGAAAACATAGTTTAGATTTCCCTGTTTTCTGGAGGGATGCTTGAGCTGGTTATTTTTTTTCTGGTGTGAGTTATTTTAAGTATTTGAATCTGTCTTCTGATGCTGGCAGTCAACTAGTGACAGAATTAAATCCTGAGAAGTCAAACAAATATTCTGTAAAATCTAGTAGACCTTAGACCTTTAAACAGAGGGTGACTGCTGTCCCCTTACTGGTTTTTCACTTGTCTGTTCTGCCTTTGGTATTATTAAAAAGCAGTTTACCTGAACACCTACGTATCAGCTAATCATTCACAGAGTCCTCATCTGAACATGCCTACAGACAAAGCCACCCTGCTTCTTGCTGGCATGGTAGAGGTGAAGAGAGTCATATGTAGTAAATGCATGGTAAGAGCTAATGGATGTTGTCTGATCTTGGAAGAAAGCATTCTTTTAATTAAGATAAATCTGTTGGATTTTTAGAGAGTCAGTTTAAATAAAATTGCTTTTTTCACAGACTCACATAATTACACAGAATTAACTAGGTTGGAAAAGACCTTGGAGATCATCAAGTCCAACCTATGACCTAAAACCACCTTATCAACTAAACCATGGCACTGAGTGCCATGTCCAGTCTTTTTTTAAACACCTCCAGGGACAGTGACTGCACCACCTCCCTGAGCAGCCCATTCCAATGCCCAATTACGCCTTCAGTGAAGAATTTTTTCCTAATGTCCAGCCTAAACTTCCCCTGGCACAGCTCAGGACTGTGTCCTCTCATTCTGTCAGTGGTTGCCTTGGAGAAGAGACCGACCCCCGCCTGGCTACAACCTCCTTTCAGGGAGTTGCAGAGAGTGATAAGGCCTCCCCTGAGCCTCCTTTTTTCCGGGCTAAACAACCCCAGCTCCCTCAGCCACTCCTCATAGAGCCTGTGATCCAGACCCTTCACCAACCTTGTTGCACTTCCCTGGACATGCTCCGGCATCTCAACATCATTCCTAAATTGAGGGGCCCAGAACTGGACACAGGACTCAAGGTGCAGCCTCACCAGTGCAACGTACAGGGGAAGAATCACCTCTCTGGTCCTGCTGGCCACACTATTCCTGATACAGGCCGGGATGCCATTGGCCTTCTTGGCTACCTGGGCACACTGCTGGCTCATGTTCTTTATGCCTGACTGCTGCCCAGCCACTCTGTCCCCAGCCTGTAGCACTGCAGGGGGTTGTTGTGGCCAAAGTGCGGGACCCGGTACTTGGACTTGTTAAACCTCATATTGTTGGACTCGGCCCATCTGTCCAGTCTGTCCAGGTCCCTCTGCAGAGCCCTCCTACCCTCCAGCAGATCGACACTTGCACCCAGCTTGCTGTCATCTGCAAATCGGCTAATGGTAGACTCCCCTCATCCAGGTTATCAATGAAGGTATTAAACAGGACTGGGCCCAACACTGATCCCTGGGGGGACACCTCTGGTGACTGACCACCAACTGGATGCAGCACCATTCCCCACTACTCTCTGGGCCTGTCCATCCAGCCAGTTCTTAACCCAGTGAAGAGTGAACCTGTCCAAGCCATGGGCTGCCAGCTTTACCAGGAGTGTGCTATGGGAGACGGTGTCAAAGGCTTTGCCGAAGTCCAGGTAGACAACATCCAGAGCCTTTCTTCCCCCATCCACCAGGTGGGTCATCTAATCATAAAAAGAGATCAGGTTGGCCAGGCAGGACCCACCCCTCCTAAATCCATGCTGGCTGGGTCTGATCCCCCATCCATCGTATAGGTGCCATGTGATGGCACTCAAGATGATCTGTTCCATAACCTTGCTGGGCACTGAGGTCAGGCTGACAGGCCTGTAGCTTCCCGGACCCTCCTTCCAGCTCTGCTTGTGGATGGGTGTCACACTGGCCAGCTTCCAGTCGTCTGGCACCTCCCTGGTGAGCCAGGACTGATGATAGATGATAGAGAGCAGCTTTGCAAGCTCATCTGCCAGCTCCCGCATCGCCCTAGGGTGGATCCCATCTGGTCCCATAGATTTGTGAGCATCTAAGTGGCTTAGGAGGTCTCTGACTGCTTCCTCCTGGATTACAGGAGGGCTATTCTGCTCCCTGACCCCATCTATTAGTCCAGGAGGACAGTTGTCCTGAGGACAACCTGTCTTCTCTTGAAAACTGAGGCAAAGAAGGTGTTAAGTACCATCTCATGAATGGGCAAGAAAATGGAATAAGCAGCCTTTGTGTCTTCTTTCCCCAAAGCATAGAGATAGTTTTTATAATCTGAAAAAAAACAAAGTGAAATTCAAGCAGTAGGAAAGTGAGATGCTACAGTACGTGCTCAACCTTCTTTGTGTTGTTCTCTTTTGTGATAAAATTGGCCAAATCATAGAAAAATTTGCATAAGCACTAAGGGAGAAGGCTTGGCCGTGCAAATTAGCTGCTATATTATTCTAAACTTACTTGAGCACTGTGGACTGTAGACAGTTTGTACTTCACCTAAAAGAGCCTCATGACCTATAATGACTAGGATTTGAATATTATAATCTGGATTTACTTAATAAGATAATAAAATATTTAAAGTCAGTTCATTTAGAGGATAGAATGGATTATCTCTCAACATTTGCAGATTTCTGCCCTTCTATTTGTATGCATGGCCGAACGTTCTCAAATTTTTTTTCAGCTTTCTTTCAAATTTCATACCTTAGCTTTTGCCATAACAATTAGGACTGTGAAGAGCTTTTTGTTGTACTAGAACTGAGGGAAAAGAAATTTTGAAATGCTGAATAAGACTAAATGGGTTTAGTCCACATTGCACTGTAGAAAAGCACTCATAAAAGTTAATTAAGCTCAGGAAACAGACAGCAACATAATTAAGATTAGGCCTAATTTTACACGGCAGGAATTCTGTGATGTTTTCCAAGGGACATCATGTAGAGAAACTCCAGGCTTTCAGTCAGATTCTAAAAAGATCATTACAGATGATGTTAAACAGCAAGAAAGACTAATGTGATGAGGCATATCTTTTCTTTTACATTGCTTTAAAAGTAAAATTCTGCCATAAACATAAACAAGGACTAAACACACAGTTTATTATTACTGGCAATGAGGTATCTAAGTGAATCTGTTGCTGGAAACCAATAATTATTAACACAAAAAAACCTGGATTCCTTTGTTTCTTCCTCTGTCAGGTGAAAGTCCGCCATGCTGTACTGCAGTTTATTATGTTCTAGAAAACTATGAGAAGGATGTTTTGTTTAAATCAGACATACGGTGATCACTTTCCTCCCATTGTGGACCTTAGACATAATCTGTAGTATTCCATGCACTGGCAGTGTAGCTTCCTATTACTGTTAGATAAAGAAAATCCATACAAACCCTAATTACCATCTTATCCACTTAAAATTTTTATTACTAGGACATACAAATCTTAGAAATGAAAATGAGGAATAAATTATATGAAACTGTGGATTCTGTTAATTTTTTTTAAATGCTTCTACTAATTGAGTGTGGAACAATTTAGTCTCATTTCTTATTAAGCTCAAATCAATTGTTTAGATACCAGTGCTGTATTCTATATGCCTGGGCTCATACACCAGCACTGTCAAAACTTTCTGTATTCTGGGGAATTGATCCCAGGAAATATTTTATAGTTTCTTTAATATTTTCCATCCAGTAGCATTTGATTATATTGATTTTGTATTTTCTTGTGTAATTGAAGGTCTTCGGTTTTTTTTGTATTTATGTGCCCCTTCTAGGGAAAGAAGTAAACTGATAGAAAGTGTGTGGGGTTTTTTGTTGATTTTTAAAAAATACCGAGATTGTCCAAAACTGTATATACTAGAAAATATTTTCCCTCATATCTGCTCAGTGAGTAACAACAGAAGTGCAAATAAACATATGTAAAAAATAATTTTCTAAATAAGCTGGAATACATAAGAGGTTGAAGAAATTGTAAGGTGATGATGAAAAATTGGTAGGTTTAATACTTGTGCATGCATGTCAAACAGACAACAAAAACTGAACAACCCTGAGGCTGATGAAATACTCCCTGTGATGCCAATATTGTGGCATGGATGTAGATAACAATCAAATAATCTAACAGAACAGCATGTGCTTCTCACATCTCAAATATGGCAGTTTCATAATAGTACTTTGACTTACAGCTGGAGTCATGGTTACACATAAATTTTACCTGTCATCCTAAAAATATTTCTAGTTGTCAATCTTTAGAGAAAACCTTGAAAACATGACTGAAATGATTTCTTGAAGGAAGCATGTGCTTTTTTGTCCAAATGCATCCGCCTGGCCTTTTAATAAAGGAGGCTTATAGTAAAGATGGAGACAGACTTTATAATAGGGCCTGTAGCAATAGGACAGGGGGTAATGGTTTTAAACTAAAAGAGTTTAAAGTTTAGACTGTATGTAAGGAGCACATTTTTACAAAGAGACAAAATATTTCTTAAAGAAAACCCAAGCCTTACTTCACTTTAACTTGTAAAACCAAAAGCTCTACCAGCAAACTGTAAAATTAACTTGGTGTTTCAGAAGTCAGTGCCATCATTTTTTCAGAATTAACTGTATACTCCATAAAACTGAATAAGTGGACTTAAGCATTGAAAAAGGAACTGAAACTGCTGCCGGATGAGCTTTTCTAGAAAACAAAGTCTTCATATATTGACATCTGTGCACAGAACAAGACAAGCCTCTGTGCTTACTCAGTGCTTTGAAATCCTGCTTTTGAAAGCACCGGATCGTTTGTTTCACTAATTTCTGCCATTTTTAAAGTTCACTTTTTTAATGTTCCTCCTCGCTTTGGACTGGTTATAAGCAGACAGGTTTGGAAGGTGCAATGTGATTCTCTGTAGCAGCTGTGTTGAAAGCAAGAACATGTTTGTCTTCAAACAGGAGTTGGACTTGATGATCCTTATAGGTCCCTTCAACTTGGGTTATTCTATGCTTCTCTGGGTCTGTGAGTCAGGAGCAGTGCTCCTAAGGCAAATATGCTCACTGCTGAAGTGAAAAACGAGTGTACAAACCTAGCTGAACAGTTCTGGTTTTCATATATATCCTTCAAGTACCAATAATTTAAGGTCCTTTGTACATGCATATTACATGCCCTTATTGTCAGGTAGCTGATTATTGTAATATCTCTTTTGCCCTCTTTACACAACAGAACACAACTAAATGCAGCTACTGTACCTTGCTTACACATACTGTATTTTCTCATTATAGTAAAACTTATGTTGTCATCTCCATCCTCATTCTTTTAAACTCAGCATTCAACCTCACAACCTTACCTCTCTCTCTATTTGGCAACTAACCTTTTCTCCTCTGAAACGGAAGGTTTGTCCTTTCATCCTAACATTGAATGTTTCAAATATGCAGCTCTTTTCCAGAACATAATTTATCTTCAGAAAATGTTTTTTTCCTCACAGGATCCCTGGAATGTCACCATTACTGTACACACTGTGTCACAGAATCACAGAATCATCACAGAATGGGTCAGGTTGGAATGAACCACAGTGGGTCACCTGGTCCAACCTCGCAGCTCAAGCACAGCCACCCCAGAGCACATGGCACAGGATTGTGTCCAGATGGTTCTTATATTTCTCTGGTGAGAGGGAGTCCATAACCTCACTGGGCAGTATGTCTGACTCTGATTTTGTGTCCTGCTGCACATATTCAGGCTTGTATCTTGGCACTGAATGTTTTATTCAGATGTTGTCAATGAGATTTCATGTGTAGTTATTTCTTTCAAGATTGGCTTGACATATTTCTTTGCTTCATGCCGCTGTTAAAAGGTTAAAATTCTAGCTCCTGACTCAAATGCTTTGGCTTTTGGCTGGCTGTGGTGCTGTGATAGAGTGATATGACTGAATTCCTGGCTATGGGGTGTAAACATGCTGCCATCTATTGTCAAAAACACCCGATTTCTGAAGTGTTGCAAACACTTGTCTTGGGTTTATGCAAAGAACATCTGCAGGTCACCATGTTCCTGAAAATCTGAATGAATCCTCTGTAGTGGTATCTGGCATGCTTTTGCTGTGGTGGTGATAAAAGTGGTCATGATCAACCTCGTCTAATCCTCTCAGGTAGAGGCTGTTACCCTCACAGCAGAAACAATACAGGGAACATGTATGTTGTCCTGGGGTGGTGTTACGACACCGCTTTATTCCTTAACCGTCCGCTCAATGCCCAAGGCTGCTGTACCCTCAAGATGGACCCGAGGGGCGGGGCCCTGGGTGCAGGTCAGTTCAATGGCTCGGCCTAACGGCTGGGTCTAACGGCTCGGCCAAACGGCTCTCCGCCCTGTGCTCGGGAGGGTGTGCACTGGGGCGCTGCACTGCTCTTCTGGTCCTTTTTTTGTTGTTCCCGCTAGCTTGGAAATAGGTTTGTTTTTCTTGCTTCCCCCTGGTCTCCTTACTTTGCCTCCCTTCTTGCCGGCCTGGGAAGCCTGCGAGTTGGCCCCGGCAGGCCCGTGGGGTGGCCCCGGCTGGTCCAAACCCGAAGGAAGGCCAACCCGGTGAGCGAAGGGACACAGAAATCCACCACCTTCGCCTGTTGTGAGAAGGAAGACGTGCGCCGGAGAAGCAATCGGTTTACCCATCAGTTCTCCAGTTTCACCTGCTGTGAGGAGGAGGACCGGCACCAGAGAATCAACAGCTTTCTTTCCATCTGCCCTTCTCCAGGCTGCTGTGTGGATTCCCCTTCCCCTTCTCCTTCCTGGAGACTGGGGGGACCAGTTGCCGGCCCTTGTATTTTCCTTCTCTGGGCATTTACTGTATTTTCAGTTTTTCTGTTCTGCTGTGAGCGGGTGTGTAGGTGTGTGGGTAAAGTTTCTGGGGTTAGTATCTAACTGTTTTACTCAATTCTTCTCTCTTCCTTGAGGGCACCTCCTCCCCCCCTCCTTCTTTCCCTTTTTTTCGTGTTTGTTCTGTGTTAATAAACAGTTTGTTTTTTCACTTTCACCTGCTGTTACCAATTTGTCTCATTGACGGAGGAAAGGGGGAGGCCCTTTCCCTTTGGAGGAGGCGCTCATTCCAGAGCGTTTCCTCCTAATATTTTGTCTCCAAAACCGAGACAATGTTCATCTCAGTTATGACTTTGCCTCTAAGATAGTGGCATACAGTTAATATCATTTGTTTGTGTCGAAGGCTGGGACCGTATCACCTGGGGATGCCCTGCTCCTGCCCCATGACTGAGTGAACATGAATCAGTTTCTGAATGCTGTGGGTGCCTACACTCTTTCAAATCACATTGAAATAAGCAGTATTTTAACTTAGCACGTTGGGTAGATCCCTACTGACTTAATATTTTGAATTAATAGGTTGCAAATTAAAACATGGGATTATGTGTTTAGTGGCTGAGAAGCAGATTTGTATTTCTGTTTTACTCATTTGCTGTGCTATTCTGATGTACAGAGCGTTAACATGTCTCTCAGTCAGTGAAGTACTGCCTTTCTCTCTCCCCAAAACTGGGAATGCTCTCAATTTCCAAGAAACATTTGGCTTTTGCTGCTTTCACTGTGTTTCCTGGAATGTGTCACCAACTGCTCACTGTATGGTGAATATCTTTGGTCATGTTTGGCAAATGTCTGTAGTAGGCTTGACTTGAAAGTAAAATCCAGCCAGAGCTGGTTGTGTATCCCTAATCAGCTTAAAATAATTTCAGAAAGGGTTCTGTATCTCAAAGACTTCAATGCTTTAATGTATGGTGACAGTTTTCTCACTTGATCTTTGATAGTTCAGAACATTCAGTAGCTGATTCTGATTGAATATCAGATGCAAATTGTCTTAGAATATTAGTTTGTGTTCAGTCTTCTCTTGTTGTAGTTTGGTTTTGTTCTCTTTGAAGCCACAGAATTAATTCAGTTCATCTGCTTTATCTCTGTTTTCTGTTTTTCCAGGCGGTCCAGATCCTCTTGGCCTGCTGCAGAGCTGTTTCAGATCCAAAATGATAGTTTTAGGTAAAAAGCATAGTGTTCATCTCTGGCTTACTGTCCAAACCTTGGGCAAGTGAGGACACTACATTTCAGACCATTACTAGAAGATTTCTTTGGGGCACTCTTTTGGAACTAGAATCTGTTTAAACATGTGTGTTCTTAACCTTGCAAACACTGACTAATCTGTTCATTACTCTCATTCTCCTTTTTTTGAATATTTCTTTGGCTCAAATGACTCACAGGAATTACCCTTAATGCATTCTTTTTCGGTTTGCTCTTTCCATTACTCTGATATAACAAAAGGAATCAGTGAACTGGATGCTGTATTGCTTAAAGTGTTTTTATCTTTTATGGGGAGGATACTCTGGTCCTGTAAATATGTCATAATAATCTGTAACACCTTTGCAGAGATGCCTGTGGATACTATGGGCCTTGGCAGAATGTTTGTAGTGCTGGTGGCTTTGCCTGAATGTCTGTTTATGTATTGCATGATTTATGCCCTTTTCCTGCATAAAATTCTTGCTATTTTTTCGTCCCCAGAATTTTGTATAGAATTTGCATTGTCCTAGTGCTGCATCTGTAAGACTGAACAATTTTATCTTTTCTTCCCTCTTCCATAGCTCTTTTTTTAGCTTCATAGGTTTACTGGTGCCCCACTGTCTTCTTGGCATTCAGTTAACTGCCTACTGATGCCTTGTCTTTGCATCTGGTACTAGTCCGAGTTCTAGAATCCATTTATTTGTGTTATTTTGCATTGCATTACAGTCATAAAGTGCAGCAACTTTCCTCTCAGATGCAGTTTTGCTTTCAGAGTGTGTAATTTTTTCCTTTACTGCAGGCTTTAGCAGACTGGCACAGCTACCATGTGGCCCACTAGGCAGAGCATTTTTCTTTTTCTTTACACCAGCTCAAGATTTACATAATTAATTTTGTTCATCTCTCTAGTTTTGCATTTATGCATTTCTTTTTACATAGCTTCTACTTTATTTTTATTGCTTTATTTGTATGATTAATGCGTATCCTCTGCTTATGTATTTTATGCTATAAAGAAATATCTTTCACCTTGTTTTGGAATAAAAAGTGTTCTTGGTACTCTAGTAGTCTGTGTATTTCTCGCATGTCTGAGCCAGATGTTGTAGTTTTGAGTACCTTTTGTTTTGCTTTCACTTTTTTTCCCCAGTTCAATGAATTTTCACATTGTTTTAATCTGCAGTACTTCAAACTGTTTAATCCATAGTCCCTTTAAATCTGTTTTCTTGGTGCAAAGATTCTGCAACCCAGCTGTGTTCCCTCCTGCTTCTTGTCTCAATACTCTCCTAGTTTTAAAAATATGCAGGGTCATTACTAATTTGTAAAATCTTGCTCAGCCTTCAAAATTAAATTAAAAATTATCAAAGATATTGTAACAATTGAGACTTTGTTACCTTTTATTTTTTCTGTAGAACCTTTACTTAGTGCCTCCTATGCAAAACTTAATTTTAAGATTATGGAACTTATGCTGCCAGTAAACTGCAATACTGGTTTTTTTTGCTTTCCTATCACAACCAAGTGTTCCAGTAAGAGTATGTACTTTCCTGAGAACTTGTTTGCATATATTTGTGTTTAAAAACTAGTTTACTTGAAAGTTCTCTAATGTATAATTAAAATAAAGACGAGGAAGTACATAAAGATCAGGAAGATGTGTAAATTCAATTATGTCAATCAATCCTTTTGTCTAGAGTTCAGTAAACATTTTATAATATGTTACATAATATCATCAACTAATTGTTTGTTTTCTAACCTGAAGTTAAAAGTTGGAAGGAGCACCACTGACACCAAGCTTGTTTTCTCTTCTGTGACTGTATTTTTTTAATCTTGAAGCAAAATTATGGAAATGTAAGTAATTGTTTTTATAAGAGTGGAGATTTACAAAAACATTTCTCTAAGTCATTGACACAATGTGGCTCCTTCATGTGGCCCATTTATTATACATGATCATAGCTCTGGTTAGTTACACTTGTAATTTTTCTGTTATTTTTCTTGTGGATGCTTAGCATTAGTATTAGGAAAATGATGGCTTCTATGTGGCTGGGATTTTTTTAAGAAAAAAGAGTGCTATGTTGATGTATATCACAGAAAACATTTAAGATCATGAGTTTCAGTAGGAAGTTATTCTACTTCTGACCTATATAAAATCACACAATCATCATAAAGTTTCCATATTTAAATATAAGCAGTGTGACTTTTCTTTTAAATAAATTTGCACCTGCTGCATATCTTTATTTTTTTGCAGTTATTTCCATTATGTGAAAATATAACTAGGAGTGTGTTTTCTCCGAGATGTTGTCTTTTATGCAAATGACACCAGAAATTTCAGACTGAACCATGAATGTCTACTGATTTATCTCCCACTGTGATGATTTATTAAATTGCAAAATGAAACGTGTAATTGCAAATGAAAGTGACTCCATTAGAATAACAATTAAAACCTGAAATCTATATTCTCATCAGAGCTGGACAATTTCTTCTCCTGAATTCTAATAAAACAAATCCACATTTACTTCCTTGCTGGCTGACACGTTGTTTGCCCATGAAGAAAGGATAATATTTGCTCTGCATATATGTGTGTGTATATTACTATCCCACATGTACATTGAAGCAGTTGCATGTGTTACTAATTTAGATTAGACAACAGTTGCACTTACACTCAACATGGCACCCATACCTGAACTAAAGAGGGTTATATATGTTTATGCTTGGAGAATTTGTGCCTAAATGTTTTGTGTAGCTCAGTTCTAGTCCAGTAGAACTCAACTGTTTGTAAAAGAAAGCACACCTGAACTCAGTGTGAGTTGACTGAGTTCAGAGTGATGTGTCTGACATGCTCTGAAAGTACAGTGAGTTTCTGGGAAAACTGTTTGATAGAAATAAAACCTTTTTCTTTTTTTTTTTTTCTGAAAATACTTTCAATGTTTGGGGTTTTTTTTAAATAAAGACCTGTCTGATATCTGCCTCCTGATTGGACTTGGTAGACTGCACAAGAACTTCATGATACAGCGACCTGTTTTTATGCTGAGTGATTCTTGACTGCAGGATCCCAGGTGTCCAGAGTATAAAGATGAAGGCAACCCAGTTATGTGGGCTGATGCTGCCCAGACTGCAGTGGCCAACAGTGCTTTGATGACTACAGATTTGGATATAGTGAAAGTTCATCTTGTTGGAGCTTATTCCAGGTGCCTTGAGATCAGGGCTCTTGGTGCTTAAATCTCTGTGCTTTGCACTAGAAAACTGAGTATTGGTGTCTAAAGGGGTACTAAATATTTTTCACATGGTAAATGTGAGGCTAAAGAATTTAGAAACTTTTTTTCCTGGGAGGATAAGAGAGAATGAAACAACTTGGGTTTTCATTCCATTCTTTATAAGAACACACTTCAATTTCCTGCATAACAGAAACCAAGTGACTGGCTTTGGTAAGAGCAATCCAATTACTGCTTTCTCAGATGGCACTTGTCTTATAATTAAAACCAAAATGTGGAACATAGACAGTTGTAGTTTGACAGAGCAGTAGTTCTTATTTAATAAATACCTTGACTGTTGCAGTGGAAATTGGTTTTCCTTTGGGTGGGTTATGTATGGCACATTGGTGCCATAGTAATCAGATTTTTTAAGAAGGACTTCACACCCACTAGGAGTGAAATTCTAGGAGCAGCTGCATACTGAACTCTGGAAATCTATTATAATAAGAGAACATGAATGAGATTCTCAACTTAGTGTTGTATGGCAAAAGTTTACTGGCTGTAGCTTATCAACTGTGGGAAGCATTGGTCCCCAGTACTTACGCAGAAGTATATGTACTTTTGTTTGAACCAACTGTTATCAACAGGATGAAGTCCTTCCAAAGCAAGACATACTCACTGTTTCTACACTCCATTTATGAACAAGTTTTTCTATAAAATGAATAGAAACTTTCCTTAACCATCTCTTAACAGCTAAGGAATTCTTCTTACCTTTCCAGAGCTCCTGTCTTCTTTTAAGCTTTCTCCTTGCTCTGTGGATTGTAGCTTCTTCTCTATTCTAGGACTGCTGCAGCTGTTGGACCTCTGATGGTACTCTACTGATGGACCTGCCACCAAAACCCAGCTTGTTTTCTGCTCCTGAACAGAGTCTAATTGGTTAGAAGCCAGCACAGCTGTAAGGGTTCTGAGACTGACCCATAGAACTTGTATCTTGGTGTGGGTCTGTTGATTATGGAAGAATTACTTGGGCTTATCACATAATCAGAGAATGTTTAAGGCTGGAAGGGACCACTGAAGGTCACCTAGTCCAACCTTCCTGCTCAAGCAGATTTCCCTAGAACACGTTACTCAGGATTATGTCAGGATGATTTTTAAATGTCTCCAGGGAAGGAAACTCCACAACCTCTCTGGGGAGCCTGTTCCACAGCTCAGTCACCCTCGTAGTAAAGAAGTCCTTGTATTCAGGTGGAACTCCCCGTGCATCAGTTTCTGCCCATTTCCTCTTGTCCTATTGTTTGGCACTTGTGATTCTATAATTTTGATCATCATTTCATACATTTACCAAGATTCTGTGCATCTCATGAGTCATTACAACTTCCAGTGAGGAGGCCTTTTGAAGTTGAATATCAGTGGCAGATATTTATTGCAGGTTGAAGAACAAATTCAACAGACAGGATATTAGGAGACATCTGGATACCCATGAGTATTATAGGTATGATTTCATGCATATTTTTAAACTGAAGTATGATACCTTCTAATAATCAGAAGTCTTAGGAAGATGTTAGAAGAAATACAGGCAGAAAGATAATCTCTTTGTGTTGGTGTAGCAATGCTGATTTAGCATGGGTACATAAGCAGATACTAAATATCTGCTAAATATATTAAATACATAAATATATTAATATCTGCTAAATAGATCAAATACATAAAACCAGATTTTATGCAAATCAAAACCCTGGTGCAGCACTTCAATGACAACTGAAAAGAACTTGTTTTCCTCCAAAGAACACTTAGTTCCACATGCAGCTTGCTCTTACCAAACCAGCTGAAGTTCACATTGTACATAGAGAAGCCATCAAACAAGAACAGGGCATTACACTTCCAGCTACCATGTTACTTTTGCCTACTATTACCCTTAGTTAAAAAGAAGCCACTGTGATTTATATAACTTAATTTGAATGGATAAAGCATTTGTGTTGGGAAGTAATAGACATGAAAAGACAAATACGGGTCACTTGTGAGCATGATATGCTGCTGAGTGACTAGGAATCATAAAATTGACAGGCAGTATTGTTTATAGCTTGCTACTAAGAAACTTTAAATAACATTTCCTTAAGGTGATTCTTTGCTGTGACATCAGTATTGCAGTAAAGGAGCTGTACAACTGACGTTAAATGAAAGAGTGTGTCATGTGGAACATTTTGGGGAGTGGATCAGGTTTATTTGAAATTTTTCGGCAATTATAAATAGGAATTTGCCTTGAATGACAGAATGAAAAATGGTCAATGTCCTCTTGGCAAAGAGTAGCTGATTTTCCTAATGTTATTTAAACATATTCTTTGACTAGATGATGTTATTTTGGCAGTGAAATTCATTAACTGATGAAATAAAAGGAAAGTAAATATTTGGTGTCTAAAATTCAGTTAACAGAAGAGAAGTAACACCTGAACAAATTCACCCAAGTAATAAATACACTTGTTCTCGATGTTTTACAGTAAGTAGTAGTTTAAGTATGGATATGCCTGCACCACTCCAGCTTTAGCAATGACAAAATGTCATCTGTTTTTAACAGAAAGGTGCATTAAAGGAAAAGCACTGTTAGAAAGTATATCCTGGATGACATTCATGGCACCAGTGAACTGCATTAAGGCAGTGAAGTAATTAATAAGCTTCAGAGAAGCTTATTATTCCTTAATTCACATTTACTCCATCTATCAAGTCTCTTGGACCCAGGCATTATGAAAACATGATGCCTCCATTACTTGCTAAATTTCTGACTTAAATCTTCAAAGGAGAAGTAAAACTTTCCCAAACCATGCAGATAAAAAAAAATGAATAAAAAAGACTTAGGAAGCATTTAGAATTAAAATAATTAGGCCACAGTGGATGCTTTCAAAATTTTAGCAGCTATGCCAGTATAAAAGAAAATTCCTCATTAACTTGTGTGCCAGGTTTTAAAAATCTAATATTTAGTTAACCAGTCATTTCTAAAACTGTATTAGCAGTACTGTGAGGTAATTTAACCGTGTTAAGAAAACGTGCTTTTCTGTTAGGAGAGCTTGAGAAATTCTGGCAACAAAACAAACATAGCGGGATTAAGTTTTGCTCTGTTCCATCCTTGCTGTTGCTACAAAAGTAAATGAAAATACTGTTAGAAAGAAGCTAAAATTCTTATATTAATATGCAGTTAATATTCTGAAGAATTTTAGATGCATAGTGCATGGTGGATTGCAGCAGCATAACTCTGTTGTCCTCATAGCAGTAATTCTGTTTGTTTGGGGGTGGATTTTTGACACTTAAGGGAGTATTAGTAACAGCACTTTTGTTGCAGTAAATGCTAACTCTTATTGCAGTTGAGGACTTCTAGACATTAAAAAGCAACTTGATTGATATCCCAGTATAACCTACAGTGATCTGCAGTGATTAACTTCATTTTTAACTTCCTCAAGAAGGTTGGGAAGTTATTATTCTTGTTTCCCAAAAGCCAAATATGACTTTTGTCAGTTTTGCCCAGTCTTTCTGTTTTTCTGGATATACCAGTTGGACAATGCTTCATGTTAATACTAAATTGAAGGCCAGCTTGTGTTTTTTAATGTCAGCAGATTTACTCTGTTATTTCACTTGGTCACCATTTAAAAAAAAACAAAAACCACCTTATAGAAAACTGTTAGAAAGTTGATGGCAGAGGACCTAGGTTTTTGTCAAGGGATTAAAAATTAGATGGCAATTGAAGGGAATTTCTGAGGGCTAAGTTTTATTTAAATGAGTTCATTTTACCAGTCTCTGGAATTTCATTATGGTTTGGTGACGTATTTTATCAGCTTTAAATATAGGATGAAGGCATCATTTATCTGATCACTGATTCTAGACAGGGAAACAAAAATTTTATTCTTAGCTCTGTTACCACCTTGATATATGCTGGGGAAATAACTTGTCACCTGTGTTTCATGCATAAAATTGGAAACACCATGCTTTCCCTACTTCAGATAATGGAGAAATATAGGACGGCCATGCTAGGTGATATTTTGGGGTCTAAGTCATATTTCTCTAAGTAGTGACTGTTTATTTAGAAGTTATAGGGCACACATACAATAACACTTGTAATTCTGGAAGTATGTGAACTAGAAGGAATAAATATATAAATTTTAATACTTCCTGGGAGATGGATACAATGGTCTTTCTCTTTCTTCTTGTTATTTTTTTTGTTTTCTTTTGAGTTATAAACTTCCAGCATGGAAAGCATCCTGTGCTGGCAACATCAGTGTTGGACTGATCTTTTCATAAACCCATCTAATTTAATCACAAATTTTTTTTTATGGCTAGAAACACTCAACTTAGGAACTATCACTTCATATGCTTTTTTAAATTGTATTGCCTTTTGCTTGCATTGCATTGAACATGATAAGGAGGAAGGCTGCCCGTAAAAGATTGCACAGGAACCTTGTGGTTCCTGAATCAATAGCCAGTAAAAAGGCAGATGGTCATGCTTTCATAGCTGATCCAGAAGTCCTGATCTCCTCCTCTCCCCAGTCAAAAAAATGGAAATGGTGTCTTTTGGAAAAATGGAAGATGAGTGTCTTATACTAGTGTGGTGGACAATATTGCATGAAGTGCTACAAAGATGTTCAGGCTTCAGTCTGTGGGAAGAAATGGCACTCTCGAAGCTTTACACATTTAGAGGTCCTAGAGTAATGAAAGTTTTTAAGCCTTACAAATTTTTTTAGTCTCACTTTGAATAGGCTAAAATGTTTTTATGGCTATGAAATATCCGGTCTCAAGAAACCTCACTGTCTCGTTTTTGAGACAGATTTAAGAAAGAACTCTCTGGACTGAGTCTTTCTCTCCAAAATGGTTCCAAAAATCCTCTTGCCACCAATAGGGAATGAATACTGTAAAGAAAAATTCACGACACCAGAGGTTTATGGCCAAAAAAGAGACAGAGGAGTCCCATAACTTTATTCGAATAAAGGGAGAGGCCATGGGCATTTCTCATGGAGTTTCTCAAATTTTTGGGGGCCACAACTCCCTTTTTATCCTAAGTTGCCAGCCGCATCACCTTCTTCCTTTTTCTCATTGGCTGAGGTACTTGGAAGGTATGGATTTCCTGAATCGCCTACTCTATGCCTCCTCTAATATGCACCCCCTCTTGTTATATAAGAGAAAGGAAAAAAACCTATTCATAATTCTATTAAGTCTTTGTTCTTTTTCTCTAGGTTCAGGAATTTAACACGGCCTTGGCTGAGCAACAGTCCGTGTTGATTAGTAACATTTTCTAGAACTAATAGTTTCTTCTGTTACTTCCCTATCTATAACTTCCTAGCCCTATCTACAAGCAGATTCACACGGTCTTTGTAAACACACATTCATCTTATTCCTTTCAATACTAATAGATGAAAGTGAAAAAAAAATGGTTTGTTAACAAACAGAATGCCCACCCCCAAGGCAGGGAAAAAAGTAGATGACTGTTAAGCACTAAACTTTCAGAACCCACTTCTCCCTCTCACACAGACACAAACAAAAACCCCAAAAAAAGTGTCCAGAGAGTGGGGGCAGAATACACCTTTCCCAGCACGTGATCCAAAATGGCGCTAGCTTCTCACGCCGAGGGCAGCAGAGCCCCGCACGGAGCAGTCCTGCAGCAGAGAAAAATCCCAGTGGCTACCTGGTGTTGACCTCCCCTCTCCGACGACAGTCACAGCAGGACTAAACAGTAGGGCTGGAGCCTTTTGGTGTGCTTTCTCTCCTTGGCTTGGCTCCCTGGGGCTTGGGGGGTGGGGCGAAGTGGCTCCACTCCTGCTGATCCCACTCCCTCCGATCTTGGAGCCACAGCCCCTTCAGTTCAGCTCTTGGCAGTCAAAGGATGCTACTCCACCTTCTCCAATCCAGGGAAAGGAAAAGTTTTTTGCCTGGGCCAAAACCCAAGTCAGCCTCGCAGAGGAACCACGCTGCACCGAGCTGGCGGAAGCCCAGGCAGCAGGCCAGGTTACGGTGTAGGCAAGCAGCCGACCGCTCCCAGCAAAAATGCGACCCATTCTCTGTTCCCACCCGGGCACAGACCGACCCACCCCCAGCTAAGAGACTGCTGAGTAACAAGTAGCAGTGCCCCGGCAAGAAACACGCAGACCTCAGCACTTGTGGGGCTGTGGCCCTGATCCCTGAACCGGAAGAGAAAGAGAGCAACTCCTGGCCCCGCCCCCTGCCAGGATCCCAGATGGGCTCACATGATATCCCCAAGCCAGGAAGGGGCGAGGGGGGGTGTAGGAAGAGAAAACAGTAACAATTTTTGGGCATAACCAGAGGATCATGGAATAGACTAGATCACTCCAGGACTCTCACTATTTCTGTTTTAGTATTATTAACATTCTGTTAGATAGGCAGAATTGCGCGTAAGTCAAGACAGGTGATGTACTTTGCTAGCAGGGAAAGATACCTATCAAAAAGGAAGGATTCGAACCTAGATCTCCAGTGATCTTGGGGATCTAAGTTATTAGTCAGGGAAAAAGATCTGCTCTAATAATCATTTTCAAATTGAATTGATTAATGTGTGTCTGATGGATTTGATGTATTAATCATTAATCCAATGCTATTAGCTGTTAATGAGCCCGCATTTCTTGGAAACATCTCTCATATAGTATGATCTGGTAGCCTAGTTGCATAGGGGATGCCTTAAGAATCTCACTTGACAAGTCAACAGCTGCTTAGGTTTGTCCTGGGAACCTGTTACTGGGAGATTCAAGTGCAGTGACCTAAATCTTCTTTTTGTTTGTTTTGCTGCTCTGTGTTTTTGTAGTTCTAACTTGACAAAAAATTAATGCTACAACTCATCCCCCCCCCCGGAATCATCCCACAGAAGCAATCCCTGAGACTCAGATCAGGATGCAGCTAACTTATCTAAGAGAGGAATGCTCTATATGTGCAGTGGTTAAAACAAGCTGGCCAGTGGCAGTGTCCTGCCTTAATATTGCTACTGTTTGTTTTCATTCTTCTTCTCAAGTTCCACAAACATATTAGAAATGTGGCAGTGAAATATAAGAATTTTTCTTAGTGGTTATCTGAGTGACCATTTAACACAAAGTGTAACACAACATGGTGACAAGAGCCTTTTTCTTGCTAGAAGAAATGAAGCAGCTGAAAGGAATGTCTACACTTACATTGAAATGTCTACATTTATACAGGCCCTTAAAACGCATCTTTCACACTAATTCAGGTTACTGTTTTGCCTATAACTCTTACTGTTCTAGTTCACTATTGTTTTATTAAAGGTACATTGAAGGTCAACTGCCACTAACTATACTGTTAAATATTGATTTAACAATTTGAATTAATGTAATTTTCTGTTGTTCTCCCTACTTAATGTACAGCAGCACTTCAGTGCCCCAATCAATAATATCAATAGCACTCACATGAAGTTCAGGCTATGGCTGTCGCTGGTTTGTTCTCCTCTTCTCCTTGCTCTCTTCTCACAGGGTCAGACAGATTTTAGTAAATGCAAAACCTATGTTCCTGCTAATAGGCTGTGGGACTCTTCTAGCTGGATGCATTCTGTGCACACTAATTACTCTGAAGCAGGATGTTTCGTGCTGTATACTGATTTTTTTTAGTCACGCTACTCTTTCTCCTTTAACAAGAGAAAAAATAAAACACTGAAGGCATTTTTTGTTCTAAGGTTTTCTGCAAGCCCTTGTTAAAGACTATTTATACAAGTGAAAGTACATAATTGGTAATTTTCAAATAGCAAGTCATTATTCAATAACCCTTGCTAATCCCTATGTCAGAGCTAAAAGACCAATACTTAAAGACTAAGTTAAGCATGTGTTCTATACATTTGGTTAAATGTTCAGAATTGGTGTACTAGCAACCTAGAGAGCTATGCCTTAGTGAGAGTGAAAATATCTGGGCAGTCAAATGTTAAGCACTTGGACAAAATAACACTTAAAACACAATGTGCTGTGGTGTTGCATGGGAAAGTATGTGTGATTGTTCCTATTCCATGAATATACTGCCTGTAACAAGGAGAAGTCACAACTGGCTGGTATTCAGATGGTAAAATGATGGCAAGTTTAGAATTGAGTATGTATGCCCTGAGGTAACTTCTCTTTGAACAGTTTTCTTGAAACGTCACTGGTCTTATTTTCTTGATCTCTGTCTCTTTTAAGCCAGGAATATACATGTGTGCGTAAGTGGATGGAAAGTCTCTCTGAAAAAGAAGAAATGTGAGAGCTAATGTCCTCTGACTGATTTTGAGAATAGGAGAGGGTATGTATTAAATATGAAACTGATCTTTGTGCTTCCATTTAACAGAAGAATGGCAGTAGCCGCAATAATTGGAAAAAAGGAAGAAAAGTCGGCAAAAACCCCTCACCTCTGCTTTCCTTTCTTAATTCACTGTGAAGTCTAGATTGACGTTGTGATGATCTTGTGCTGCTAGACTTTTCCTTGCATTCTTTTCCACGTGCAGTGTTGTTCTTGACACATGTTCACTCACGTATAAAGGAGGTGTTACAGGATGCCCTGCTTCTCCTTGAACCATCAGTGACTGGGTATGATAAAGCTAAGGTTACAGAGAGCCAGCGGGATTGATGCAGCTGCTGAAGCCGTGTGCTCTGCAATGCAGAACAAGAAAAGTAATACACCCCCTGACCCCTGCACTGTAAAACTTAGCGAATGTAATTAGAGAACAATAGTTTAACCTGGGAAGGTACTAAATTAACCAGAACAAGAATGATAAACAGAATTGAGTGTTTTGTTCTGGCTCCAGATAACATAAGAAGTGTATGGATCAAAGGTAAAAGCTGCATGTCTTTCTGCACTGGCTGACCATCACTGAGGACATGTTTTGAGAATTTGACTGTTCATGGCTTTCCTTATATATTTCCATGTGGTTCTGTTTTCTCAAAATAGATGACTTGAAATAAGATGAATAGGAAAAATAGGAGATCAGTGCCAACAGTTAATGTGTGTCTACGAACTTGAAAAAGCTAAAGGGTGATAACTGTATTCTAATTATGGTGTCAGCAATTTTCAAGTGTCTTCTGTTAAGATCAAACTCTGAAGCTACTTTACTCTCAGAATAAAGACGTACGTCCTTTTTAAAAAAGAAAGTTGCCTCTATGCCTTCTGTCCATTGTCTTTGATTTTGTGACCTTTCAAAAAACCCTTTTAGCTGTATGGAAGATAACAGATTAAAAAGACCTCCAAGCATCTTTGTTCTGAATTGTTTCTTTCTTTTTTTGTTTTTTCTGAGTTATTCTTAATGAAAATAGGAACCATCTTGTTCTTCTTACATAGAATTTTTCTTCTCTCCTATGTCTCCCCCCTGTTATTCCACATTCTGTAAAATGACTGAGAGATGTAATGATTAAAAATTCTCATCATGCCCATCTGCCTCTGTGCCCTGCACTATGTCATCTGACAGTTGGGTATCAAAGTAGCCTCATCAATGTACTTCGAAAACTAAGCAGGTTGGACATGCAATTTAGGTGAAAAACAATTACACTGTGTTGGCTTGCTTTTGGCAAGAGTATTAGGGCTCATCTTGGAGACAGGAAACAAAAGCAGCACTTCATCTTCATAAATTTTAAATGAAGGGAAGTGTATATGTGTGAGAGAACTGTCTGGCAGGAGCTTTTCTCTAACTAGTTCTTTCCTTTCTAGAATGTGTCCTAGTGTGTGCTACTGACCTTGGCTGGAATAATATGTATTTTCATATAACACAGGTAGTGCTAATGATTGTCTCACTAGAGTTTCTTTCAAATAATCTCTTTGATATTCATTAAAAACAAAAAGCTGTGCCTTGGTGACAAGCTTCAGAACCAAAAAGAAAGAGGATTAAAAGAGTTAATTTATGTTGTGTAGACTCCTTTTCAGCCAGACAATTTTTTGGTCGTGTTATCTGTGCAGAGCCTACTGTGGTATGTTTTTAAACACTTCTAAGTGATCGTTCTTAGATCTTTATAAGCAGCATTCATGAAAGTCTGTCTGATAAGAATACTAAACTGAATGTCATCTTTTTTTCAACACATCTATGCAAAAACCATCATATATTGCTGTTTTCTGAAGTCATTCAGGGTGTTTGAGAACAAGTGCTTGGTGGAGTGTACTGACTTTGGAGAAATTGCTTTTCAGGGAGTATGTAAGAGCAAGTTCAAAGGTAATAATGCATTTTAGTGTGGTGGGGTTTTTTTGTCTGAATGAGGGCCACAAGTCCTGTAATGAACAATGTCAACAAGAAACTAACAATGTATGCACTTGTCCTCCTTAAGAAAGATCTTTACTTTGAACTTTAAGGCTAACCATAAACATCAAGAAATTGTCAGTGCATGAAATTAACCATGTGACTGAAACATAGTCTGAGTTGCAGCTTGACAGTATTGTGCAGCTTTGTGCTTGAAATCTGGCAAATGTTTAATGAGGACAATATGTTTACCTTAAACCTAAATATACAACATTATTCTACTTTCTTCATTAATTTTTTTTCCTTCAATAAATAAAACTCTTAATTTGATGCCACAGTTATGAGATTTTTTTTGTGTCTGTGTGTTTAGTAGATTTAGAGGAATCTGATTGTAGAAAAATCTTTAAAATAATGTTTTACTGAATTCTAGCTATAATCTAGTCAGTTTTTATTGTAGGATCCATCAGTGGTTAAAAAGACTTTTTTCAAATTTGGACCAGATATCTTGTCCATACAAAATTTTACTCCTTGACCATGACATTCTTAGAAATAAACTTTATTTTAGTGGGTAGAACACAGATTTGCAGCTGTTGAGCGAGCTCTGGATTCTTACTCCTGATATTTTTTTACAGGAAAGAAAAAAAAAAAATTAAGGTGATGTGGGGGGGGCAAAGTATTATATTGTCATTTGGTTGGTTGGTTGGTTGGTTTTTTTTCCAAGTCTGCCTATTTGAAATAATACTGCAGCATCAGATTTGGAAAGGGGTGTGAAGTTTATATTTGACATTGAGATCTGAGTTCTGTCACTAAGCTTTCAGCGGCCAGTGTAGATGAACAGTAAAACTTCATTATATTTAAATATAAAAGTTTGTATTGTTTCCACAATCAACTGTCCTTGAGGAAGGCAGCAACCCGGAGCCAGGGGTGTAGTTTCATGGTGCTCAGAATCTTTGAATAACTGTGACTGGGGATAGATTCATTATAATGATTTTCTCTCTGTTACATCCTTTGAGGGAGAGAGTCCTAAAAATGAGCAGCATTCTGACCAAGGATGTGAAATTTGATCCTCTCTGCCTAAAAGACGGGTAAGGGTTACCTAACTCACCAGCTGTAGTAGGCCGTTGATGTTGCCTGGGATGAGTTCTCACTTCAAGCTGTTGATCCTCTCACAGCTTTCTTAACAGTGTCAAGATAGCTCCAGTATATCTTATGTACTCTTCACCTTCCAGAAAATCTACTGTGGTGTATTTTGGGGAAAAGGTACAGTGAAGCTTTTCTGTTATGCATAATATTCTTAAAGAGCCATTGAAAATCTTGTGATACTTCATTGGGTGGTAAGAACTTTCATCTGGATGATCATTTTTTCCTCTCTCTGTAGTGAATAATTACATGGTTAATTGTGACGCAGAAAAGAAGCAGCCAGAGCCATTTTCAGAGTCCCAGCTAGAGTGCTCTGGGATGTAGTTGTAGTCCTTAGGGAAGACACAGCCTTGATTTCACTGTAGAAGAAGTAACCAGTTTCCTATTTCTTTTAGTCCGTGGTTTTTAATAATTTGGGAAAGAAGGCTCCTCTCTTTTTTCCCTTTGTTACAGCTGCTCACAGTAGAACGATATGCAAGTCAAGTGAAAAACGTCATTCCTGTGGAAAAAATACCAAAATTTGTGTTGCATTTTGTAAAGATGGCAAACTACTATGAAAATGGGCTAGAAGTAGGAAAATAAATTTTTTTTTGACCTATTCATGGTCACCAAGAAAGACACTGTACTTGTTCTGAATAAAGGCTTATGAGAAATTTGGAAGAGCCAGCACTAGTGATGGAGGACAATGTTCAAACCCACCTCCGCTGCAGTCCACATGGAATCCTGCACCTGAAATTTGTTGCCATGGTGAGTACTGTAACTATAACAGCATTTTTGGGTATTCCTGTGTGTTGACTGCTATGTGAGGACTTAGGGAACATATTCAAAGATCAGATTCCCTGGGCAATGGCAGCTGTGTGGTTTTGTGTGTACCTGCAGGGTCTGTTAAGTGTGGGGTGTTTTTCAGTGCTTCCTTACAGGTTAGCAGTAAATGCACCTGACTAAAATCCAAGTGAGTAAGAGTGATCCCAGCCGATGTTGTAGTGTGGTCTCTGCAAGCAGAAGCAATCCTGGCCCTGATCTGACAGAGGGCTGTGCAGCACCTGGACTGTGGCTGTGTCAGCCTGTCAGGGACAAATGCATTTTATCACTTGGTACTGAAGGAGGACTGCTGTCTGGCAAACCCTCACCTATCTGTTTCCAAAGCTATGCTAGGAAAGCTTTGGCTCTTGAGCTATTTAAATATTGCTACCAGCAAGATTCAGTCCTCGCTATTGGTGGCCACATGTGCTTGGCAAGGTTGGTGGGCCTGTGCAATCCAACCCTGGTTTGCTTCAGAATTCCCCATATGGGGAAGGATGCAGCACTTCTGGCTCTCGTCCATTTCCAACAAACAGGCTGCAGATTCCTCTATTAGATGACACAGAGAGGCGAGAAACAGTGTAAATGCAGGTCAAGTGAAATGGTTAAGTAATTGAAAGAAATCCCGTTTGAGATGCTTGTGGCCACTAGGGTCCACCTTGCTGTTTGGTGCTGGTATGGGGAGCATATTGAGAGCTCCATAGCAAATATTTGCATTCTATAACTCCAAAAGGTCATAATTTTGAAACTGTTTTAATATGTGTCTGAACACTGAACTGAGCTGAAAAACAAAAATGCAGGAGGAAAACAATAAAATTACATTACACAGATAATGAGTAGAGCTGTAAAAATTTTAAATGGTTTTGAATGGTTTTGCCCAAAGACCAGTGGTCCAATAACTAAAGTGGATTATTTTGGGCTCAGTTCACTACTAAATACCAACTTGCTGATCTTAAAATTGTCAACAAGACTTAGCTGTCACAGAGGTGTTGAAAGAGAGCTCTTCTTTGTTTTAAAATAATGTAAAATTTAGTTCTAGTATTATAGCATATGTTGAATATTCTTGAATTTTGAAGTAAGAACTAGGAAATTCTAATAAACAGAAAATCAGGAAAATTATATATGTTGGGCCCTAGGCATTAATTAAACACGATGTTAAAAGCCATTTAAAAGAACAGGTGCTGAGAAGTGCTTTTGGGTCAGCCAAGTGAGTGCCAAACAGGTCCACACTAGGTAGTAAAGGCTGAAAAACAAAGACTAAAGTCAATTAACTACATGTGCAAACACCAAAGTGAATTCTTTCATCTCTTCTTCCCAAGAAAAGATGCTGATGCTTTTAATGATTCTTTTTTTGGCATGTACAGCTGATGTGCAAGATTCAAGTAGGTCTAGGAAATTGTTTGTCTTTAGGATTGCACACATGAGAATTGGTTGCTTCCACATAGACTTGGGATTATTGGAGTTGTAAGAGAAGCTGAAAAAAGAAAAGGGGGATGATATTTCAATTAGTTTCCCCAGAAGCTTTGCCTTGAGGAAAACAAATCAATAATAGCCAGATTTTTTCATAATAGTCCAAATATTCCAATTCATTATGGTATTTTAATAGCTCTGGAAAGTCTTTATATAACAGGGCAGGTAACTCAACTGTTTTTGTTCTGGTGTAGCACTGACTCAAGAGTTTGTGGTTGGGAAAAAAGAATGAGTCCTTCACAAAGCACCATCTTGATGCCTTAAGGATTAGCTTTTGGATTTTTCTAACCCTGCACTGTACTAGTGTGTAATTCTGAACTCCATATTATGTGCTTCACATTCTTATTAGACAAAACATTCTCTCTAAGTCTGGAAAACAAGGTCACTATCCTAGGCCTAAGTATAAACAAAAGTGAATCGGGAGGGGGTGAACGGGGGAATATTACTTCGTTACCTGAAACTGTAATTGGACAATTAACTTCTGATAAGCAAATGTACCAAACCTATATCTGGGGGGGAAGACTTGTGATCGGGGTCCATCTTGGTCTAGCCTAGCATTGGCAAGGCTCTGTACCAGAGGTGTACCACTCGAAGGCCTTCAATAAATTCATACTTTTATTCACTAACTTTGTTCAGTCTGTTTCAGGTACTCCCAATTTTAGGCATCAGTCTTGTCTCTCAACTTTATCATTGCTTAACACTTTCATGCTTCAAGAATGTGACTAAGCTGTCTAACATGCTAGCACTCCGGTTTCTTTTCTCGCATTCTTGGCAACATCCCATAGTAAGCTGCTCCTAAATGTTCTTCTGCCTTTCATCTCTACTAACTCCTTTTATTTTTCCTTCTTCAGGTTCAGCCTAACACAAGGCAGATATATAGATATTGCAAAGAAAAAGCTATAAAAATAGGTTGCAAGGAAAAGCAGGCTGCCGGCTTTAGAAGAAGGTTTCAGGATTTTAAGAATGAGCTCTTTTATTGCATTATGATTTTTTTGACTGCTGTTTTTCTGGAGGGTTTAAAGAAAACTCAAATGGGAGGTGTCAAAATTTCCCCAGCAAAGTGTCTCTTAGGAAAATAATTTTATCAAGCTGTCATAGTTTGACACTGGCCAAACGCCAGGCACCTACAAAAAGCCCACTCACTCACTCTCCTCTGCTCTGCAACTGGACAGAGGAGAGAAAAATTTAACCAAGGGTTCATGAGTTGAGATAAGCACAGGGAGAAAACACTTCAAGGGCAAAACAGGCTAAACTTAGTGATATAAGGTGAATTTATTACTAACAAGATCAGAGTAGGAGAATGAGAAGTAAAAATGAGCCTTTACAGACACCCTTGTCTCCCCCAAACCCCTCCCTCCTTCCCACCAACAGCACAGAAGGCGGGGTGGGGGTTTTGCTCAGTTCATCACCCAAGATCTTCTTTCAGCTGCTCAGGGAGAGGAGTCTTTTGCCTGCGGCTCCGTGGGGTCCCTCCCACGGGAGACAGTTCTCCACGACCTTCCCCGGTGTGGGTCCACTCTCACGAGCAGCAGCACTCCCAAAACTGCTGCAGTGTGAGTCCATCCCACGGGCAGACAGTCCTCCCAACACTGCTGCAGCGTGGGTCACTCTGCCACGGGGTGCAGTTCTCCAAGGACAGCTGCTCCAGCCTGGAAGCAAGGCCTCTCTCTCCATGGGACTCCCGCTGGATCACAGCGTCCTGGTATCCACCCGCTCCGGCGTGGGCACCTCCCCCACAGGCTGCGAGTGGATCTCTGCATCCCCCGTGGGCCCCCATGGGCTGCAGGGGCACAGCTGCCTCACCATGGCCCTCACCACGGGCTGCAGGGACATCTCGGCTCCGGCACCTGGAGCACCTCCTGCCCCTCCTGCACTGACCTTGGTGCCTCCATTGTTGTTCCTCTCACATGTTTTCACTCCTACTCTTCTCTAACTGGAAAATTACAGCTGCATGTCCAAACTTTGTTGTGATTTCTTCTTAAATCTGTTATCACAGAGGCTTTACCATCACCTCTAACTGGCCCAGCCTTGGCCAGCAGCACATCCATCATCAGAGCCATCAGGGATTGGCTCTGCCGGACATGGTGGAAGCTTCCAGCAGCTTCTCTTCAGGTGGCAGAAGCCACCTCTGTGGCCCCTCTGCTACCAAAAACCAGGCCCTGCAAAACCAATACACGAGTTTTGCTCCTGACAAATAGAATGAACTTTATGACTAAACACATGCAGATATCAATGTATATATTTTAATTCCAAATGTATTCTGCAGCTCTGTGTAGCCTTACCCATATCTAGTTTTTGAAGTGACTGGACAACAGTTCATGTTTCACGGTCATGGAATTTGTTTTCCTTCTTGGCTTGAGAGAGGATAATTTCACTGCTTCCTCCCAGTTTTTATGACTCAAAATTCAAAATGTTTACAAGAAAAGATTAGTTGTCTTTCTCTGTTGCTTTCTCCTTTCATCTCAAAGCTTCACCTCTGTCCCATGGCATACTCCAGGGCCGTTCATAGCCTGGAGACAAGAGCCTCCTGGTCTTCCATCTTATACTTAAACTCAAAAGACCATTTCAACACAAATAAAATCCCACAACATTTTAAATCCATGGTATTGCACAGCCTATATATTAAACAAATATGCTTATGTAATAATTTCAAAAACTATTACATAGATTTTCAAACTTGGGAGTCATTATGGCAGTTTGAAGTAGTTAAAAATGCACTCCATTTTAGTCTTGAATCATTTTAGCGATTGTCTAGTGTTCTTCCTCTTTTGGTATTTGAGCTTTCTGGAGTAATGTTGGTTTTTTCCCTTCATATTTTTTCACACCACCCTGAGGACTGTATATGTATTCTTAAAAAAAGTTAAAATTCAAAATTGAGGTTCTTGAGTAATACATTAATTCAGTGATTAGGACTTTAATATAAGGGTTAGTTAACATCAGAGTTGCAGAATTAGTATACCACGTTTCTGGGGCCAAAGATGTACAAACGGCTGAAGCTAGG
The DNA here is from genome assembly GCA_018881555.1 of Amblyornis subalaris. Classification (NCBI taxonomy): domain Eukaryota; kingdom Metazoa; phylum Chordata; class Aves; order Passeriformes; family Ptilonorhynchidae; genus Amblyornis; species Amblyornis subalaris. Next base: position 858,780 of record JACAXG010000098.1, read on the forward strand.
GACAAAGTCAAACCTTCGTATACTAAGAATAACTGAGTAGCCTGGAAAGATCCCTAAAGTGGAACCTGGATTAGTCCTGATCCAGCAGAACCAAGGCCTCTGAAGAAAGCATGATTAAGTGAACAAATGAGGAAAATGGAATAATCCAGTGGGAGTCCTGCCTCTGCTACCATTCAGCTGTACCAGAGAAAACCGGCTTGCTTACTGCCAGGGGCATGGGATAGCACTGATGCTCAGTGCAGGGTACAGCATCTGCCTGAACCTGGCTGCCTACGCTCAATGTTCAGGTGGTAATACACTCTGTTCTTGTGTGACAGCATTGCTCCGAGCAAGTGAATTACAAAAGCTGGTTCTATTGATAGAGACTAGAGGAGGTGGTAGCTTTGGCCTCCTGAACTGTCAGAATTTGGTGAACAGAAAGATGGTAGCATAGAGATGTCCTGGCCTTTGCACTCTTTTGTCTCTTTTGGACTTCTCAAGCTCATCTCGATCAGACCTAAAAAGTGCAGGCTATGGTTTTGACCACCCCAAAACAAAAAATCCAAGTGTATTTTTTGATTTTACGAATGAGCTCTTGCCATCTTAATGAGTGAAACCAAACCCTCAAATTTATGTGCTTCTGTTCTTCAGGCTATCTAAATTTAAATTTAATATATTGAGTTCATTTCTAATAGAAACTGTAGGGGATGTGATCAAAAGTCTTTTTAACTTGAGCTTTTGTCCACTGTCATTGATCTGCAGATTTTTCCATCAGAAGATGTTTGAAATGCTTGTCACATTGTCTGTTTCCAACCTGCCCATTGTGAAAGCCCATTTGATTAAAAAGCATTGCGCAATTCATCAAGGCTTCTGATCTTTTGGACCAGGTGCTGGTTAGCGTATCTCCAATACATCCCTAAATGGGAGACTGGAGGGTAAGATGTCTGAAGCAGGAGACTTGTCCATTTGGCAGAAGTCAAAATGACAAGTAGTTTTTACTGTAACTAATAGCAGAGCGGTGGTGTGCTTGAGATTCAAGAGGAAAAAAAGGCTTCCAAACCTTCTGTCAACCCCCTCCTATGCTACAGAATTAAACATGCAGATATTACCTTGCTTGGTGTATGTGTGTGGGTGAGTTCTGAAATCAATACAAAATCATGGTGGGTTAAATTTTTTGCACCAAGGATTTGGGTTATTTAGAAGTATGATGAACAGCTCTTGTCATCTTGTTAAAGGGAGGTAGTTTCCCAGATGGTATACCTGTCTCACACAGTGTGACAGGCACAGATCCCCTTTCCACATGCATGCCTCTGCTGAAGCTGGCAGTGTCTGAGCCGTGCCCAGAACTAGATGTAGTGCTGATACACTTCCATGGTCAGTTCAACAGGGTGCCTGGCTGTAACTGTGTTTCTTTTGTACCCAGGCTAACACACCAAATCGTACTGTGCCATTGACCAGTGCAAGTGCTGCTAACTGGCATTTGTCTGTGCCACAGGACACTGTGTGGGGTAGACTTCAGACTACCACATGACTTGGATTGACAAACCAGTCCTTGAGAGGTAAAATTAGTGCTATATGGATAGATAAAGGAAACAGAAGCACAAAAACTGTCTGGCAATAAAGTTGTATCCAGGAACAAAGAACACATATTTAAATGCCTTAGAACTAAGCACTGAAATTACTTCCTTAAGGCTATGTTAAATTCTCACTCCCACAATTCAGAAACTGAGTATCATCTTTAAACAAATATGGCCCAAAATGCTTGGGGATGATCATGCAGAATGAAATTCAGTGGCTTGGGGTTTTTTGAGGTCTCAATAGCTACTAAGTAGAAGACTTGATTTTTTTTCTTATTTTCTGTTAATTGCTGATAGAAGCTTGTAGGAAAGGATCTGTTTCCTGCATTTTTACAGTGCTGGTACAATAAACATCTCGCTTGGACCTTTAGGTGTTAGTGTTAAGCACATTATACATGACAGCATCAGTAAAACTCTTCTTTTTTTAAATAAGACTGTTCTTTAGGAATGAGGTTGATATAGACATGATCTGTAGTTAAAGTTCAGATGCATATGTTTTCATGTCTGGCATCTCCCACAGAAGCCTAGCAACTGCAGCTTTAGTCTGTGGGACAAAAAGAGTTGCTGACTTCTCAGCAGTGCTTTGCATCATCTGCTTGTAGTAATGTATAGACACAAAATGGTGGAATTTTATGTTTTGCAGGTAAAAAACCCCATAATGAAATACTGCTGAGCCTTTTTTTCCCTAGTTTTAGTTGACGTGCTGCATGAGCTTTACTTCTACATCTGTAATGAACCTCGTTGTGTGTTTTGCAAAAGTTTTCATTGAAACTAGTATCAGAGGGCCTACTTTTGGTTGTAGCAGCTTGGTACAGATAAATTATTAGGTTAGAAGTTTCTATGCATCTGGGTGGCAACTATTCAAGGTTTTTTAGAAGCTGTGATGTTCTCTACCGATGTGCCTTGCTTACAGTTGTGCGAAAATGACATTCCTGTCCAGATATTACAAAGCTTTCTAAAGCTGTATTCTAAATAGACGATATGAGGCACTACAAAAAAAATGTATATAGTAGGTGTCTTTCTCTGATTTTTCACTGGGATAAGTTAAAATTTTTAAGTAATTTAAATTTTTTTCTGAAAAGTCCTGCTTTTTCCTCGCACTGTTTATTTGTTTCTTGTGTCTGTTACCACCCCATCTCCTATGATGTGACTGTCTTGCAGATTGTTTGATATGAACCCAGTCATCTTTATTTTTATGTTGCTTTTGCATTTATATTGTATGCACATTTGTGAATATGCCTTTTTACTTCTGTAAATAAACTCTTGGATTTTCAAATGCACAAAGATAAATAGGGAATGGAAAGAAATTAAGATATCTCCATACTACTGTACACATGAATGCCTCTGCAGGTTGAAAATGAATCTTGAAGAAATAATAACCACTGTTCCCTTACAGTTTTCTCATGTAAAATCCTGTGCATTGGAGAAGAATGTACCTATTTTTGTTCTACACAAAAAGCAACAGCTTGCTTCTCTTTTTGCAGGTGAAACACAGGGCAAATTGCTGTGTGTAGGGTCTGCTAAAGTCAACTACTCTGTGGGCTCAAAGGCTCCCTGTATTTGACTGTTTCTCTGATTTAATGCTGGCAGAGCCCTCTCTGAATGCGTAATGCAGAATTTAGTCTGGACCGAGTCACCAGTTTGCAGTTTGCCCTTTATGTTATACAGCTGTCAAGTCTTCTGTGCTAGATTGATTTCTCCCTACACCAATGAGACCAAGTGCCAGTCAGTTTTCTTAATTAGGCTCCTTCTAAATGCTTGCTTGCACTCCTTCCAGTGTCTTTTGAAGCTGGATCTTGCTCCCAGTGAGGTGGATCTGCCATTTTAAAGGCTCATTTTTGCATTACTCTGTATTTCAACATTTGTTTTTTAATGGTCTTCTCTGTTTCTGAAGCCGTGTCAAAATGCTTAAACAGAGTATCAGCAGCCTGTAAGTCATGAGAAGAATTTAGAAACAGAGAGTCTGTTCCAGAATCATTTAAATGGCTGTGTTGCTGCTCTTCTGACATTATCCTATCTGAGAGTGGCAGGACAGTGTATACCTTTTTAAAGGGACATTGCCCGTTTTTCTGTAACCCCTTATCTTGCCTACTGAGTATTCAGAGGTGGTCAGTCATGGGTGAGTAAAGTAGCCATCTTGTCCAGTTTTCTCTTTGTAAGGCACTGTCTAACATGCTCACAGAGTAATGAAAGCACTTCATCACCAGATGGCAATGTTGCATGAGCCTAACCGCTGTGCCTTCTCAGAGGGGTGTAGCAGGATCTGTGGAAGGAAGTGGTACAATTTATTGGGGAGAATGAGCAGCCATATTGTCAAAACTCTTTTATCTCCTTTAAAAGTACCTACAATGGAGGTCAAAAAGGATAATTTTCCTCTTTGTCAAGTGCAAAGAAAATCTGGAACGAAGTTCATATGAAATTCAGCTTGAGTAAAAAGATCAAGGACACCTTTCTTAAAGAAATATGTGTTCACACTTCTTTGTCCTTTTTTTTGCAATTGCTCTCTATAATAATTAACACCCAGAGACATTTCCAAGGTTACACTAACTTCACGCAAGAATTCTGCCAATTACAGTTCCCAGAAAGTAACAGTGGGAATTTTTTTATATGTGAATGATTACCAAGGCTGTGAAATTACAGTTTTTCCTAGTTTTAAGGTGTCAGGTGACTCTATCTGTTGTGGCTTTGGATGGTTTTAGTAACTTCTTTTTTTTTCTCCTGAAATAATTTTCTAATGTAATTCTGCTTACACAGAATTTCCCCACCAAATTTATTTGAACAGAAATCATCGTGTCAGGATATATTTTGCATTGAGTGTTCGACTGAGTTCACAACTATTCTAATCTCTTTGTTTTATGTGTTATACATAACAAATACACATGATTCCAAAAGAGTTCTCATGTATTCTGCTTAATGTATACATCATAATGAAACTACTGTTAAGATTATGGTCAAATACCCTACTTCTAAAATTTTAATAATTAAAGTGGAAATTTAATTTATTGAAATAGAAGAACGCATATTGTACAAAACCTAATAGAAAAAACAAATGCAAAATTCAAGCTTTTCATAGTAAGTTGGTAGAGGCACACTGAACCATACCTGCCAATGCACAAAACATTTCTTTGTCTTTCTGGTAACTTTAATCTGTGTCTAGCCATAGATGTAGCTGAAATACTCATGATATTAGTAAACTGTTACGTGTCTTTTTTAGCTGTTTCTGGTGGCAGTTGAAGAAGGCCTGAAGAATATGCTTAAATTCATGATTGTGTAGCTCACTGATTAATAAACTGAATAGAGTGTATGACTTTCTTGAAGTAAGTAAGTAAGTGGTAAGAAGTAAGTTCCTTCTTGCCCAAGATACTAACAATAGATGTCTTGTTGCCCTTGGGTACCCCTTTAATATAGCAGGTAATTCTGCCCATTGTTTTCCTATATTGACTTCAAAGGAAAGCTAGGAAGATTTAGTGGCTTCATTAAGCACTTAGACAGAGAGAATGAATCTCGGCCTAAAGCCTCACTTAAAAATTATTTTAAGTATCCTTGTTCTACAGTATTTTCCTCCTTCTCCTTCTGTGGAAGGCAGAAAGAGAGAAAAGGCTGGTTATCAGCCATATTTCCAGTGGCTGGGGTGCCACCAGTGATGGATGTGTCTCTACCTTGAACTTCAACTTTATTACCCAGGGCGAAACCATAAGACAAGGTTAGTAAGCAAATTGTCAGACACACTGCAGTAGTGGTAAAGGCAGCTCTCAGTGGTTCTCTCGCTTTGCTCTTCTCAAGGATGTCTTTTCAGATGAATGCTGGTGGGACTATCTCATTTTTGCATCCTCTACCAGCTGCCAGTGAACTTAGCCATATCTCTGCCAGCTTCTTCTTGCCTGGAAGCACAGCAGCCTTTCCAAGGCTTCCTTCTATCACAGAGGGAATCTTTTCCCTTCCATGTCTGGCTGTACGTCTTTAAGGGTCGTTTAACAGCACCTGACATCATTCAGCCTAGAGAAGGAGGACTGAGATACTGGGAAGGCTGATGTCAGATGAGATGCTTGGGAGAAGGCAACTTACAGCTGTGCCCAGAATGAGCGCTCGAGCACATATGGACTGCTTCACTTACAAGTCACCAGGAGAGTTGTGACTTAGGTGTTATTCCCCTTCTGTTATGCTCTTGGTGAGGAAGTTCTTTAGAAAGCAAAATGTCATTGCAACAGTAATTTGATATCTTGTTGTGAAATGGTTTGTTTATATGTTGGAGCCGGATAGACGATGCATGTGTGCAAACAACATGGCAAGATATTCCGTTGCGACCATGTTGCTCGTTCAGGCTGATTCACTTATCCAGACCACTGTACAATAAATGTCAAACTATTGTCACTGTGACACCACTTTTCCTTCTAATTTCACTCTGGTAATTTTGACAGAACAAGAAGAGCTACATGTGAAGATTACACCTTTTAAAGCAGATAAATGGACTGACAGGATAAATTATAGCATTATTGTCTAATGGGTGGAAATGAAAATCTTTGCAATTTCAGGCTCCAGCAAAATTGCTTCTTTTTTGAGGTATGGATATCAGACTTCAAGTGGATTTCACAAAATCTCCTCTAGATATCTAAATTAAAATCTGTTTCAAAGAAAACTCTTAATCAGCAATCCTCAGTAGGATTACATCACAATGCACTCTTTTTCTTTCTTTTTTTTTTCTCTTTTTTTTTCCTAAGGAAGTTGCAAGCCTTGTATTTCTTTTTTGTTTTCCTAGAAGGCAAATACAAAGTGAGATAGTAAGAACAAAGAGAAATATTTTGCCCTTCCTGAAAGACTCAATGATATAGATTTAAAATCTCAAGTGGGGGAAAAATTCTACTGCCTAATCCCCTAGGCTCTGCCATAATAGGTATTTTTTTCCCTCACTGATAAATTAATACCTACTGACATTTTTGTCAAGATTTACCTTGCTCACTTTGAACTGCATGGAGGTCAATCATCTGTATTTGGGTTTGGGGTTTTTTTAAAGTTGAAAAAGTTTTGAAGTGTCTGTGGCTATAATTAGTGAAAGAGTTCTCATAAAAATAGATCCCACAGAATAGCTTCTCTGAGACATAAACTGATTTTAAAATGTCATTAATGTTTTTTATAAAAAGAGTTAGCATTTTAGGCTCTGAACTAACATGAACTAATTTAATTTACTATCACGAAGCTGATGGAAAAATCGTGACAATCAGGTCACAACTTTGTTGTGTGATGCTAATGAAATCCATTCTTAGTTGGGAACCCTCCTGTATTGTCAAAATAAAAAAAAAAATTGAAAAAAGGCTGATGGAGTGATCTAGAAGATATGGAGGATCTTGTTCTTTTCAGAGCAAATTGCTCTGTATTGACAGTCCACCTGGAATTGGAAAACTCTCCTGTGTGGTACTCTTGTGTTATGAACTGCTGGTATTTGTTAGCCTGGTGACCAGAGTGGGCTGCCTGGCTAACTTCACTCAGTTCTCACCTACCTGTAAGAATTGTTACCAACAGAGAATTAACATGATGATGACAATCCACATAGAGATCATGAGAAACTTACAGACCTACTACACAGCACTTCTTCTTCCATGTCCCTGGTAGGGGGACTTCCTCCTATGGCTCAGAGGTGTAACTCCATTCAAGTTGCACCTACAGAAAAGAGCATCTAAGGAAAATCCTAAAATCCTACATTTGTTATTATTTTTCTCCTCCGTTTTTATATTCAGCTCAAGCTAGGAATTGCTTACAGGTCACAGGGAGATGAGTGTGCATTCTCCAATTTGGGTTGCAACACAGGGCTTACAAGCTAGACTACTTCTTGGATATCTCTGTTCTTCATCCTCTGGTTTGTATTGAGAACTTTCATGCAATTACGAGACTGCGAGACTGAAGGGCAATTTTGGTTTAAGAGAAGTAGAATAAAATTTGGCTCTTGACAATAACTGGAAGCAAAAGAGAAACTTGCAGGCTTGATTTCTTTCTCATCAACATGAGAAGGTATGTCATGCAAATTATAGGCTGAGGTAGAAACGTCTCCAAATTCTAAAACCTGTTCTTAGAATAAAGAAGAGTTTTATTTGTCTGAGGCATTTTATGAAATGTGCTGCAGCTACTGAGATAATACCTTTAACTTTGAGATAAAAAGTTTAAGAAACCCACTTTTTTGAGAATTCATGTTTACAGCCCATTTGAAAATTTTTGAGTTATATTTCTAGAAGGTTGCAACTGTCCCATTCAAAGAACGTGTGAATTCCTTAGAGGTTAGACACTGTTCCTTGCTCCATTTCAGTGTCTAAGAGACTCCAATCCCTAATCTTGTCTTTCCCTAGAATTCTCTAGGGTACTGCCCATTACATCTTTTAATTAATGTGGTAATTGCTGTACATGGAGTTTAATACCAATTCAGTCAGCTTATGTTGGGAAGCCTGATGTTCTCTATTTGTTGAAAACATAGATAAGACCAATTTTGTTCCATACATTAAGTGTGTAAGGTCTGGATGAAGCTCACATGTCCTTTCCTCAGCACAGGCATTTAGACCTGATATTAATTGCCACCAGGTCCTTTACAGGAGATGCCTGTTTACTATTTGTCAGCTCCAATGTGTTTTTTTCCCATGCAGGCTGGCCATTGCTACTGCTCAAAGTTAGACACCATCCTGATTCTTTTAACAGAGAAACCAATTAGCAATACAAATAATAACACATAAATATAGAATAAGATATTCAGTGTTTTTAAAAAACAAAAGCGGGATTTTTTTTGTTTTCCTTTGCAGGCCTTCTAGGGGTAAAATCTTGCACTGGGGAGAAGGAATAAAGCACAAAGAGCAATACATAAAACAACTCATAAGACTTCTGAAAACACTCCCTTGAAACTTAGTCGTCTAGTTTTGATGGTACACATATGAGCTGGATTCTGTCACAGAACTATTCCTGTGCTTCCTTGGACAAAGACTTCTTCTCCTGTCATCTGTAATATCTGTTGCTGGTTGTTCTTGAAAGTTTTATGGGAAAAAGCAAACCTTTTGGTTTTAGAATTTGTCGGCTACTGAGCCTGTATTGTTCAGGTGCTGTTTGGCCCAACATGATGTGTAAATCAGGTTAAAAGAGGAATTCAGAAAAAACAGACTTCATGCAAAAGTCATTGGTACCAATCTAGAACTTTAGTTTTCTTCAAACAAGATAAGCTAGGAGTACACTAAGAGATTACTTATATTATGTTCAATTGTTACAGGAAGCATTGTTATGTTTGGGTTTTACTTAAACGTGTAGGTAGGGTAATGTTGATAGTAAGCAATTCTTGGATGCTTCTCTAGAACTGTCAGAGAAGTGAAGATTTCATAATTTCAATTAGGACATGGAGACTTTACAGTACCCACTGTTCTCTGAAGCAGTTTGCTTCTTGTTCTTATTCTTCATTGTCGTCTCTGTCATCTTAACCAAATACTTTGATCACTTCAGTATTGCAGATGTTGACATGTTTCCTGTGCTTTAGGGACTCTGAAATGCCCTGAGGTATTGGTTCGTTTGGTATACGTCTTTCGTGTGATTTATGGTAATTATATCCAGTACTTGATGTTTTCAGTCATATTTCTTGCAGTCTCAACTGCTTTTCATGTGAGGATCTTGGTTTCCTCCTCTGCTGCTGGTTTGTGGAGTGCCTATCATTGACCCCTCCTGTCCCTGGGACCTGGGTAGCTGTCAGGTCTGAGGAGTGCTTTCAGCTCTGCTGGTGCATAGTTGCCAGTCTTTGATGCAGTGGAGTTTCCTTGCTGTCTACATATCAAAAGAATAGTACTTAGATACTCCTCTGCTCACTGCTCGAGTTCTTTGGCATCCTGTCTAAAAAAATGAAGGTACAATAAGTAGTTGCTTGGTATCCAGGCTTAAGAGCAGCAGCTGGGCCCCTAGTGAAAAATTGGACAAAAAAGGCTGAAGAGCATCAGAAAAGAATTGTTCAGATGGCTGTGTCAGGGTCCTGGCTACTCTAGAACACTCTATCCAACAATCTCAGAAACCAGCTGCTTCAAAGAAAGGTTAACAAGTCATGAAATAGGCAGCTATGGAATAATCAAATCAAAGAGGAGGATTATTCTCAGATTTTACTGAATTTAGTAAAAAAGAAAAGAGCATCTAGAGCACCTTCTTATAACTAAATAGAGAAATAATGGTCCATGTTCACTTACATTTACTTGAAAGGTAAACAGAAGTATTCCTTTCAATTGTCCTGGCCTTGTTTAAAAAATGAAGCCCAAAACCCCCACCCCTTACATCCCATGTAACTTAAACTCAGACATTTGAGCAACATTGATTACACTGGCATTTTCCAAAGATAAGTATAAAACTTCTCGCAGCGATACTTATGGGCTACTGGACAAGAACGGATTTACCTAAACACAGGGAGAAACCCTCTCTGCTCTTGAACCTATTACTTGACTGTAGATCAAGAAACGGGATATAAGAAGAAACCATGGATGATCATAAAATGGTCTTTAGATAAGACAGCAAAATTAAGTTAATTAATTGATGAAAGCTAACAAAAGTGAAAAGGAAGTCTTGCATCTCAGCACGGGTGAAACAATGTGGCCTGTAACCAGGAGAAGTTGCAAATTTTAATGCATGGTCAGAAACATCATTTAATTAGTATAACAGGTTTTGTGGAATTACTGGTTACTGGAATGCTAGTATTTCTGTGTATATTTTGCTCAGGAAAAAAGTATGATCTTGAACATGAAGAAGGCAATATGCTTGCCCTCAGATTTTTTAGGCTTGTTCAAAGTCTATGATACAAAGTGCAGACTTTACATGGTAGGCGTATAGGTGATGTTTTTTGTCAAAATAAAATGTAGAAAACACCATATGAAAAACAATGTTCAATGGAAGATCATAACTGTACTGGTTTTGCATGGCCTGGTTTTGGTAACGGGGTGGGGGGGCGAGAGGGGTGACTTCTGTGAGAAGCTGCCAGAAGCTTCTTCCATGTGTGGCAGAGCCAATGCCTGGTGTCTCCAAAGATGGATGAGCCACTGGTCAAGGCTGGGCCAATCAGAAATGGTGGTAATGCCTCCGTGATAACATTTTTAAGAAGAAAATAAAAACAAAAGTTGTTGCACAGTTTTAATTGTGACTAGAGAAGGGCAGGGATGAGAACATGTGAGGAGAACAACTCTGCAGGCACCAAGGTCAGAGAAGGAGTGAAGAGGGAGAGGAGGTGCTCCAGGCAATGGAGCTAAAATTCCTCTGCAGCCTGTGGTGAGGACCACGGTGAAGCAGCTGTGCCCCTGCAGCCCATGGAGATCCAGAGATCCACCTACAGCCTGTGGAGGAGCCCACACCAGAGCGGGTGGGTGCCTAGAGGAGGCTGTGGTCCTGTGGGAGACCCGCAAAGAAAGGAGCCCTGCTCCCAGGCTGGAGCAGCCCGTCCTGGAAGGACTGCACCCTGTGAAAGAGTGACCCACGTTGCAGCAGTTTGAGGGGTACTGTTGCCTGTGGGATGGACTCAGTTGCAGCAGTTCACAGAGGGCTGTTGCCCGTGGGATGGACTCACATTGGAGAAATCCGCTGACAGCTGTCTCCTGTAGGAGGGACCCCAGGGTGCAGCAGGGAAACGACTCCTCTCCCTGAGCAGAGGGAGAAGCTACGGGTGATGGGCTGACAATAACCCCCAATCCCTGTCTTCTTGCACCACTGGGGTAGGAAGTAGAGCTGGGGAGGAGGGAGGGGTGGGGGGAAGGTGTTTTTTAAGTGCTTGTTTTGCTTCTTATTACCTTGCTCTGATTTTGTTAGTAATAAATTCACTTAATATTTCTAAATTGAACCTGTTTTGCCCTTGATGGTATCTGGAGTGATCTCTCCTGGTCCTTATTTCAACTCATGAACCCTTTGTTAAATTTTCTCCTCTGTCCAGCTGCAGAGAGGAGTGAGTGAGTGGCTTTGCTGGGTGCCTGGAATCTGGCCTGGGTCAACCCATGACAATAACAAATCCAAGTAAAGACCCAGGCTGTCCAACAGAACACGGGAACTGACAGGTGAAAGCTTTCTTTTGCTAAAGAACATGGATGCAACAAATAGAGGGAAACCCAAGCTGAAACTGTCTGAGCTTTTAAACTGGAAATGACCGAAACTGAAAGGAGATTTTATGATCTTTGGGAAGAGAAGGAGAAATCAAAATAAAGATTATGAACTTCCAGAAAACACATTTCAGTTACCTCTCAGAATTGTTATTTAAGGTCACACAGGAAGAAAACTGAATGAAAAAAGAATAGGACAGATAGGTAAATAAGGCCAAGTCATGGCAGCTTTACTGACTTCAAGGAATGACTAAATACAAAATACAAACTTCTAGTTGACAGTCTGATGGAAAAGAAGAATAATGTGAGTACGTAGTAACAAAGTCAAAAAGGCGAGGCACAGAAAGAGCTTAAGTAACAGAAAATGTCAAGGGTGAAAGGAAAGCATTTTAAAATGAGTTAATTGTGAGTTCCACAAATCTATTATTGGCAAAAGGAAGTTGATGGGAAAAGGAAACCCTTTCCCTTCCCAAACTGAAAACCATCACATGATATATAAGGCTTGTTACATTTAGTCTTCACAAAAAGGTCAGTCAGGAGCAGATGAATAACAGTACTGATGAAAAAGGCTCAAGCTGAACTCTGGAAAAGACAGATAAGAGACCACTTAGATAAATTAGATGTTTTCAAATTGTCCGGTCTGATAAACTTCATAATAGTATGCTTAGTGACATGGCCTGAGCAATTTCAGAATGGCTGGAAGTTGCCTTTGAGAAATGATGGAGGGCAGCTGTGGAACAGGAATGATAGAAAAATAGCAAGTGTAGTGCCTGGCTAGTAGCCCAAAAGGATAAAAAACGAAATGCTGTCTCAATTGAAAATATCACAGTGGTAAGTAGCAGATTTTAGAGAATCTGTTACAACAAATTACCTATTAAAATGGGTATATGTATCTATTGTGGTTCCATAAGGCGTCTAAGGCTGTTCAGATTTTAATGGAACTTTAAAACTCCTATTTACATTTGGAGATGATTAACAGTAGGAGAAAAAGTATTATGAGGATGGTCTGGGGAAAAATTAAGATGAAACTCAAGAGAGGACAAGCTAGCGCATTGACCCAGGAACTCACAAGTACAGGGTGGGTGCCCTCAAGGAAAAGTTGGTTATTATCTCATACAAGAGAAACATGAATGGGTCACAGTATAGCTTCCTGAGTAATACATGTGATATCTTACCAGAGGAACATCTGGGTTTGGGAATGTGAGGAGAATCATAGATAAATTGAAGTGAATCTAGAAAAGGACAGTGTGTGAGCAAGTGTTACCTTCAAGAAAGAATTGAAAGTTCTGTAAATGTTTATCTTAAAGAAAAGGTTAGGAGAACACTGAAAATCAATTACTGATCTAATTAGAAGGGTGCTTGCTAAAAGGAAAAAAATGGTTTATTCTCCCTTCCATGGAGAAGAGAGTGCCAATGATCTCAGATTGCAAGAAGGAAAAAAAAGGTCAAGGTAGAAATCAGCAAATACATGACTTGGGTGATATTATGGATTTTGCATTCCTGGTGATCTTTCTGTTCATTTTGATAGATGCATTGTCTGGTATATTTGATCCACGGAAGAATGAATGAAAACTTTTTCACCCTGTTTTTTTTTAATTTTCTGCAAAACAGTTTATCTGTATACCTACTGTGCAGTGCAAGTGACCACTAATTTGAACAGGACTTTGGGGAGAATAGTGACTATTTGTAAGCATTTAATTGATTTTTCTTGAAATTTTATCCCAAATAAAAATGATTCTGTGGAACTAGAATTATCTTACGTAAGTTTGTCTTTAATTTGAAAATGTTTCACAAATGCTTAAAGATTTTTTTAAAATCCACAAAGCAAGGAAGTAACCTAAATACAGGTGGATGGAAATGGATGGAAAAAACCAAGAAATAATTGATCATAATTACATAGGGCTCAATTTCAGAGCCAATGCTTGTTAGTATTTTTATAAATTATCTGGATGCAGGAGTCAAATGTACATTAAGTAAGTTTGAAGATGACACTAAATTAGGAGGAGCAGTGGAGTTCCTTGATGGTAGAGGGGATGTTACAGAGAGAAGGTTTCTGAACTCAGAGAGAGGGCAGTCACTGAAAAAGTCTACCCAGGGAAGTGGTCAGAGGCCTGAGAGAGTTCAAGGAGCATCTGGGTGATCCTCTTATTCATGTAGTTTAATTTTAAGTAGCCCGGGGAAGAGCAGGGAGTTGGACTTGATGACCATTGTAGGTCTCTTCCAGCCTGAGATATTCTGTGATTCTATAATCCAGTATAAAAAAACAGCTGGGCAGTGCACAGTATGTTGTATGAACCCTTCTGAGAGTGGGAGACAGAAAACATTAACAACTATTATCAATAGCAACAGTAATGTCTTTCTGTACATATGCAATTGAGACTATATTGTGCCAGGTGCTACACATTAAAATGTAAAGAAAAAGACAAAGATAGGTATGTCTTCTGATGCTCACTAAGTACTCCCTGTCTGAAACATGATGGTAGATAGTACATTCTTTGTTTTCCTACAGCTGAATTCATTGATTTAGTCTTAGTTAAACTTCTTTGTTTAATATAAAATCTATAAATATGACATGTAGGGCTTACCCAAGGAAATCAAAATACAACTTGAAAAAAATTTACATATGTATTGAGTTAACATGAAGCTTAGCAGCAATTTTCTGTTAAATTATATTGATTTTTGCTATACTTTAGTTAAAGAAAAGTATATCCAGTGCTGCTAACCTTTTATTCGTGCTAATTACAAAGATTGTAAAGTCATGCTTTCTATGATCTGCAGACTAACATTGGTGGAGATTCTGGAAACACTGAAGATCAGTCCTGGAGCTTATAAGCAGTCCCACTAAATGTAATGAATGTTCATGCTGGCTAAGAATCACATTCCTTGGTGTATTTAACTTGTATTTAGTTTATTTTATTACATTTTATAACTTTGAAATTTTAATCTATAGATAGTAATTTTAATGCTGCAATTATCTGAATATACATTCTTGGCATGTATATTTAGAAAGCTATTGGAATGCTGTATATATCTGGAAAAAAGAGAAAGTCAAATCTGCAGCAGGCAAAAAATTGTATAAGTCTAGTCAATTTCTATTTCAGAGATGCATAGGAACTCTACATGCCATCCTGATGATATTGAGAACTTGGTATTTTGAGAAAAAAATTGGGGCCTTTCTCTACTAATTATTAGCATGGAAATAAAGCAGTCGTACTGCAGCTTCTCTCTCCTTGAGGTAGGCAGAGTCTGTAAAACACCTGCAGACAACAGGCTGAGAATTGCTGGGTAGTGGACTACTTCCTGTTACTGATCTTCCATGAAGAGGGTGATGAAGTGGCAGTACATAGTCCAAGGGTGACCAAAAACGACTTCAGGATCTTGGGGCAATGGGTAAGGGAATCTGGGGCACAAGTTGTATTATACTCTATTCTTCCGGTTGAAGACAGCAACACTGGGAGAAACAGACAGACTGAGTCTATTAATACAGGGCTCTGCGGCTGGTGTCACTGCAAAAATTTTTCGTTCTTTGACAATAGAAAGGCCTACCCAGCATCAGGAGTGCTGGCATCAGATGGGACTCACCTTTCTCAATGAGGGAGAAGCATCTTTGCTCGGGAACTGCAGTGTCTTACTTGCAGAGCTAGATGTGTCGGGAGAGAGGGACAGTGTCAGGCTTGTCCTTGTTCAGCTGTGGGATGCGAGGCAAAGGTTAGAGGGACAGGGTGCTAGCGAGGGCTGTCTGCTGCTGGATCTGAAGTCACACAGTGCTAATCACACTGAGACACACTTGCAGTCTTACAGAGATGAGCCAGGGACTCCTGAGGTAACAGGAGCCAACAGGGAAACACCAGAGAATTGTCTCAACAGCAATCAAAAGGTGTTCCTCTGGGAAGACAACATGGCCAGTGGGCCAGCTGAAGTGCCTCTACACCATGCAGTGTTTGCAACAAACTACACCATGCAGTGCATGCAGTGTTTGCAACAAAAGGAGGAATTGGAAGCCACCGTGCTTCTGCAAAGCTGTGTCCTAGCTGCTATTACTGAAACGTGGTGGGATGAATCCCATGACTGGAGTGCGGCTACAGGCTGTTCAAAAGGGACAGAGGAGGAAGGAGAGATGGAGGGGTGGATTGACTATGAAGAGCAGTCTCTGAAGAACAACCATGAGCAGGTAAAAACCTGTGGATAAGGAGAGACCAAGGCAACAAAGGCAACCTTGTGGGTGGTGTCACTACAGGTCCCTGACCAAGGGGAGCCTATTGCTGAGACCTTCTTGCTCCAGCTACAGGAGGCATCACACTCACAGGTTCTTGTCCTTCTGGGGGACTTCAATCACCTCAATATCTGCTGGAAAAATAGCACTGCAAGCTGCAGGCAATCCAGGAGACTTCTGCAATTTGTGGAGGGTATTCTTCTATCCCAGGTAATAGACCTACTGGAGGGGTTGCGTTACTGAGTCTGGTGGTCACCAACCTAAGTGACCTAATTGGGGATATCAAGATGGGAGGCAGTCTGGGCCACAGTGATCATGCACTGGTTAAGTTCGCAGTCTGGAGGGATATGAGTCAGGTAAGGAGCAGCACAGAGAGGGCATCGAGCTGTTGGAACAAGTCCAGAGGAGTGCCACCAGGTTCATTAGAGGGATGGAGCACCTCTCCTATGAGGAAAGGCTGAGACAGTTGGGATTGGTCAGCCTGGAAAAGAGAAGGCTTTGAGGTACCTAATTGCAGCCTCCCAAGAACCTGGAAGGAACCTACAAGGAAGTTGGAGAGGAACTTTTTCCAAGGGCATGTAGTGACAGACCAAGGGGGTAACTAAAAGACAGTAGGATTAGATTAGATATTATAGTGTGAATATTAAGGAAACTTCTCAGTCTGACCATTCACAAGACTCTCTGGCAGTCATACTCCCAAGGGCAGAGACTTGCACTGATGGGACCAAAGCTCCTTCACATTGAGTGTCTCTAGTGACCCAAGAGGTCCCTGCTTGGCTCCCCACACACCCCACTCACACAGTCAGACCAGGTTTCCTCACAGCAAGGTCTTACATGTCTCGTTCCATAAAGCAATTTGATCTCAGTGCAGTAATACAGAAACAGCCTGAGCTGGTGCCTTTGAGGAGAGATCCGTTGGAGAGACCCCCTAGGGAACCCCTTGGTTTTCATGCTCTCACAATTTACCCATGCCCAAGCCTTGCTCTTCCTCTTGACTCCTCTGCTCCTGCTGTGTCTCTCAATGTTCATTCACCTGGCTGACACCCCTTGTCTTCATTCCCCTTTACCCAAAATGTTGGCGGTTCATGGCCTCTTGTTTGGATTCCCATCCAGAGCTCACTCTCCACCTCAAAGTTTCTCTCAGTCTGCAGCTTGCAAACTGAGCTACCTGCACCAGATACGTTCCTCAACAGGGAGGGTGGTGAGGCACTGGAACAGGCCCAGAAAAACTGTGGATGTCCCATCCCTGTAGGTGTTTAAGACTGGGTTGGATTGGGCTCTGAGCAACTCGACCTAGTGGAAGGCATTCTCGCGCATGACAGGATGATTGAAACTAGATGATCTTTAAAGTCCCTTCCAACGCAAACCATTCGATGATTCAATGATTTTATGAAAGGCTCAAGACATCTTTACAGGCAGAAAACAGGTTAGGGAGACTGGAAAGGCTTTCTTGATGATGCTGTTTTTATCATAGTATTCCATCTCCATAAATTATGATGCTCACCTGGTATTTAATGTCTTTGTCTAACCCCAACATAAGCTGCTTGACTGACAAAGTAAAAGATATAAAAAACTACATCTACAGATATGTTTTGGCAAGTACTATATCAAAATGCTTTCCTTGAGGTTCTGAAAATTTTAGTCAAGATCAGATTACATGAGAAACAAATATCACTAATGAATTTATCTTAAGCTCCTATATTTAGCAGAAATTTCTTGCAGCATTAGAAATCCTAGCATACAAGTACCATGCCCCCACATTAACCATCAAACATAAAATGGTAAAATGGCTATGGAAGTGAAGTATCTGTGAGAAGGTCTTCACCTTTTCTCTGAATTTTGGAAACTTTCCAGTTGAGTAGGAATCTTGTATCTTGAGAAACATATTATGGAAACATTAAGAATCAAATTTTGATAGCCTTTGACGAAATGGAAGAGTGAAAGCATTGAGTTTGCAGTGCTTTCCTATTACCTGTTAGCCACCCAATAAAAAGTGTGCTTTCGTCAAGTCTCATACAGTTTAATATTTTCATTCTAGGCTGGTATCACAGTTGCGATCTGAAATACTTGGAAAGCCTTGTAATGTCCAGAGGATGCCTTTTTAAATGGACAGGTGTGTCAACACTTCCAGAAACAATTCCATCCATTACCTGCATGTGGTTCTTCTTGAATCTAGATGAGAAGTCTGTGGAAGGTCATCTGAGATGTTATGGCAGCCCTGAAGAAAGCTCTCACTCTTTGGGAAGGACATTCTATTGCATCAGGATTAGGCACTGTGGGTACCCAGCCATAGGAGCCTGCAGTGCTTGGCAGCTGTGGAAATTCAATTTTTGTTGAATAGGGCCATTAACGACTAACAAAAGAACCATGTGCTTCAGTTAATATTAACAGCAGAACTCCAACGGGGTGCTTAGAGATGCAAAAGTCATGATAAGTTAGAGCACATCTAATTCAAAGTAACATTTATTGCAACCTGATTGTAACATTGGTAGTAAATCCTGAACAATTTCTTCTCTGAACAGTGGGAAGTGTAAATTCTGGCAGACAAAGGATATCTGGGATTCTGTCCATTTCCCATAAAAAATGCAAACCATTTCTCTGATTATGACATGAGAGACAGATTAATTGAAACTGCTTAGCAGAAGATCTCTTGAATATTCATAGACTGTGAGGTACTGTGTAAGACAGACATTCAAATACAGTTAACAAAATTAAAACAATATACTATGTTTACCAAGAGATATGATCTTACCTTTTTAAATAAAAAGCAAATCCAGGCTTGTGCTTGATTATGGACAGAAAGATTTTTTAAAAGTATGAGAATTTAAGATTACACTCTATCAAAGCAGTCATTAATGTAACACAGAGTTCAAATCTCCAGTGCCAAATACAGAAATCAGTTGTCAGTGGATAAAAGCTCTACCACACCTTCTATGAATCTTTGCATGCCAATTTTTAATGTTTGTAAATGTAGATCAGACTTATTCTGGCATTATCATAGAATCACAGAATTGTGAGGGTTAGAAGGAATCTTTGGAGATCATCCAGTCCAACCCCTCTGCCGAGGAAGGGTCACCTAGAACAGGTTACAGGAAGGCATCCAGGTGGGTGTTGAATGTCTCCAGAGAGGGAAACTCCATGACCTTGCTGGGCAGCCTCTTCCAGTGCTCTGCCACCCTCAATATGGGGGCACTTATCTTGCTGTGAAGTCACAATCAGGCCTTATAAGTGAGAGAAGTCACAGTGGTGTTTGCTTTTTGTTTCATTAGGAAAAGGTGCACTGAAGCTGAAGGACTCAGTTCTAGAAAAAATAGCAATTTTGTCCATTTTGTGGAAAAGTTACCTAGCTCATCTCTCATTAAAGAGTGTTCAGTTAGCACTTTGGTGCCTTCCATAATATCTTCAGAAGTTATTCAGTACGTCAAGAAGGTCTTGCATCTGAACACAATGGATCTTCCTCCATTTGAAAAAGAAGATAATCCAAAAAGAGCTGGAGTTTCAGTGATGCCCGAGATATTTTTTTGTTTTTATGCTTTTTAGATTAGTAGTATTTTAGTTTTATACTTTTATATATTAGTACCCCTGTAATCCTATAACCTCTATCCTGTAACCTTGTATCCCTTTCCTACAGACAGCACAGAACCAAGTTATCAGCCTTTAAGAATTCCAGAGTTAGACTCGATAAGCTGTTGAAGTAAGCAGAGAACCTCCAATAGAAGTTTGCCACAAGGAATAGTGTGACAAAATTCTGCTTTTCATTGGAGAATATTTCAAAACTATGTTACCCCTATAATAGTAGAAGCATGAACACCTTCACAGAATTTTTTACCCTTTTGTACCCTTTTTACCTTTGTGTAACTTACACTTGCTGGAACCCCGCTCGGCAGGATTGGGCCCAAAGCCTGCGCAGCGGAGGGGGGGTCCCGGGGTTAACCCTGGGAAGGCTTTGCTTTCTCCAAATCCTTTAATAAATTTTTACTTTTTACCCTCTTATTTCGGCCTCAGCCTTTATTTTCCAAAGAGATAAGGCATCATCAGGATCTTGCCTGGATGTGGGCTTTATGAGGGATCTAGAATTGTCACAAATGATGTCTACATCCAGGTGTCACTTTCTGCTAATTGGATTATGACCACTGAGATGAGAAAGTTGCCTCTAGTGGAAACCACATGTCATGGTTTCCTCCCAGCCAGCAGCCAAACCCCAGGCTGCTGCTCACTCACTCTTCTGCCAGCAGGATCGGGGAGAGAATGGGAAGGGTAAAAGCTGGAAAATTCCTGGGTTGAGATAAAGACAGTTTAATAGGGAAAACAAAATCCGTGTAGACAAGCAAAGCAAAGCAAGGAATGAATTGGCTGGTTCCCATCGGCAGGCAGGTGTTCAGCCATCTCCAGGAGGGCAGGGCCCCATCATGAGTAATGCTTACTGGCATAGAAAAACATCATTACTCCAAACGTTCCACTCTTCCTCCTTCTTTCCCCCAGCTGTATGTAGTGAGCATGATGTCACATGGTCTGGAATATCCCTTTGGTCTGTTTGGGTCACCTGTCCCAGCTATGTCTCCTCCCAATCTCCCATGCACTCCCAACTTTCTTGCCAGCATGGAAGTACGAAAAGCAGAAAAGCCTTGGCTCTGTGCAAGCCCTGCTCAGCAATAACAAAACCATCTCTAGATTATCAACCCTGTGTTCAGCACAAGTCCAAAATAGAGCCCATACTAGCCACTATGAAGAAAACCAACTCTACCCCAGCCATAACCAGCACATTATAATTCTAGGGTGGAATTAAAGGTTGAATTTTGTTTTGCACGCTGTGCCTCGGGTACAAAATAGAATAGGAGAACTGACTGAGTTGCTTTTACTATAGAACTGCAGGTTTCTCTTGCAAAAATAAAACCAGATGCTTTTTGGGAGCTCTGCTGATTTTTCTTAAGAATTTTAGAATGTTTAATGTAATAAATGTAATAAATTTATATAAAAAAATTATAAAAAAATTTTTTTTAAAGGAGTGTCATAAGTTATGTCAAAGTAAAAATGCTAGATGCTATTCCTCAGACTCTGATGATTCTAATGTTACTTTTTTTGACAAATGTTAATGAAGAAAGAGACTATCCATTGTTTTCATTAAAAATGCAGTGGAATTTGGGTATACAAAATAATTTTGTCTACTTGCCCAGCAAGAAAAAATTAATGAGGTTTTCACTTTAATAATTTCAAATCAAAATTCAATAAAGAATAGAGTTTTCTCTTTAAAATATCCATTTTTTCTTTATTATTTCCTTATCCTTTCTTCAATTCTTTGACAACCGTGGAGATAGGTCCAAAACTGAAATTGCCTTTGGAGCTTTGTTTATGTTTCTGCTTTTTCAGTCAATCCACATCATCAGTTCAGGTGCCTTTGATATCTCTTTCAGACCTTTTAAGAGATCATACTATCATTCTTTCTCTCTGTCTCTTCATTCTTCTTTACGATCTACCTCCATGGAGATACAACTGCTTTGTACTCAGATTTTTTTCCTAGACTTTTTTTTTCCTAGATGATTTTGCTAGAGGATGGATGTGTGGAGCACTCATATCTTAGGACCATAAAAAAATGAACCACCCAGGTCATTAGGTAAAATTATTTTTTGAACACTGTGGTGAAATAGATTTAGCAAGGATATCCCAAATTTACAGCTGAAGAGTGGCGAAGACGTACAGCTTTCAGTGTTTCCAAGGCATACTGTCTTCTGGAGGTGCAGACATATGTGTGCTGAAGTTTTTAAAAATGCTAGCTTTCATGCTTGTATAATATTGCAAGGCAGTGATATGCAAAGACCTTTTGAAGAATCTGCAAACATGACTATATGCTTTAACAAGTGCTTGCAATCTCATGGCTCCGAGAGGCACAGCTCCGAATCAAGCAAGAAATCTTTCAGAGTACCAGGAACTGAAGCCTTCAGCATATAGCCATGGCATTAGCTTCCTTCTCTTTGATAATCACAGTTTGAATTCAGTTTTAATGAAGGTGCAGGATTACAGTTATTTTATCTTAGATGGTTTGTTAATTCCTGGTTGACAACACATTTTCTAATGCCACAGTAATAACTTCAGCACATATAGGAACTGTAATCATGCCAAGACATCCTGTCAGATTTTTCAGAAACCACACAGGAGTTAAACAGGACTGTGTGCAAGGCCAGACTAGCAAGTAGAAGCCAGATAAAACATCTGAGCACTCAGATTTGATTAAAGGGCACAGAATTGGCAGCATCCTTGATCTCTCAGCAAAGAATTACATTGTGAAGAGGTGAAGCGGCACCATAATATAATATAATTTAATGTGGAAGAGCTGATATTTCATTAGCAGCCAATGATTTGGAAGAATGTTTTCAACACATTGCTTTTGAATAGGTTATATATTAAATCCATATAACTAACAGTGCTTAACTAGGTCTGAAGGATGGTTACAGCATCTGTCATTGACAGATTCCAAAATGACTGTCTTGGAGAAAGAAAGAAAAATGAGATATCTTGGGAATTTGACTAAAATTGGCTGAGAAAGTTGTTTTGACTGGTGACTTCAACATATGAAATTCTATAATACTGGGGCTGGTTTTGGAAAGCAGGAAAACAGTTATTTTCTGATTTTTCCGGGGTTTGAACACATTATTTCTAGTTAGTAAGTTGTGAATAAGAAAATGTTCTCTTTTTAAAGTGTGGGGGTTGTTTTAGTTATTTTTGTTCTTGTAGACTAAGTCTTTGCTCTTAGAGGAGTATGTCCTTCAGAATTTTGATAAATTGTAGTATTCAACCCATCAGATATCAAGAAAACAAGAGTCATTGTGGGGGAACAAACTGCTGAAGCAGAGCAGTTTGATCTGGGAAGCAGTGCAGAATTGTTACAGATGGTACAACAGCAACTGTGAGAAGAACAGGCTGAGCAGGAGCCACAGCCCTCCTGAGAACAGAACACATCTTCTCTGAGATAGAGGGTGTATCCTGCTTGCTGCTGATAGATGCAGAGCCTTAGCCAAGAATAAGTAACAAAATGTATTGGGACTAGTTGAACAGCTCATAGACAATATGCAAATGGAAATTAATTATTATTACATGTGGAGCTTAGGAAAGTATAAGTATCTGTAAGCACTTGCCAATAGTGATCAAAGTGTCTGGATAATCAAAGTGTCTACCAATAAACATCCTTGCAACATCCCTGCTTGGTCTGTGCTTTGAAAATCGTAGCAAGTTATGAGGATGGTTCAGGTAGAGTTCCAAAACTTGGTGAGTTTGAACAGGACACCTCATAGGTGGTTTATGGATTTTTACTTGATTTTCAGTTGACCTAGCGGGTTCTATAGCTATCCTTCTCTCTCTCCACACCCCTCCCTGCCACTTTCCTTCCTCCTTTTGTTCCTTTCTCTCTTTTTCTTCTTCCTGATGGACCTTGACACTATGACAGTCTTAAGCTGTGCACTGTTTCTTTCATGCAATACATTTTAAGCATTTTGAAGGACCTTTTTAATATGCATTAAATGTATTAAAATGCATTATATTTTTGATAATACCTCCTGTCTAGGTTCAGTGGTGTTCTTCATTAATGTTACTGTAGCTGTTGGGTAAATAGAGTTGTGTCCTAAACAGCCTCAACACCTTGTGGTATGGAGCAGATGACTGGTTTGTTTTGTAAAATCATGTGAAGGGTTTTTCTAGGCTGAGACAAAAGTCTGTCAGGCCAGGAGTTGGAAGTAGAAGCCTGGAAGTGCCTGCAGGACACGGAGGGCACCATGGTGTAGCAGCATAGTAAGTACACCTCCTCCAAAACAAGGTCTCAGTTTTCAGCAACCTGTAGCTTGGGGATGTCTGTCTTTTTATTTAATAGCCTGGTGGTTTTTTACTCTTCTATCAAGTAGTCCGCTTGCTTTGTGGATGCCTGTAAGTCACAGTGCATGGTGGGTGGCAAGGGTTTCCAAGGATTGACTGATGTGATGAATGCCCATTTGAGAGGGTGACGAGTGCAGAGGAGCAGGGTGCACAGGCAGTACCTTGGTTGTGTCATTTGCTTTGTCAGTCCTTGGGATAGAAAAGGTTAGGCAAAGTCTGTTCTTCCATTTCTCCAAGTGGCTTGTGACTTTGCAGGTCTCTCCCAGCAAACCCTTCCCCACTTTTCTCCAGTCTAAAGAGACCTTGTTTATTTAGTAACTTCTTAGGCAGATATTGCGTTGTACCCTATACAATCTATTTTGCTCCTTCTAGCTTAGTCCTTTTGGACACAGGTACAGAATTACGTGCAACATGAAAACATTGATGTCCCATGGATTTGCACTGAGGCATATCATTCTCTGGTTTTGTTCACTATCCTTTTTTGAGGCACCATGCTTTTATGAAGTTAAGGCTTCTCGCCACCCTATAAATTACTGACCTGAGGTAACTGCAGTAGGATGTCTGCTATTTGTAACATCACAGCTATCATATTCTTTCCCCACAGGCTGAGTATTAAATTGTCTTGTGTTGCTATCTGTCTTTATGCTGAATCACGTAAATTGTCTAAAAATTAATGAAGCTTCAGACATTATACCTGTTTCTAACAGATATTGTGAGTTACTCAAGTATTGTATTATATTATACTCTATGAATGCAAAAATTGGCATTATAGGGTCAGTATGAGCTTGCTGCCTCACAATATAAAGAGAAATTGCTACTCTTTGGACAGCCTCATGGCTTTTTGTACAAGTTCAATTTTCAGGTCAGAAAAATCAGAAAGTAAAAACACACGCCATTCTAACCACAACAAAACCCTTGTCTGTGCATAATATTCTGTCTCCTGGGTATGAATAGGTATTAATTAAAAAAAATTGAATGTTTTCTCCAATTCAAAATAAACAAAAAGTTATTTGAGTAAAGAAAGACATTATTTATATTTTGAATGTCTACACTAATAAAAACCTGGAATGTCTAGTTTGCAATCAAAAGGAAATTTAGATTATGTTAAATGATATACAATTGTTTTAGATAAATATTATTTTATAAGTGCTGTGCCAGCTAAAAAGTGCTTTCTAGCTTCAGGCGTAAAATAAGATTCTTAGTATTAGTTACCCATCTGCGTGTACATGCTGCCAGCATTCAGTGATGCAGCAGAACTTGTCTTCTATTTGAAAGGGCTGTTTTGATGTACGCTATCTCTGGGCAACACTGCAGAAATCATTGATGTTTCATGAGGCACCTTAGCTTCCTCCCAATATTGTAGGAACACCATAGATTTTAATTTGGTATGTAAATTGTTTAGTTTGTGAATTTTTACATAGATTTTTTTCCCTGATAGAAAGTGTTTCTCTGAAGTACAGTATTAAAAAAATAATTTCCCCATTGTTATTTTGTTCCAATTTTAGTGGACTATTCAGAGATTATGGGCATTTTGTAGCATTTACAAGGGACACGGAAGTGGATATGAAGTAAACGAAATGAGAAAGAAAATACAGCATGAGATTGCATTGGAATAGGGAAAATACTGTAAAATGTCAACTCCATTTTAATTACTGCAAGTCTCTCACTAACTTACTTTCCTACATAAAACTGCCCTCTCCAGAAACTTCCAAAAAAAGATTGCTAAAAGTACTAGCAATTGTATCCACTAAGTTTAGTGTCCCACAGAGACTAAAATCTGTGGATCCACACACATTCTCTTTGATGTCCAAGTTTTAGCTGCCTTTTTGTTTTTTGTTTGCTTTGTTTTGTTTTGCTTTGCTTTGTCTCTTAAGATTAAGCAAATACCTTGTCTACTGTCATGACTGTTTTAAGTTTGTGTGATCTTGTAGGATACATTTCCTACAGAAAAGAAAGTCACTGCATCTCTCGTGGACACTATCCTAATTTAAAATTCAGCACCTCCATGGAGCTTGGCTGTGACATTACATGGCCAAGTACAGGCTTGCACTTGCTCCCTGTGGTAGGAGGGCATGTCTTCAACTAACTTTTTGGCCAGCTGTCAATATTTTCCTGGTACAACTGTCAATTACCTGGTTTAAAGTGAGCAATTATATGCTAGCCCAAGTTATCACACTCTAACCCTGGTATGAATACCCTAAAATATAAATGTACACTCGAATTTTTGGGGAGAACCCAGAATATTTTTGTTGAATGCTTTCTGGGTGAACTGATGCAGTCAGCCTCCTAGCAAATGAGAAGACATTGTGCTTGATGATGATGATATATAACACTAGTTAGTGTTAAAGTCATTAGTGGCAGTGTGTTGTCTTTGCTAAATAGTGACTCATGTAGAACATCTTTACTGCATTATGAAAAGCTTTCAGTATAATTGTGTCACCTTTTGTTGATTCAAAAAAAAATTACAACCTTGTAGTATTCATGGTTTAGCTCTTTCATGCCTTAGAGGTAACTTGTCAAACAAAAGTCAACAAATGGTTTGCAAGGAACTACAATAAGAAACAGATTTTATTCTTGTTCTGTGCTCAGGTCTTGGCCACTCTCTTTACCATGATCTGATATCACCTGTTCAACCCTTATGTAAAACACGGACAGCTGGTTGGATTTCTCTTGTGACCTTAGAAGAACATCATTAACATGATACAGCATTTGTGAGCTGCTAAAGACCAAATGGGCAATTGAACCACTTGTAGCAAAAGTGCTGTGCTCTTTGATATAACTTTGATATATCTGGGTTTGAATGTTAGTTTTAGAGTTTTCATATAAGTGTGCTTTCAAGAAAATACATTGTTTTGACAATGCAAACTCTGGATATGTTTACATCAACTGGATATCTTGCCTCTCCTTAAAAAAAGGAATGCAGAGGTTCTAAACTGGAAAAGGGAATTTTAAATAACAGTCTTAGTTTGTGAAGGTGAACATTGCAGGTGTGAACATTTTCTGTGTTTTCTCATCCCCATTATTTCTGTACAAGGAAAATGACAAAATTCTGATGAAACAATTACTTTTCTTCATAATTCTCTCAGGAGTTAGGAGTAACTCTTCTTTTCTAATTACCAGGGTGGCTCTTTGTTACTGTCACTTTTAATTGTATTGGTCAAAATACTGATAAACTCAATGTCACTGCTTTGGTACAGCAGGCTTACTTCAGAACTTTTAACCTGTTCATTGATGAAGAAGCAGGAAACACTTTAACTGTTTTATGAGTCAGAAACATTTTTTGGGTCTCTTTCTTGTCACCAGTTATGCACGCTGGCTGCCACTTATTTCTCCCACTCAACCAAACACTAGGTAGACCTTTAGCTTTAATAGATTTTGGACTGGAATGCTGTTGTGCTTTCCCCAAAATGTGTCTTGAATGGAGTGTGAGGCACTTGAAAATAGTCTTTCTTGAATATATTAGGTACATATGCTGGTAGATTATGAAGAGCAAATATATTTTAAATCATGTGTTTTTTGGAATTCTTTTATAAATGACTTTTTAAAGAAAAAGTATTTTGTAACAGTTTTATAAGTAATTGCTTAGATCTCACAGTCCCTTGAGAAGTCACGAGAGCTCTATCTATTGTTTTGCAATAACTGAAGGTGTGCATTTTAATTAGAGCTTTTTATTTACTAATTTTAAAGAACTACTTTATTCCTAAGGATATTTTCTTCCAACCAAAATGTCTCAATGGAGTTGAAAGTAACTTCACAGCATGACTGTGGCATAGCTAACTAGCCCAAAGGCCAGAGTCCCAGATGAGTGGGAGGGAAATTGAGGTCATCCCCTTAATCTTCGTGGCAAGAGTTAAACTGCCACCTTGCTGTATATTATTTAAATTCTCTTTTGTAGCCAAATCCAAAAGAAAATATGCTGTCTCAGCTGCAACTGCTTAACGTATGTCAGTGCTTGATCATTTTTTTAGTCATAGGCCTTTTAACAAATGCAGATCCCAATACTTACTTTAAGGTCAAAGAAGTACAGGGGACATTCCCTATGGAGGTGTCCTGAAGCGTGAAGAATATCTAAGTAGACCTTTTCACACTCCCTTCTCTTGCAAACTTCCTGCTGTTCAACTACTCCTGTGCCATCCATGCAGCAAATCTGCTGTACATACAGGGAGGCTGTCCTCCTTCTGTGGTAGGGAAGTGAGCTGGATTTGCTTTCAGTCTTTGTTTTTTTACTCTAGAGGAAGTAGCAGAGGCAAACAGGGAGCTGAAGATTGTTTCTCTAAGTTGGTGTCTATTTTAACTGACTTGTTGCATTCCCCACTGTAGTTGCTTTCCTTGTACGTATACTTTCCTTTCACGTTGGCAGACTTCTGTATTCTTTCCACCATCCGCTTTTATTCTCATTGCAGAAGTTTTAAGTGTCTTTTTCCCAGTAAAAAGTGGCTGTTCAGCAGCCTTTGAGCTTGTCATCATAGATTTAAAAGGAAAAATTTACTGGCTTGTTTTCTCCTTACTCTTTGGCATTGTCCAAGTGCAGCTGGCTTCTGCAGATGTTTTCAGAACAGAGCTAGTGACTTCTAAAACCTTGCAAATATCATCAGTGTTACAAGTTTCTACTTTGCTTAGAGCTGCATCACACAAGATACATCTGTCCTTTGCAAGACCTGGCTGCATTCCTTGTCTTCTTGAATATAACCTTCACCTCATTGTAAAGATATGTTTTCTCATAGCAGTAGAGTAAGTAAACGTGTATCTGTTATTGATCTTGGAATGGCCTTTCTAATGCAAAAACCGTGGTTCCAAATAAGCTGTGTGTTCCATTCACAGACTAAACATGTTTTTCTAATTACCTTTGTATACTTTTATACTGCATGGATTTGCAGCTGAACTTCTCGTTAAGTCTCTTTTTTTAATTTAAAATTTTCTTTCCCTTCTTTTGTGTTATTTTAATAACACAATATCCTTTTGTGTTATTCCCTGTTGTCTATTTCCTTCCCCAGCTTTCTCCATTTAATTCCTTTCAACTGAAGAACACTTCTGCACATGAATGTCTTCCATATCTCCTTTCTTCTTCTGGCTCTGAGGGTTACCATATTCTACAAAGCATTTTTTGCACACCACATCTGCCAAATGCTTTACCTTTTGAGCTTTTGAAGGAAAGCATGCTAGATTAACAGAAATGCTACTGACAAATACCGTTTATTCTGTTACACCCACTCATTTGTTAGTGGCTGATTACGGTATAGAGAACAAAGGTCATATATTCGATAGCTGGTATCTGTGTAGGCAACCCTGTACATATTTCTGACCGTTGCTAAGCAAATAGTAGTAAGTGGAGTTTAGTCCTTGGCTGAAGAACTTTACTGCCTAGAGTATGCATCCTGTGTGGAGATTTGTATCCCCAAATCCTGAATGATGTAAAATCCCAAAAAGTTAGAGCATTTGTTTTTCATTGTTTGTTTGAGTTTTGTTTCAAAATAATGAGACTCTTGCTAGTGATGTCAGACCATGTCTCCTACCTTTAGAACAGAAGTGTTCTGTCACTGGTGGTCAATTTAAAAAAGAAACTGTAGTGGGAAGTCAGCCTAAAGCCCATTGCTTTCCTTACCTTTTGGAGATTCTTACCTTTTGGGGACAGTGTTTGACCTAAGCTTTATAGGAAATAAAAGGTATTTCAAATGCTGACTTGGCAGTGTCTCAGGAAAGAGCCAAGATACCACTGATGAAAGTGAACAGTCCTGGTAGCTTCAGTCTTTGACTCCAAATGTAGAGAAGCCAATGCTACATTCAGAAAGGAAAGCTTTCTTCAGACTGACTGCTCTTGTAAATTAACAAGAGGGACAGAATGACATTGGATTTGTTACTAATTATATTTGTTTTTTGTCTTATACTTTTATAATTTCATGTACCTTTTAAAAATTCTTATGAATAAACCTACTGTGTTATTTTTATTGCTTAAATATGTTCTTATGTAAAAACATCTGGTTTTCATACAGAGGAGTGGATAACATGGAAGAGATAACATGAAACAAGCAAAGAAAAGGAAGACACAGGTCTGCTTTATATTCCTTTATTTTGGGAAACTGGCCCTAAGTGGGATGCTGCAAGGGACAGCATTGGTGTATCTCAATAGCACCAATTGTATTAAAGAGATTGTGATGTTCCCAGTGTGTGGAGCACTCTCCTTGGAAGAGCTATGCTAGATTTCTTGAGCTATTCCATACAGGCTTTGCCTGATTTGGATTTTGTCATTTGTAAAAATGGTATTTTAAATTGCTTTCTTTTCTTCTAGAAACACAGATTTTAAGAGGGTGCTTACAACTAGTCTAGGATTTGATATGACAGATATTTATATTTAATGCAGAGCAAAACACAAAATACACTTAACCTTTATTCGGTTGCATTGTAAATGTATTCTACTTTCTTTCAACTGAAGTGAATTATATTAATAACTTGTTATTGTTAAAATGTCAAGAGTATTTTCTTTCTCTTTGAATTATCATTTCTTTGCTCAGGGTATTGGGTTTTGCTTATCGCTCCTGACATGGAAAGGAAGAAATGTAATCTTATGTGAAATGTTCAGACTTCTCCTGAATAGGTAGGTTATTTCTTTTAGATTAGCTCAAGTAATAGTTACAGAGCTGACATACAGAATGTGGAAGGAGACAGGAACCAGACAATGCACTGAAACTGAAACACTTTTTCACTTAAAGATACAGCCTCCCTGGGACTAATAGAGTGAAGAGCGCAACATGTCAGGCATTGCTGTATGTGGCACTTCTTTTTATTTTCACCAAGCTGATTTCAAGCATGTAACTTTTATTTTATTGTGACATTATCAAAATCATTTACATTCACCTTGCATAGTTGAATTATACCTGTTTGGGAATGAAGTTGGAGAGGTTGAGGAAGAAAAAAAGTACCATAAGGAGTTTTGAATTTCATTCCATCTCTTCAGCTAATGAAAAGTATTGCCTATAAAGTATTTGGTTAATCAGATAGACCTTGCCTCTCACCACTTCAGAAACAGGTCATTGTGCCTCTGAAAGGATTGTGTAGGCAACCAAATTCCCACATTGTGGGAAATATGTTAATCCACTGTCAGTCTGGAAAGGCTGAGGACTCTGTGTTTTTATGGTTGAGAACAGCCTGACTTACAAAGTGAAGAGAAATGTGAAGTTGAACCTTTGAATAATGTTTATTGTTTATGAAATCTATGGGATACTCCTTCTACCGGAAATCTATGAGCTACTCCTTCTAATGATTTTACTCCAGCAAGCCAAAACAAATTAAAATTGCTGTCTTCATCAGAAACTCAGTTTGTTTCAAAGATGGAGGTAAGGTTTCACTTCAAATTAGTGTCCTTCATTCCAGCTTCATAAAAAGTAGTGCTGCTTTATATTCCGTCAGCAAGGACAATCTGGCTACAAGGCTGGCAAAGTTTTCCTTCCTGCACAGTTGGTTCAAGCCAACATATATTTTTACATGCTCATTTTCAAACTAATTAAAGCTTTCAACAGCAGCTATTGCATTTATAAAACTATTGGTGAAAGAGCAAGGTCCAAGGTAACATTATTTCTTTGCATTTTTCTTTAAAGTAAACATTGAGGCCTGACACTATTAGTAACAGTTTTGTTTTCCTGGTTCAGTGGTTTATTTAAATATTTATTAGGTATAATTTCAAATTTATTAAATTGAAGAACAAAGTCCTACACCTGGGTTGTGGCAATCCCACACACCCACAGTCTGGGTGGAGAAGGGATTGAGAGGGGCTCTGCTGAGAAAGACTTGGGGGTGATGGTTGATGGAAAACTCAACATGAGCCGGCAACAGGCACTCACAGCCCGGAGAGCCAAGAGCATCCTGGGCTGCATCAGAAGCAGTGCGGCCAGCAAGGCAACGGAGGGGACTCTGCCCATCTGCTCTGCTCTGGTGAGACCCCACCTGGAACACTGCATCCAGCTCTGGGGTCCCCAACATAAGAAAGACATGGAACTGTTGGAGCAAGTTCAGAGGAATCCACAAAGTTAACGAGAGGACTGGAGCATGTGCCCTACAAAGCCAGACTGAGAAAGCTGGAGCTGTTCAGCCTGGAGAAGGGAAGGTTGTGTGGAGACCTCATAGCAACGCTCCAGTATCTGAAGGGGACTACAGGGAATCTGGAGCAGAACTCTTCATCAGGCTTGGTAGTGACAGGACAAGGAGTACTGGGTACAAAATGAAAGAGGGGAAATTTAGGATAGATATTAGGAAGAAATTCTTTACTGTGAGGGTGGTGACGTACTGAAACAGATTGCCCAGGGAGGTTGTGGATGTCCCAATTCTGGCAGCATTCAAGGCCAGGTTGGATAAGGCTTTAAGCAATCTGGTCTAACGGGAGATATCCCTGCCCTTGGCAGTGGGGGTTGGGACTAGATGATCTTTAAGGTCCCTCCAACCCTTAACATTCCATAATTTTGCCAATGAAAGCAATGTAAAACTAGATCTTAGGTGGTGTCAGAAATTTTCATAAGCTGTCTTATCTATAGGAAGCCTGCATATACTTTGAAACTACTGGTGTGATTTCTTTTGTGATTTTAAATTCTGAGGAAATACCATTGTCAATCTCAGCCTTTTGTTTTGTTTTTATGACCTCATAATTTCAAAACTAAAACTGTAAATGGGAATACTATTGTGAGTTGGTGAAAGCAACACTAAAACCTCATGCTGGCCCAACCACCAAAACAAACAAGCAAACAAACAAACAAAGAAAACAAAAAGTATGCCTTTTATTTTAAAATCACTGTCATGTATTGTTGCATAGTAGACAAGGAGGTTAAAATAAAGCCTTGGTTTACATATTGCAGAGTCTGGGTGAAGTTCTGAGTGTAATCGCATTTGGGAACTTTGAGGCATGCTTCCTATTTCTTTAACAGAAATGCAAAAATATGAAATCAATTTACCCTCCATAAATTTTGTGCTGGATGTCTGATATTTGCAAGTTTTACTGGATCCCCGTGGGATGGAGAACATATTATAGAGAGTTACTGCTTTAAAATATTATCCATTGTCAACGAGAGATTTTTTCGAAGTGTACTTGTGATTTCTCCCCCCTACCCAGCCCAAGGAAAGGAATGAACTGAATATGTTTTGGAAAGCTTTGTTCTTAGTTACTGGAAGGGATGTTAAGAAGCATTTTGCCAGTTCTTAAATCATATTGCAGATAACAATTACTTGTCATTGAATGTACCTGGAAGAGAAAGCATGGAAACAGCAACTGATTCTACCATCTTATTTTGTAATATTAAAGGCACCTATAGTACCGCCCCTTAGTTGTGAGCCTGTTTGAACCGGGAAATTAGTCCTGTTCTTTGTGTTTCCCTGAAAATTTCCCAAATGAATTGGCCAAGATTTTATTAAGGCCATATTTATACTGTGTTCAAACCCTCTTTATAATGGCATAATTTGAAGTTAAAGATAGTTGATGAGTTGGTTTTCTTCCTAAGATTAAATGCTTCCATGAATATAAACAGAAAAATCTTGCGTTCTTGTTTCCACCCAATAAAAAACATCATTTTTTGAGCTTAAAAATACTAAGAAAAATACAAAAAATTATATATTTCTAAAATGGTTTGTAAATAAACAAGCTTCCATCTATTATCTACTTATAAGAATGATCCTTTTTAAAATCAGATTTATTCTTTTTTAATGTCTTGGACAAAATAATTTGCTTGTGGGATAGAACTGCTGGAGGAAAATTCTTACTTAACCTGCCAGAAAATGTCTTAGTGAGTGGTTAGGCAGCCCAAAGAAGCACAATTTTTATTTGTAAAAATGTGTGTGTTTGTAAAAATCAGTTTTGGAATGAACAGCTGTCTGGACATTTCACATACTAAATAGTAAATAACTGAAGCCCTGGATTTATTTAATACTACTGCTTGAGTGGAAAGTCTTGTGTTTTATATATGGGGCCAAGAGCCATAAAATCTTGGACTGTGGTCCCCTTTTTGATGCTGAGTGACCTTAATAATTCTTTGCACTTACATAGCACTTGGCAAACATTATTAATTTAAACTTCACAGAGTCTCTGCGAGGTACAGAGGTGTAATTATCTGACTTTTTTCAAGTGTGAGAATTGAGACTCATAGAGGTTATGCTCTGCAATAAAACAAGCTCAGAAAGAGGGTGGAAACCCAGGTCACTTGGCACTTATTCCTGAACCTAATCTGCTGGGGTACTGCTTAAAGCCTCAGCTCCTTAGCCTAGCACATGGGGTTAATGCTGCTTTCCAGTCTAGCTGCTGATGCTGAACTGTGTGCCAGGGAGATAAGAAAGATACAGATCTGTAGCATGTGTCTTCTGTGGAGGGTACCACTGACCTGCTTTGAATGCTTAGGAAATTTCTTGTAGTCAAAGATGGGCAATTCTAACTCAGAAGGCAGCAATGGAATGTTGTCTTATCTTAACAGATATTGAAAATCCAAGGGAGGTTGCCACAAATACACTTGAAGAGGATGCAGAGCAGGGCACTAGACTGACTTTGCACAAGAAGGACCTGACGTTCTCTTGATTACTCACTGAATGAGTCTGAGGCAGTTGTCCTTTTTGAGCCTCAGATTTCTTCTTGCATGTTCTTAATTTGCTTTTAAGTAATTCTGTGTTGCCAAAACATGAGTCTAGGAAATGTTGGATTTTAGTGCGGTGTTTCATGGCTTTGAGATTAATCTGAGTGAATTTCTAGTGCAGAAGCTTTTACCTAACTAAGGCTTTCACTTATTTGCTTGTGGTTCCTAAGAAGGGCCAAATTGCTGAAATCAGAAGACAAGATGACATCATGTGAATGTGCAACCAATTTTTATTGCCAGAATCTCCGTCTGATGGGGGTGCCTGTGGGTGGCCAGTTTTCTGGAGGGGCAACAGCCCGTCTCTGAGCTGCCAGCTCATACACTGTGAAGTTTGTAATTCCTGTGCTTCATTTGAAGGCATTGTGGAGCAGAAAGAAAGAAGCAATTTTAATTTACCTTTCTGACAGGTTCTGACTGCCAGCTATAGAACAGGTGTAATGGTATGGCTGATTTATAACGAGCTTCACCAACCTGCCAAAGTGCCCTGAGTGCACCATTCTAAAGTCATATGTCTTTTCCTCCCAGTTTATATGGGTTACCCCTGGATCCTGGTGTTTCCCTTACTAAAATAACATTTTGCTTTCTGTGGATAAATTTTCTGATAATAAAATACACTATTCCTTTGCAGGATTCAATAAAACACTTCTATTTCTTCCTGTGGGTTTCTTTTTTTTACCTTATGTTTTGTTTCATTCTGATTTTGTTGTTTTGGGGGTTTCTTTTTTGTTCCCCCAATTAACAGTATTTCCTTTTGAAACAGTGATTTTATTTGCTATGCATACCTACATTTCGTATATGTTACCTATTCATAATAATTTTGATGTAGTGAGTTATTTTTTATACAAGTCGGTTCCCTTTGTATTGTCAAAGCCTTCTGTTCTATCAGTTTTCCAGTAAATTATTATTTTCTCTCTATTACTTTACATGCTGTAATTTCTTTGTTATCTATAAAATAAAGGTAGGCTTAGTTTACTCCTTTCATCACTGCCAGAACGTCAGTGAATGAACTGTAGTTCCTCTCATTACCATAGCTTTGTTCTGCTTTGTTCTAGTGATAATTGCCCTTGTCATCTTCTTGTAATATTTGCTGAGAAAACTTGTGGTTAAAACATAGAGAAAGTAATAGATGGTGTTGGAGAGAGATTAATTAGGCAGAATATTTTGCAAAATGAGTTGATAAAGAAATGTTTGTATTTCACATCAT
Source organism: Amblyornis subalaris (assembly GCA_018881555.1). Taxonomy (NCBI): domain Eukaryota; kingdom Metazoa; phylum Chordata; class Aves; order Passeriformes; family Ptilonorhynchidae; genus Amblyornis; species Amblyornis subalaris. The sequence goes on from JACAXG010000098.1 coordinate 894,284, forward strand.
TAAATAACTGAGTCAGAATTGATTATGTAAACAGCAGCACACATGGAGGAAAGGCTAAGCTGCTTTGCAGCAGCAGATACAGTAAGAGGAGGTCTGGGATAGTTTGCATTGTTTATTTTTGGTGTAATTGTGGTGAAGCGAAGACAAATGAAAATTTTCCAGTATCTGTCTCTCTTTAAAGTTTTTTGGTTTTGTTTTTGGTTTTGTTTTTTTTTCTCTCTGGTTTCCTTTGTCTTCCTCCGTTACAGCCTATTCTCTCTGTTTGTACACTTACCAGTTATCTTTTGTAAGATGGTTATACCGTTTTTTATACCATGTCTATATGAGTCCCTTTCCCAAAGGGAGTGAAAGAAATGGGTTTTGTTTACAGTGATCCAATTAGTAAAAAAATTGAAATTAAGGTCTGTGTTGTGTTGCAGAGGGCTCGCTAAAACTGTCAAAAACAGTTTCTGGGATCTTGCAACCACATAATTTTGGTGAAGCAAGCTAACATTTGAAATGCAATTCCTTTTTTATGAGCAACATGTGTGCAGTGACCAACTGACAATACAAATAAGATATATATGTACATGAGAAGAGACTCAGATTCATGGATATGTAGATATTTTTTTCTGTGTTCTAGAAAATTTAGTTAAGCTGCAGTTTTTTTGTAATATCCTTTAGTAAATACAGACTTCACTGCTCCTCATTCAGCATTATTTGTGTCCTAGGAGTCTTCCAAAGGAAGCTAAAGTTTTGGCAATGACTGGAATCTTACACAGAAGACTGTTTATTGCAGGGGAATTTGAAAGATAAACTCAACATGTCATCAAGGAAACTAAGGTTACCAGGTGAAAATAAAAGATAATGTTATTATGTAACAGAACCAGTGGTGGACGTGTTCCAACACAGTTGAACCAGTCCTGGAAAATGCCTGAGACAGAAGCAGGAGAGATAGCTCCAAGGGCAGTGGGTGTGTGTCGCTCTGGTTTTGTGTCTGTAATAGCATTGTGATGGAGCTACCTTGTGTACCTTCTCCTTGGCAATTTGTTATAAAACACAGACTAGTGCATTATTTAGTGGACCCAATTCCTGAAATCCAGTTCTCACTTCAACATAGTAAATACAGTGGAACTGATACAGGTACTCCTTGTGCGCACAGCCACAGTGCAAATGTAAAAGAGATCTGTTCTTGGAGGACAAAGCAATAGTTTTTCACAAGACTCATAACAGGCTTTTGGTAGGGCAAGGGAATGTGCATTTGAAGATGTAAAAATTCTAGAAACCACAGATGTAGTCCTGTCTCCAGCGATGCTTCCAAGCCTATATCCATTACAGCAGAGAGCAGCAGCTGCTGTCACCACAGGGTGCTTGCTCAGTTCATATGGAGAGGCGTGGAAACCCACAGCATATTGTTTGATTGTGCTCCCTCCAATGGAAGGTATGCTCAAATGGAGAGAGATATTTAGTGATTGCACTCATCTGTCGAATCCTGGTAATTACATATTCATGATGTACCATCAAAGTGCACAAAAACCAAGCTGAAAATGCAGCCCGTTGATTTTGGAGGCTGTTTGTGTGTGTGGTATACAATGCAGGACAGGAAGGAAAGCACTCTGTGCTATGAAACAGCTGCCAACTGTACTCCGATGCTCTGGAGCTGTGATGTCTGGCCTGTGACCTAATTGCCATGAATAAAATGAAGACATTCCAGTATCTTCATAATTTAAAAAGGCCCTTTGGTTAGATACACAAAGTCCCACAGAATTATATAAATGAAAATTAACATCTGCCTTTAAATTTTAAAGGAATGGGTAAACTAATTGCAATTGACTCTTACAAAGGTACACATTTGATGCCAAATACATATGAAAAGTACTCTGAATTAAATCAGAAAGCTTGTCCATTGTTAAAGAAAAAAGCACAGAAAAACCTTGGAAAGACAGGGAAAAATATTGAATAAGTGAAATGGTTTCTCTGTATATAGCTGTGATTTAAGGTCCAGTATGGCTACAACTAACTTACTGAGAAGGAAATATTTTCTTCAGCTGATTCTAAAAGCAATTTATTCTTTTGCTAATAGATTATATACACAAGTATTTGTCACTGCAATGGTTCAACTGAGAAGCTGTTGATTAGGGATGGACTGGATATAGCCCTATCCATGTGCCCATAATCTGTCAGAACCAGGCTAACAATATTCTCTCTGCAGATGGAGTTCAAGTCAAGTTAACGGTGTTTGTCTTTCTCTATATTTTTATTTGCTTAGTCTGCTTCAGTTCTTTGGCACTTGCTAAAGAACTATTGAAAATGTTGACCCAATACTCATATCAAAGTTTATTTTCTGGTTTTTTCCCCGTGTTTAAGCATTACATCTCAATTCAGTGATGGTTTTCTTTTCAGAGAGGTAAGTGGTTTTCATGTAGGAATCATTATATCCAGTAGGAATTCCTTATGCACATAAGCATTTGATGAACCATTACCAGAATATGTTTGTGCAGGGAGACTACAGGATGTTTATGAGACCACAGATTTTACCCTCATATACTTTTTCTTTAAGTGTGTTTCCTCTCTTGCTTCTTTATTTTTGTTAGATAATTTTTTTTCTCCATGAACATTTCCTTTTCACTACTTTGCATTTAGTTTAACAAGACAAAAAAGAGGCAAGTTTGTTTATATTTAAAGTGAGGAAAGGTTTATGATGCAAATAAATGATGTAGAGAAATAATACAGAAATGAAAAATGGTTGAGACTCTCTGTTTTGCTTCATAGTCTATGCAACTTACATAATGGTTCCCTATTAATGCTGATCTCCAAGAAGAAACTCCTGACTGCAGGAGTCTTTTTTAATATGAGATGCAGTTTCTTCTTCAATTTTATTATAAAAAGAAATGAACATTCCTTTTGGTCCCCTCTAGAAGTCCAGTTTTTATTTAAGAGGGACTGAATCTAGTTATCACAGAGTCTCTCTTGAACCACTTCAGAATATCAGTATAAAAGTATAGCAAGTAGTCCCTTGATCCACAGGGAATCATTTCTAGCTGTGCTATTGTAACAACAGATTTGAGACTCTTCTCCTGAAAAAAAAAAGTGAGTATAATTTATATCAAATTGTCCAGTTTGCTAATGCAACAATTAGTGGGAAAGAATGTCAATCACAATTTGAGCCAGGAGTGTTTCTGACCCCATCAAGTAAGTACCCTGTCATCGCTAAGTAAAAGCATGATCAAATAAATTATTCCTTCTCTGAGGAGGTGAAAATACTCAAGAAAAATTCTGCAAAGCCTCACATTTAATGATATTGGTTACTGCTAAAATGTTAGAAGATGAAGTGTTAGAAAAAGCCCTGTATTAAACATACGAGTCTGTGGAAAACAAAAACATGTACAGTTGTTAAAGGCATGAGAAAGAACCAATATGCTGCTGAGAAAATCTGTTGTAGTCTTGTTGACATCAGCCAACAATGTATTTCTGCTAAAGCTCTTTTCTGTGCTTTTTAAGATTCCCATATTTAGTTTCATGGCACTATTGTATATCTTTCATGGTTTTATCACTTTTTTTGTCTTGTTGATGGTAGAAAAAACTTCTAAATTGATTTTGGAGAAGTGATTAATTTTGCAGTTTAGGATCTCTTTCCTTATTCTTTATTAGCAATATCCTTTTTAAATCCCCTTCTATTTTTCATTTGTGATGTCATCTTAGCTATGGTCCGTTTGTTCCTTCAGGTCATCAAGGATGTTTGAATATGTGATCTGGCATAAATATGTAGAGGTATGGTGTCTTTCTTTATATAATTTTAATTTATTGTTATTAATTTTGCATAGGTCTACTTCTATGGCATTACTTATATAATTATGCTGTCTTGTAGCTTTTATTTTGGGTATAGCTGGACCCAGGTCACTAACATTTAAGCTTACTTTTTAATATTGTTTGAAAATATTTTCTCTCTATGGCTATTTTCACAGCCTAGGGAAATAGTGTACTTATGTCTTCAGCTTTATAGAAGAGCATTGTAAATTGCTATGGCCCAAATGTTAATTTCTCCCCCCCCTCAAGATCTTAGTATTGTAAAGAAGCAAATCATCTTTTGCACTGAAATGAATTCCTTCATGCTTATCCCTGCGCTTCTGCGCAGGACTTCTTGAGGCTTTTGCTCAATACTCTGAAGATATATCTAATGTATTCTCTTGCATCTCTTTTACTGATTATAAAAGTAATGCTGTCAGGCAAGAGTGTTTCAGTTTTTGATTATGCAGATAACTCAGTATATAAGTTAGAAGTTCCTTCCCTGATGGCTACTTACTACCCTTAATATGTTTCAAAGGACTAAATCCACTGCAGCTGCATTTTTAAAGTCTAGAACTACTAAAGAACAATAGTTTTACTGGTGAGTAAAGCCATGAATTGCTAATGGTCAGAAAGTGAAAACTATTAATAGATCAGTTGAGAGAGAAAAGAAAGACAATGTTCAGATGAGCAGGTTGTAATTTTATATCTATCAGTAAAATGGGGGCATAACAAAAGGTGTAACACAGGAATTACTGTAATATTTATGTGATTATTAGTGGGTACACTCTGTCTTTTCTACAGCAGTACCCACAAAATATTTCTGAAAACACTAGGGAAAGTATACCACAGATTGTAGGTTATTTGCTAAAGCCAGCATCAATATCCAAGAAATTATCCATTAGGAAGTTATTGTGAAAGATATTTTCTGAAGCAGGGCAATAGAAAGAACTACTCATAGCAATTCCTTCCCTGTTAATTCAGTGTTTGTAATAAAAAAATAGGAATCTTCATTCATCTGAGTGAAACAGTGAAGTCAATAAAATTCTGGGTGCAGAATTTAGTAAATTAACTGAAATCTGTGTTAACAATTACTAATCATTTTAAATATCTAGAGACTTCAGTGTCTGGAATTACTGAAGAATTTGGCAAGTCTCTTCTAATATCTACACATAAAATCTGTCACAGACAGAAAGAATTGAAGAGATTTCCAAAGTGCTTGGAAAGGTTAAACAAAAGGCTATGTAAGTAGTTTTATTCTGTTATGTCTACCTCAACAATTGAATCTCCTGTAAAATTATTTTTCCCCTGAAGTCCTTTGGCCTTGTTGACCTTCAAGTAGTAAAATATTTTCTTCAATGGCTTCTCGTGGTTGTGGTTTGAATATTAATATTAGGTTTAAGTCAGGCACTTTTGCTTGCTCTCTTAAGCAAATGCTACATTCTTCAGCTGTTCCTTGGTTGGGCAATGATGCTATACTCCAAGGTTGTGATGCTTCACAGTGGTAGTAAAGATGACATAAAATCACTGACAAAGGACTTGACTGAGAGGCTTGGATGCTTTTGAGGAGAGTAATGATTCTGTAACTTCCATAATTTAGGCTTGGGATGATTTGAGCACTTTTGCTCTGACTCTTGGAATAATTTTCTTTTTACAGAGTGCATTATAATAGCCCATTTTTTTAAGGAAAAAGTGTTTTCATATAGCATGAAGTGGTGATATTAGTCATACATCATATATAGATGTCACTAGCTACACTGAGTGAAACAGAGCTCGGATTTCTGTATGTGACCTGAAAAATTTATGTCAGAAGTGATGGGACTTGCTGAGAAATTTCAAAGACATTTGAGGAGGTTTTTTGCTGCTTGGTTTCCATGGGAAATTCAGTTATCCATGTGTTCCTGTGGATTTCAGCAAACCACTTTTTAATGACACAATAATATTAATATGAACAATGTCTATTGAGCTTGATTGATTTTTAAGGTGGTAGCTTCATCTGCAACATTCTTCTATTGATTTTTATTCTCTTTTTCACTGCCCCTTGTGGTGTTATCAACATCATAGCAGCACTTTTCCTTCTGCTGTGTGTATACAGGTTGCACCTGGTTAGCTAAACTTGCAGTTTAAACTTTGCCAGGGAATGCTGTTTTGTTATTCTGATTTTCCTACCACCTGTGCTTTTACTTCATGTATGTTTTATCTTACATTAGCCTTGCTTTTCACATCTATGGTTTTATAGCTGTGAATTTACTTACGTTTGTTGGTACACACTGGGCCTTTAGCCTGACTTGAGAAATAGTAGTTTGGAGTATTTTGAGTGAATATAAAACAATAAAATGTTTCCAATGAAGGAAAAATATTTTTCAGAAAAATATTTCTCAGAAAAGTATTCTGGAAAATACCCAATAAGTTTCTTCAATCTTTAGTAGTTTACACTAAACCAACAACAACAGAATTGTCTTCTGTTGGAAAAAAATTTTTTTTTTTTTTTTAAAATATGATTATTTGTGCTAGTAAGTTCCATAAAGGGGTGATGGGGAGCTGACAGACAAACGGATAGATTTGAGCAGGAATGATGGTGAAAGGGAGAAGATATAAACGTCACACTAACAGAGAATTAATTACCTATACAAAGGTGATGGGAACAGCTCTATTTTTTGTCCAGCAGCCCTCTCTAGGTCTGGACATAAAAGACAAAAGTTCAAATAACTCATTTGTGAAAGGAAGTTTAAATTTAAATCCTTTTCCTCAAAAACATTGCAGAGAATTGAAAAGCACTGTGATTACCTTTCCGAGGACCCCTGCATGAGTATAAACAATCCCATATCAGAGGCAAATCATGAGTATGGAGGACTTCAAAGGCACTCTCTACCATACTCCAAGCAGGGGAAGAAGCCCCTGTGTCCCATTTTATTTGGAAATAAGAAAGAAACATATTCATTCTTCCCCGTGACTTCCAGGCTTCAGTTTTGTATTTATTTTGTTGAGGCAAAACGGGAGAAGCAAAAACGAGGAAAAGATTACATTCTTTGAGGTGATGATTCAAAGCAGGTGCTCTGTATTAGGAACAGGAATGAATGGAAGGTTTGTAGGAAAGCTTTACTACGAAAACTTGCCGTTTATAGCCACTCAGCCCCAGGCCTAGCTCTTACTGTGTTTTTCCAGGAGTTGAGATAATGGTGACTCTGTGAAATGCTGCAAGGGAATCAGATTCAGTTTCAATAAATGTATTTAAAACACTATTAGACATATATCATTTTTATGGCTCCAAGTAGACACATGTAGGAAAATGAGGACAGATGTAATCTGCTCAGGTTTATTCTAGACTGCAGTAGGTCACTCAGAGTGCAGGGAAAAAGTGTCTAAGAAAACTTGCACTTAGAAAGATGAACATCTACTGGCAAAATCATTGCGCTTATTTACAAATGAAATCATTGTAATGCTGAATGGTGTTTCTTTTTCTCTTTCATTTTTTCTGAGGCCTGAAAGCCTCTGCTCTTTTATTTTTATTTGTATGCTGACTTGTGAACCTTGAAGGATTTTCTTGAAAAAATGTTGCTTGAGGAGAAAGAGATCAGATAACTAGCAGACCGTTTGAGATGCAGTGATGGGAGGGATGGTAAGTCATTGCTTTGTAGCTCCTTTATAAATGGCGATGTGGTTTACTGTGCAAGAACAGAAATACAGAGGAATATCTGGACTTGCAAGCATCATGAAATGACAAAAAAGAGAAGATAGTTTTTGCCACTAATCCACTGCAATTGGTGGAAGAAAAGAAGCTTGGGGCCAGAGCTTTAAAAATCAGGGGCACATATCTGATAAGGGATACAATCTTTTCTTGGTTCTTGAATGCTGCTTTGTATTTTAAGCAGACTGACAAAAAGTCTTGCTAATCACAAATCTGTTGGAGAACAGCCTTTTCACTGTATATATTGAAACAGAGATTTTGGCTAATGCGTCTATCTCAATTTCTTTTTTTTTCCCTATGTCAAAGGAAAAAATGCTCTTTCCTGCAGCAAATGTTCTGCTTCCAGTTTTCATGCTAAAGGCTGTGTTAACTCTGGATTCATACCCATCATCAGTAAAAATAGAAACAGATCTGAACATGCCTGTATTATTTCTGATTACCATTCTCCTGCTTCAGTTTGACATGAAGGCTACAAGACATTGGATGAAAGATAAAATATGGAATATTCATTGAAGAGTACAGGGCAAAATTATGCCTTACTTAATAATTAGTAATTGTGTACTCTACTTGCACATACGTTGCAAGAATTTGATGGGTTTCCACAAAAATATTAGATTTTCCACAAAAATCTAGCAGAGCTAGATCCAAGGGGTTTTGACTTAGAACTGGGGTATTTGGGGTTTTTTGAGTTAGAAGGGATACAAATACTCATATCCACTTTTCCTTGTTCTAATCTTAACTGATGGCTGTTTGATCCATACCCTTTTGAATACATATATATATGTATAAAAAAGATTTCTTATCTTTGTTTCATTCATCAATCTTTTTGAATTAATTTGATAATTTCATTTGTACCTGTAATTTGAAGGTGTTTATCCTATGAAACTTGTCAGTGGCTAAACTTCAGAATTTGAGCTATTTTCAGCATTGTTCCTTTTTCTGGTGGTTAATGGCAACATATTGGAAAGAATTCATGTTGATGGTAAAGATAAAAGCTGCTCTAAGTTGATGGGTTTTATGCATAGAGAAGAATTTCTGTTAAGAATAACAGTATCATTTTGTGTTCCAGACATATCTGTGGCAGTTTTGGAGGCTTTTGAAATTTTTTTTACCTAAAAAAAAATGATTGATTTGAATGACTGCTCTGGCTAACAGAAGTGGTTGTAAATGTTAGAGAAATTGTTCCAAATTTTGAAGACGTGTTTTGGAAGGTTAAAGTCATTAACTGTAAGTCTTTTTCAAATTATCCCATTTGAAGAACTGCCAAAATGTAAAGAAGCATATGTTCACATGAATGAGGAAAGTAGAAGATAAGAGTGGATTGTGTACATGATCTGCAGGATTTAAAATAAGATATGAGGGAATATTAGAGCATGGAGTTTAATGTGAAATATGCCCTAAGGCAGATACAGAGATTAACAGAAATCATGTGATTCTCTTCACATGCACAAAGCCTTTTAGAAGCATCGACATTTGTCTTCATTTTTGTTCTTTGTCATAATAACAGGAAATAACCTAATAACAGGAAAATGGTGTGAAAATGATACCCCTTCCTCTCTAGGCTTTTGGTGGAGGGCATGAAAGTAACTTCATCTGTTCTGCTTTTTTTGCTACTTTGCTTTTTCGGAAGATGTTAACGTGGGGAATCTATATAGATGTGTATTCATAGGTGAGAAGTGATTGTAGTAGTGTTCGAATATTAAGGGTCTTTTATTAAAAAGAATCTCCAAATATTTTTATGGGTTAGGATCTAAAACCAAATGTTTCGTGGAGATACCATGGTACTCAGGTCTTAGAATTAGCTTGGTCAGGCTTTTTATATCCTCTTCCACTCTAGTTTGAATTTCCTGCCCACTGCTCCAAACTTGGATTCTCACAAACAGCCATCTCAACTACCTTTCTTCTTAAAGTTTTTACTTCCGTTATGCCTACATCCCAGACTGTGGTGCAGTACCCTGATCCTGCTGGGCAGCTTAGTGAAAGCTCAAAATCTAACTGCAGTCATGTGGAGGTCTGTTGGCTAATTCATCCAGTGGGTCCATTTTTGGGCTACACTGTATAGAGTAGAAGCACATACTATTAATATTTTTTAGCTCCTGAGTCTTTCTGGAGAAGCAGGATAAACAGGATATCCTTCAGGCTAGAAGACAACCTTAGCATATCCACTATTCCCCCAAGCGCAGATAATAATTAAAGTGTCTGATGTTGTCTTACACCTGGTTGGAAGCATTGAGCTTCAGCTGTCTTTCAGTTCACTTGTGGATTTGTAGAGGAAAGAGGGAATTCTGTTGCACAATGTGAAAATCTGTTAAGGAAAATAGGGAATGAGTGCATTGAAAATCAAACTCGGAAGTTACCATGTCTTCATGGAGCTCTTAAAATAGCAGTAAGAGACAAAGCAAGAATCAGTGGGTAGAATTGGCAAGAATTCTTGTTCTTGCAAACTTTTTCTCTTGTTAATACTATGTATTTAGATTCTCCTGTTGCTTGCATCTTCATCATATGAAGTCTTAATGTAATCTTCCTTAAAATTGTTCTGTTCAGAGATCATGCAGGGAGACTGCATGCGAAAATAAGACATGATAAAGTGGCTTAGATAGTCATGTATGGACCTAAAATGCTATATTAATAGCAAATCAAACTGGACCTAACTGTTTGGAGGTTTTTTGTTTGTTTGGGTGTTTTATATGTGTGTTTGTGGCTTTTGTTTGGTTGGTTTTTTTGCTGCTGTTGTTGGGGTTTTTGTTTGTTTGTTTATTTTTTTATTTTATTTTCCCCTATATTTTTGAACCATAGTTTATTTATGGGCAATAATTTTATGGGATTAGAGTTTTCAGCACATGAAAATAAATGACCTATATGGTGCAATGCCTCGGACAACCCACATCTCTGTTTCTGTTGAGAATATTTATGCAAAGGGCTGGAAATCTGTATCCATCAATACAAGAGAAGTATCAGCAATCAGTTTGAGGCAAAGATGAATTATTTGCTACACAACTGATGCAAACAAAAATCAGTGACATGTCATTTCTAATCCAAATTAAGGAGACTATAATTCAGCTGTCAATTTTTACACCTGTTAAGCATCCCACAAATAGTAAGATTCAAAAATATCAGTTCGTAATAAATAAATGTAGGATGAGATGACTGGTGTAAATATTTTGCCTTTGTTTTTCTGACCAGTGAATGAGTGAGTTGCTCATAACTCACTATTTCATTGTTGGACATCAGCATTGGTTAGACATATTTGTTGTCTTGCTGCCACATGTTGATTTTATCTAAATAGAAGAGTAGCCCAAAAATAAATAGGTAAATGCAGTTAATTTTTTCTTGCTGTATGTATATATCTGCCATTCTTAACACTAATACTGACAAGTGACACAAATATAATTTTAAAAATCCATCCCTACAAAGATTGCTCAGAGCCCTGTCCAACCTACACTTGAATGTTTTCAGAGATGGAGCATCTACCACCTCCCTGGGCAACCTGTACCAGTGTTTCACCACCCTCAGCATGTTTTTTTTCCCATTATTTCTAGACTAAATCTACCCTCCTTTTGGTTTAAAACTATTAGCACATGTCCTATTACCACATGCCCTGCTAAAACGTTTGTCCCCATCTTTCTTATAAACCCTCTTTAGGTAGTGGAATGTTCTATAAGTTCTCCCTGAAGCCTTTTTCTCTCCAGTCCGGACAGTCCCAACTTTCTCAGCCTTTCCTCATAGAAGTGGTGTTCCATCTCCAGCCATCTTCATGACCCTCCTCTGATCCCATCTTCACTTAAGTGTCTTCAGTCATTTGACTTGTCCTTTCACTTTTATTTATGTATTTGATTTCTAATGGTTTTTTTTCTTGGCTAATTTGATAATCAGAATTTTTAATGGGCTAAATATACCTTGTGCATTAAGCTTTTGTAGTATGAAGCAACTGGATTTTCACCTTGGAGAGTGAGATCATGAAATCTTAACAGTTGAAAATGAGAGTGTCTTGGAGCGTGATGTTTTCACGTCTTATGTATACTGTGTTCAGACAGAGGCATCCAGCTACCAATATCTGTCACACAGATGAGCTGATTTATGAAGTGAATAGTCAGGGGAATAAAATTGAATTCAGCAGCTAATTTCTTCTAAATACTCCAAGTATTGGAAAAATCCAGGAATGCTTCCAAAACTACCTTGCCTCTATAGAGAACAGTAGTTTAGATTTCTCTTTTCAAGTCTTCCAGCTCACTCAGACCTGGCGGCTTGGCCCATTTTAGTGAAAACTCTCTAGAGGTGTAGTTTTCCAACACTCTATTCTTTGATCCCATAATTATTGTCAATTAAGGTATATATTTTTTACCTAATCTTCTTGTAGAAGCTCTTTAAAAACAAAGCAATATACATTTATGTGAAAAAATAGACAATATCTTCTTCTTAGAATTGCACCTGGACTGATGTTAATACACCAGTTCTGCCTGTCCAGTCTTCTCAATTTTCTTGTCTGTTTGTAGTCTGACAGCAGAGTATTTTTCACTCTTCAAACTTCAAAATTTGGACCATATTATCTAGCACATGTCATTACATTCCAGAATATCACTCCATTCACATCCTCCTTGTTCTTGGCCACTAAATGATAGATTTGGAATTTTTATATATGTAGGAAGTTTACAATATGATCTCAGTTCTTTCTACAGGAAATTTAATTTATATTATTTATAGCTTTTGTATTACCAGTATTTGTCTCTTGTAATGTTGACAAAATTTGAGCTTATAAGAGGGAACACAAGAGAAAACCAGCAAAGTGTCGAAGAATCACTCTGGAGGAAGGCGAATATGAGATAGTTATGACTGGTTGATTGTGTTGTGCTTTTCAAAATAATTTGTTTGCATTGATGCAGTGATTCATTATCCTTTACACTGTCTTCTCTTTTGACTTTATATATGAAGTCTTTACTCCTCCTGTTGGTAGTGGTGCTGGTTTTCAAGATGCAAACATCTGTCCTCTGGGAATGGGCTTAGACTTAGAGCTATTAAACAGCTGTCAGTTGAGAATTATTTCAGCCAGCAAATCTCCTTTTCTACAGAAAGACCTTTAAAAATATGAAAGTCTGGTTCTTTGAAATTCAATTTCCAATACTGTAAGACTGATCCATAAATACCAATCATGTGTAATCTTGTTTTAGTTACAGATATTTCCACGATTGAGAAGCATTTATAGCAAGAAAAATGCCTTTTAACCAAACTAATTGAATTGAGGCTGTGTGGTATTGTGAATTGCTGGAAAACAGAGAAAAACCATCAATTTATGACTGGCAAAATGTTTCAGGAACTTTATTGTCTGCTCTTTTTCTAATTTAAAAAATATTAACTTGCATCAATCCATCAGAAGGTTGTTCAGGCAAAGATATCTTAACAAAAGGTGGGTTTGTAGACTCTCAACTGAATTTGATTCTTTAAAAGATGATTCATGTTCTAGACTAATTTATCAGAATGTCTTAAATGAGACTGAGGGATAAATTCATGAATCTCCTTTTCACTTATCTTTTTTCAATGGCACTTTTTACAGACGTACAAAAAAACATAAACAGGAAAACCCCCAGGACTGAAGAATAATTCAGGATTTTAAATCATCTTTTGGCATGACCTGCAATAGGTGCTAGTCTGCCCACCACCTCCTGTAAATTACTGAGCTGTCAATTTTCTGTATTTCTGCCTGCGTAAAAATAATTATAATTGAATGAAATGTGGGCTGAGTGAAATGCCAGCAGAATAATCCCATTCTCAGAATCACTACAGTTTTATAGTGGGAAAACTGAATATTTTATTAGCTGAATAGCATAAGCATGAGTTTTCTAGGTAGATTTTTAACGCACATGAAACCTCTCTAAAATGTCTAGGAAACACTGCTTTTTCTTCTTCTCCAACACCTTGCTCCCAGGCTAGATCAATCAAGCAGAACATTGTCTGCAGAGTATTCAGGAGAAATGTTTGTTGTGTGTGATCAGCAGCCTGGTCTTGAACAGCAAAAACCAGAGTTCTCAAAACTTGTGGGAGTCAGATTGGATGGGGTCGTAAAATTAATTTCAAAGAGAAAGTAAATTCTGTGTGTCCAGCATAATGAAGCTGAACAGATCTGCTCATGTCTCACTTTCATCAGTACTGACTTGTCCTCCAACATAAATATTAAACCAAAATATTAGCAATAGAAATTCACAGTGTGTATCAATGCAAGGATACATGCTTACTTCCTTTATTTTCACCTTTCTTGTTGTATATCTGCTCTAGCCAGACATTGCACAGTAAATCAAGAATTCTGTGAAAAAATATTTGTTTAATGAAATAGCTATTGAGTCTGAAATATGTCTGTGCTGAAGTGGGAGGGCAGAAATATCTGGAAGGAGAAAGAAATTAACTAGATGGCATATAAAATTGACTCCTTAATACAGAGGAAACAATACAATGCTTTCTTCCTTCACTTTAATGAATAAAAATAATTGAATACATTTCCAAGCAGTGAGGTTGAATGAATTGATTTAAAATATCTTACATTCTGAATTTTTCTTTCTTCATTACCAGTGAGTTATCAAGAAGAATTTTGTCTATTGCTTGCTGTTTTCAAGGGCAGTTGTCAGGGGAAGCCATTTTGCCATGCACAATGAGGAGGGATTGTGCTATATATCCTCAGAACCAGCTACAATCTTCTTATCTTTTAGAAACCATAAACAAGCAGGATGTGGAATGTTGCTATTACAGTTTTCATAACTTAGGTCACTTGTTGAATAATTTCTCAAATAAATACCATTTTTTTAGCATCTCATTTTTGAGTACACAAAATCCAATGTTTGAGCAATTGGTGAGTTCTGATTTCACAGATGTATGTCATTATCCTCCAAATCATATGTGTAATAGGAAGAACAGCGTTGTTAAACTAGAGAATCCACCAATGTAGTGGTTTAACCCTAGGCAACAGCCAAGACCCAGGCAGCCACTTGCTCATACCCCACCAGCGGGATGAAGGAGAGAATGGGAAAGGTAAAAGCTGGAAAATATCTCACATATTGAGATAAAGTCAGTTTAATAGGGAAAGCAAAAGCCACACACATACACAAAACAAAATGAGGAATTAATTTACTGCTTCGCATGGGCGGACGGGTGTTCAGCCATCTCCAGGAGGGCAGGGCCCCAGCATGAGTAATGCTTGCTTGCATAGAAAGACATCATCACTCCAGATGTCCCCCCCTTCCTCCTTCTTTCCCCCAGCTGTATGTAGTGAGCATGATGTCACATGGTCTGGGATATCCCTTTGGTCAGTTTGGGTCACCTGTCCCAGCTGTGTCTCCTCCCAACCACCCATGCACCCCCAACTTCCTTGCCAGCATGGAAGTACGAAAAGCAGAAAAGCCTTGGCTCTGTGCAAGCCCTGCTCAGCAATAACAAAACCATCTCTATATTATCAACCCTGTGTTCAGCACAAGTCCAAAATACAGCTCCATACCAGCCACTGTGAAGAAAACCAACTCCACTCCAACCCAAACCAGCACAACTGGGCATTGAAAAGTAGAGTTAAATCTGAAAGTGTATATGTCGGTCTGCAGAACAAGGAGAATGATTTTGTAACCTTGCAGTTATAGCAAATTGATACATACCAAACTCCATAAATGTAATTATTAGAATTATTTAAAAATTACTTACATTTTAACTAAAAGCAACTTTTGGGTTTTAGTTTTCAGTGGAGTAAAATTACAAAGTGTGGTTTATACCTCAAATGAAAATATTGAATGCAATTTTCCATTTTTGCATGGTTAGAAAGGAAATAATTGATATTACCAAACATTACTGATCTGTTTTCTTCAAACATAAATTAAAAATTTTGAATGGTTGTACATAGAAAATGTTGCAATTGAGTTTCAGAAGAAAGCCACGATAAAAAAAAGTGGAAAGTCAAGTGGGTTTTTTTGTTGAGACTGTTTAGAGAAAATTATTTACTTCAATTTCTTTTTCTGACCATTTTTTTAGAAATAAAACTTTGTTTTATTCTGTTTTTTAACTGCTCTGAAGTAAAGACAACTGACAAACCCAACAGTTTGGCTATACTGTGCTTGGATATACAGTCCATTTTCTATGTAATTTCACTTTCAAGTATTTTGATATTGGACAATATGTCTTAGTGGAGAAATTTATACATATAGTCTATTCAATATATTAAATGACAGAAAACATAGTTTCGTTTTCCAGCTTTGACTTATAGTAAATTTTTGTACAGGTTTTATTGAGAGGGAGATTGCAGCTTTTAAATGCAAACAGAATTTGCCTGTATTCATGCTGTCTGGGAGGCTTGTAGAAATCTATATTCAGAATGTAAATTTTTGGGGGTAAATCAAAGTCTGCCAGGAACATTGCACATTCAGATGGGAGTTGACTCATAATCTGGAATGTGGAAACATAACACACAGGGAGAATATTATTTTGGGTCTGGTGCTCACAGCAAACTCTTAAAAGGCCTAAAATAGCATTAAGTGGTTAACCAGAGGAAAATTGTTGAAAATCTACCTGTTTTCCAGGAGCGAATTGCTGAAAACTCCTTGGCACCAATAATTCTACAAATGCTCACCTTAAAACCCCTAGTTGTCTGTATTGTCCCACCGTGTTTTTGGGATAAAAAAGACTGCTGAAGTCAAGGACTTACAGACCATAATGAGAAGAAAACAGTCAAAGACATGGTTAAATAGTTGCATTAATATCACATGGATGTCCAAGCAATAATTTGAGGTTTCTCTGTCACAATTACTTCTACTGGAACTAGATGTGCTTTCCAGATAATATGGAAAGATAATTACTTTTTCTAGTCTGATGACCATTCTTTCTGGAAATGGAATGTATTTGCTTTTTTTTTTACATGTATTTCTATACTTCTGTGAAGGTAAACCTGACTCTAGCAATAAATAAGAAGTGACCACATAATGCTGTTTTAATCAATTAGAAAAGAAGATGCAGAAAATATGGTTTCCAGTACAGACATATCCACTAGCCCACAAACATGATAGTCTGAACATTGGGAAAAAACAATATTATTTTGTGACTTGATGAAAATAGTTTACATCCCTTGCTATTTATAATCTAGACATCCTGATTCAGTAGGTTGACTTACTGTGTCAGCAAGTACAGGGCGCTCACTAACAAATGAGGAGAGAATGTCAACTATGTTGGCAGGAAATGGCCAGTCATACAGCTGACAGCCAGTCTTGGCAAGGAATATATGTAATGGTTTGGTACTGCAAGCTGTTTGTAGTTAGCATTACCAAAGCTGCCAGCCAATTCCCTCATAAGGTCTGCTGACAGGCAGTAATCTAATCTGGCCTCCCATTTGTTCTTTGTTTTTATCTGCTAAACACAACTTCATCTTTCCTGTGGTTGACTTGTATGCTATTTGAAATCTGAACATTGCACTCAATCTTTCGGACACAAGCATAGCAGAGTTGCTATAATCAAAATCATATAGAACTGGGCCTCTGGAAACTATTTTTCATGAAGATGTGCTCAGATTTCAAAATAAACTTAGTGTAAAACAGGAAAGAAATGTAGTTGCATTATTTTCCCTGTATATGTTCTGAAAGTTTCAAGTTGAAGTTTGAAAGTAGGGATGTTTTCCACCACAAGGAATTCTAAATAGATATCAGAGATAGACTGGAGGGAGAATTGCAGGTGCAGAGCAAAACAGATTCAAGGTTGTTGGCTTGATCAAAGCACAGTAGTGATTAGTGTGCGTTGTTCTTGAACAAAGAAACTTATATATAAAATAAGTAAGGCTATACAAGATATGTTCAGATTTTCTGGGTTTATTTCACGTTATTTGTTGAAAAGCTGTTGCCTTAAGATTCATCAGTGAGGAGTCAGAGTGTTCTTTTGGCTTTGATTGACTTGAAAATATTATTTCTGGTACGAAAGCACTAACCTACTATGTCTGTTCATATAAAGTCAAAAGCATCTAGTGGGAAAGGCGCTAAATTGGTGTAATTCCTTTGCTCCTCCAGAAGCTCCGTGTGTCTTGATGGCATATTTGATTAGGACTAGATCAAGAAAAGTGTTTCTAATAAGCATTGACTGCCTCTACCTAGCAATTCATTTCTCAAAGCAGCCAGTGCAGTAGAAACAACCCTTGCAACTGCCAGCATTTTCAGATGTAAATTTCCACTGACACAGTGCTTCTGGCCCCATGCGTGTGCCCAGATGTGCCTTACTCTTGTCAGCATGTAGCAGTTTGGCACGCATGCAACATCCCGCTGGCATTACAGACCAGGTGTTGTGTAACTCTTCCGTGCAAAATAAATCGAGCCTATCTGGTTTGTTGTGCTTATCTCTTGCCAAATTATATTGGTGAGGAAGAGGTAATCCCAGGAGATGCAGGGTCATTTCTATTCTGTGGTGGAGGCAACTGATTCTGGGTTTTCTCTGATGGCTTCACTTTGCTCCACTGTGGTGTTGTGAGATCTACACTGAAGTGCTCTTTGGGTACCTTGCTTGGAGCCTTGCCTTCGTTCAACCCTGAGATCCCTTAAGAGCAAGACTGCCTGTTTCACCTGTACAGTCTTATTCTCCTGGTCTTCCTGCCTCTCTTTCATAACAAAATCAAGGGATAGAAATGTTCTGTCTTAAATGAGGTCTTGTGAAAACAGAGATTGTGAAACATTTATCTCTTTAACAGTAGATGCCTGCCTGCCAAAATGTAACTTTGTTTTCATAGTCTACATTTCTCAAGGCTGGCAGGACATGTTTCATTTTCTTGAAGGAACACAGATGATAAAGGTGCTCACGCTTGGGAATTGGTTTTCTTATAGTGTCATGGGGTTGCTAAAAAATCTAAAACTGTTACTCAGAACCAGCAATTTTTAAAGTACTGCTGGTAGCACAGCTTATGACAAGGTTCTTTTTCTTAACCAGGAAGTATTAACAATCAGTGGTGTGAAGTCTCTGGGCATCAAGGAAAAAGTCTTTTTCTGACAGCAGAAATCCTCAGAGAAAAAAAATACATTTGCCAAGACTTCCTTAACATATAAAGATAAAATGGTGTGCCAAAGTTCAACTCTAAAATAAAAATTATGAACAATTTATATATTAGAACAAAATTTACACATATCATATGTTATACACCTATGTAACATATATTTTTATTGTTGTCCTGGGTGTAACCAAGTATGTATTCTATCACCATCTGCATCAATGGGTTGTTCACAGTAGCTGGGTAGACACCTGGTCCTCAGGATACAAGCTGAGGAGAGGCAGATCATGTGAGGTGGGGTAGTGTTTCTTATCTCCACCGGGATAAGTTATCCCAGGATAAGTTACACCCCTGGGAAGCAGCAAGCGCCACCCATCCTGAGAGGATTATCTCAGGATAATGGCTGAATGGCCCATCAATCAACTGAATAGGCACCGAGGAATAGAACTCCAGAAATATCCTATGACTCATAGGATTACATCTTTTCCATTGTGGAAATCCCCACCCCTGGGAGAGGTACCACCTAAGAGCCACCACATAAAAGGCCTGGGAACCGAGAGAGACCACCACTGGACACCCAGGGGACCAGACCTTTCTCCAGGACCACTGCTTTCAACAGCACTGCTACCGCTGCTTAATCACAGTACAGCTACCACCCTGGTCAACGGGGTATCAGGTTGTGCTCTGACCTTGTGGTTTTAAGCCAGTTTTGTTTCTGTATTACTGCATTTATTGTAACCTTTCTATTAAAATTGTAACTCTGACCTAAAATCTCTCGCAAGGTATTTGTGTGGGGTTAATTTCCCCTGCTGGTTTATGTCCAAACCTTCACAATTATCTATACATCAGAACATAAATTATGTAATAAAATAGTTTTAGTAAGTAACACAGAATGAAACACAACCAGTGTGATTCCTTATCTGTTGCCAAGCTACCACTATTGATTACTTAGTAGGAAAATATGCAACAATTTTAATGCAAATTACAAACTGATACCCACATTTCTTTCCCTTTAATTCTTTAGTGCCAGGTATCACATGGACATTTAAGGATCTAAGCAGATGTTCAGAATGAAATCTGAAGAAAGTACTGTCAGCTCTAGAAAAAGGTAAAGTTTTTTCATTCACTGATGGTAAAAGAAGTGTAAGTGGGAATTGATGCTTGAGAGAAAGGAGAAAAAATGAGGCCAACTAGATGTGTTCTCATGGATTTACTAACTGCATTGTGCAAAATGGATAAGGACAGTCTCATTCAGAAGTAAAATGTATTTTTTATGCAAACTCCATTAGAAGTCTCCTCTGCCATTTTCTTGCAGTATTGGGAGAATAATTAGATAGGCATTTGACCCAATACTACTTGATCTATTTACATGATTTCCTTTTATTTTCCTACAGCTTTTCTGTTTTCATTCCTAATACAGGTGGTTTTTGATCCTTCTAGACACATCTCCCCTCTTCACTGAAGTGCCTGCAATTTCTGCTACTTCTATGGCACCTGCTGAAGTCTGTTCTTGCTATCTCATTCTACAAGATCTTGAGAAAGTCAGGCATTGATAAGGAGATTTGCTTGCAACAGATAGAGTTCCACTTTTTTTGAGCCTTTCAAAATAAATGAATTAAACCATATTTTGTATAATCTGAAACATATGTTTCCCTACAGAAATTGTTTCTTTTCAGAATTTGTCCCTCTTTTCTTAGCTCAAAGGGAAAAGCAAATGTCACCAGGCCCAAAAATCACCCAAGCCCAAAAGGACTTGCCCATATCGCAGGTCTATTGTTCACAGTAGATCAGAACTTTGCAATAGTAAAATACCAGAAATGGCAACTAAGATGACGTATGGATATGAGTGTCTCTTTGTCCCTTTGTGCCTGTAGGTTTTTTCCAATCAATAAAAATGTCAACGATAAAATGATAAAAGAAAGTATGTGTTTGATTGGAGAAATGTGGTTTTTTGAAACAGTTAAAGAAATATTACAAGAGTGTTGTAAGATTCTGTCGATTTTCCTGGCTACAAAGGAATTCCAACTCAACACAACTTAATATTTGGAATCATAAACCTTTTGAGAAATGCCAGTATTCTGTCTTGAACTTGATGTGTCCATGCATGACAACCAGGAGAATTCTACATGAAAAACAAGAGAGAAAAGGGACAGAGAAGAAAGAGAGAAAAGCCTACCAAAGCAAAATTGTATTTTCTTTACTGATTAGTGGTCTCTTTTTCATCTACTTAAATTTTTCTCATCTCATTTGAGGTTATAGAGTATAATCTACCACAGCTGTGAAACTGACATGATGTAGAACCCCAGTGGGAAAGACACTTTTGGTATGAAAGTTTTCCAACAAAAAGACTCCAACAAAAAGTAACAGCTACATTGCTCTTCCCATACTTTATCTTCAAAGGAAAAAACTGGACCCCAAATCAATCAAAGTGTAATTGTTCATGAAAATTAATTATAAACTTCAAGGAAATAAGTTTCTCTTTGCCATTACCTGAAAAGCACAATGGGTTGGATCAAAAAACACTGAGTAGTTCTTACCAGGTAGTACAGGACAATGCTTACATTTGGTCCTTGACTGCCGTAAAATATTGTCTGTGATCTTGTCAAGATTTTTACATTTTTGATGATGATGATGATGATAATGATGATGGAATCATTCTCCAAAATGCCAGTACAAATCTAGGCTCCAGTAGAAAGCAACAGGTCAAGAATAGTTGCTTAAATTAGGAATTTGAACTTAATTAATCTCTCTTTGATGACCACTGTAGGGATGGTGGAATTAACACTAGGGGCCACAACCCGTAATAGATCATCTCATTGTTCTGAATTATTCTTTGCATATATTAATGCCACTATTTTAATTTTAATTTCCATACAATGAAGCGACTAAAAACTTTTACATACTTGTATTAGAATTTGTTTGTGCAGAGATGGATTTGAATTTGATTTTTAAAGTGATCAAAATACACTTATGTCTCACCTTAAAAGTGAAAAATTGAACGCTCATTGGTTTTAGGCTTCTCAAATTCTCAAATGGCTAATAATTTAAAGGAAGAACAGCAGGGGAAGAGAAGTTTTCAAAACAATTAAAATCACAAAGCACGATGTGACAGACTATGATGAGCTTCAGAAAGTGATACAAAGCATTCCCCACTACCTGTGTGATTTTCAGCTTCTATTTGTCTGTCACTTTGTCCAGCATTTGTTGCTAGCTTCCACATTGAGACAGAACTTTGAACTCGAAGTTCTGCTTTAACTCATGATCTCCTTCAACTTTAGGTATTGAAGCATATTATCTATAAATGAAGAATGAGTCGGGAGGCCTGGGGGAAGGTTTCAGTTTTTCAAGATGAATTCAGGAATTGAAACAGAAGATTTTGTCATAGTTCCACCACAGCGTGAAATTTGAATTCAGAGCTGACTCAAGATACTGTGTTTTCATGGTGGCATGATATTGTTGAAGTAAAACCCATTGATGTGCTCTATTCAAAATCAACCAAAAAGCCTACCACTACCAATGAAACATACAGCATTGATGAATCTGGCTGATTTGTTCAAGCTGTTTAGCTGAAACACAAGCTCTAACTTGCTCAAGTTGTTGCAGCTTAACCTGTTGGGCTGAATGTGATGTGGCAGTACCTTTCCCTTACAGAAGGCAATAGAGTGTCTCTTCTGAAAGTGTGTGTCTCTTCTGATCTTACAGTTAAATTAAACTTTCTGCTTTAACTTGGTCAGCCCTAAATTGTTCAATTAGTGGGAGTTGGACCAGGCGACCATTATAAGTGCCTTGCCTTGCCTTGCCTTGCCTTGCCTCGCCTCGCCTCGCCTCGCCTCGCCTCGCCTCGCCTCGCCTCGCCTCCCCTCCCCT